>LPNX010733572.1:97727-109432 GCA_001517045.1 Pseudotsuga menziesii | reverse complement strand
CAAGTTACATAAATAAATCTGCAGTCATTTTTCAACTTCCTATTGTTATCTCTATTTTCAAAAAAACTTTGAACATAATCCACATATCCATGGTTGATGAAATCACACATACTCATAAAACTCTATATGCATATTTCTCTCGCTCACACTCCAAAAAAATATTGTTTTACCTTATATAATACTAAAATTTTTAAGTTTATTGTTTTTGTTATAACTCTTTATTATCTCACCCATGAAAAAAATTATATAACAAAAATATAAAACATCAACTACAGCCTTCCAAAATATTTAAGTCCATTATTTACGTTGTAACTTTTTATTATCTCAACCATTGAGAAAATTATATAATGCACAATTATAAAACATGAACTACACCCTAAAATAATATAGTAGAAAAATGTGATTCTAAAATAATTAACTGTCATAACATTTGAGGTCGTCATATCGTAGATTCATTTATTTATTGACTTAATAATAAATACAAAGCCCCAAAAAACTAATAACCCAAGCAAACATTTACCTAAAATTCCTTATTTTGTTGTATGTGGTCGTTGGAATAAGCGATCTTTCTTGTTTTATATGGCTAAATTGAAAAATGATTTTTTTATTTTATTTGAACATGGTAAAAGTTGATTCGTTTTTGTTTTATTTGGGCATGGTTAAGGTTATTCTTTTTTTTTTTCAAACTTTTCATATATTATATATTGTATAAGTAAATTAGTGTTGAAATATATATTATATATTGTATAAGTAAATTAGTGTTGAAATATATATAGAGAATTTCAATTTATTTATAAAACTATTTAAATTAAATATACAAATTCAACATTAATTAAAACACTTAATTTTAATTTCGTAACTTATATATAAGCTTATATCTATTTCCTTGATTGATAGTTAACCTTATACACGTGGCTATGCAACATTGTATATATATGTTACATCTCCAACATAAGTCCAACATTAAGTTTATTATAATTTTATATAGCATTTGCACCAACGGGTGTAAAGGAACCCTGAGAGGGGGATAAACATATGAAATGTGAAAAGTAAGGTTAAGCTAATAATAATTTGTTTTATATTAATATTACAAAAAATATATATTTCATGTAAACAATAGTACATTGGAAAATAGGGAAACACAATTACTAAAAAAATAGAGAATACTAAAAATTGACAATATATAACAAAATTATATAGCAAAAATGAGATATTATAGCATATAGAGGATATGTGTTATTGCTTTTCATAAGACATCTATTAGAATTGATTTTGCAAGAATTTCACGCTAGCATTGAGAGTTCAGATACATTAATGTTCTATCACTGTCTTGTGAAAGGGAGACAACCCTTTTCCTTTTACAAATTCCCAATTTTTCTTTGAATATTCTGTTGTGAAAAAATGTTGCATTTGACATGTATATAGTTATGCATAGTCAATTGCAGAAGCTGCAAAAAAAAACACATAATAATCAAATAAAACAATTTAGACAAAATACATTTCAAATGCAAGTTGAAACTGATAATGCATAAGAAATATGCAAATTTTCATTGATGTCAATGTTATTTTTTTTGCAAGCTTAATGGCAAACAGGAAAATCATTTTTTTTTGTGCATGGAAAAGAATTCAAGCAACGCATGCATGCTTTGTTTGTCATGGAACCATGTTGAGGATAAATGTTGGTTCATCTACCACCAATGGAAGATGGACTAATACTTTGAAAGTTGATGGGATAACCCATGCAAAAATATGTTGAACGTATGCTCATGATTCAACCTGGAAATTGAAAATTCAATTGACTTTTCTACTAAAAAATATATAGACAGAAATAATGCAAAAAATAAAATAAAAACATTACCTTCAACTGAAAATCGTTTGGCAATTACTGAGAAGAGGAAATGCATAGTGCAAAGCAACAACTGAAACAATAGAGTGAATGAACCTGTCCCATCAGCAGTATAAGCCATTGTAGTGCACCACTAACTATGAACATTGTAAGCAACCCTTGAACCCATCAAATAATATAACTAAGTCTTTATCTTTTCATCGACAGTTGTTGAGAAAATAAAATGATACATGAAAAGAGTAAAACAAAACTGTAGCATGGGGAATCGTTATAGCCAGGGAATAAGTGTCTTCTTGAAAAACAAGCATTCTTTTAGCTAAATAACATAAACCATAATCACAAAAAAAACTCATACCTGAATGTTTTCTTTGTAATAGGGGCATACCAAATAGACATGTGCTTCATGACCTTCAAAAGTATACAACCTTGAATCAGCTATTGAAGGAGCCACAATAAATATTGATTCTGCCACCAATCTATTTGGAGTGCTTGGTGGGGAGTCAAGACCATCACTCCCTATTGCCTGTGACAGAACATTTGAAGATCTACTAAGAGAAAGGATAACTAAAATTGATAAA
The DNA here is from genome assembly GCA_001517045.1 of Pseudotsuga menziesii. Classification (NCBI taxonomy): domain Eukaryota; kingdom Viridiplantae; phylum Streptophyta; class Pinopsida; order Pinales; family Pinaceae; genus Pseudotsuga; species Pseudotsuga menziesii. Next base: position 107,008 of record LPNX010733572.1, on the reverse strand, counting down.
TTTTGAATTTTGAATTGTATAGCTATTCAATGCTCGACCCATCTGATTGCATGAAGAAAAGATAGTGAAAGCTAGATTTAGGATCTAATTTCATGCATTAGCCTCACTTGCATGGATAAGTAGAGGGAAGGCTAGTTTGTTGTAATTATGGCCTATCACATATTTTTTTCAATAGATGAAAATGTCATCTATTAAGTAATATAAACATCATGTGTCCCCCACCACCCATCTGGTAATCTAACGGTTTACACATATCCGGTAATATGTATAGTCAATCCATTAAAGAATTGTTGCATATAAGGACATTCCATAGTTTAAATGGATAATCTACACGAAAACACACCTTGATTCCCAATAAATATAGAGTCTAGCAAAATTGACGCCATTGCAATTATATAATCAGTAGTCTCGAGGGTGCAACCAATATGATACAAAATTATTGCATAGAGAAAAAGCTAATTGGAAAAAGAATAGCCCCTAAAAAATTTTGTCCTTTAATTAACGCCATATCTAGCAGCATCACATGTTGGTCCAACTCATAAGATAATTTTTCAACAAACTAAACATCAGTACTTTATTGCAAGTTCCTTGTGCATTTAAAGGAAGAGAAACAGGTTTACTCAAAATTTTGACCATTAAACCTTTTTAACAAAACCTATAGTGGATGTTTCTATTATGGACATCTTAAACCAAACCTTAAGGTTTCAGAAAGAACAACTTTGATTTTGAAGGAAAATAGATATATGTCTTGGTAACATAAATTTGTATAGCTTCTTCTGGTTTTCTACCTGTGATTTGACATTATATGCTTGCAGTTGACGCTTCTCCTGAATTTGTTTTTGAATAGCTAGCCCTTCCATGGACATCTAAACCTTCCTTGCACGGACATGAGCTTGCACTTTAATAGGAGCTTGCATGCATCTTGAAGTCATGTATGTTTGCACTATCTTCATTTACTCATGTGCCAGATATGGAAGTTTTGTACTACATTTCATACATCCAACATCGCATCGACACTTTCAAAACTCCACACATATATTTGTACATGAATAAAATGTTTTGTCGGTTATGGAATTTGGGCTATAGAAAGAGGAAAGAATCTCCATGACCTACTTCATACACCTCCTCCACATAAATAAATGCCTTGAAGATAAAATTAGAAATCATGAACTAATAAGCATGGAGTTATGTTTTATCCATGATCTTCACCATTTCAAATCAAAATATCATGAGCTAGAAACATCGGTAACGCTAGAAAAATGAAAACACAAAAGATCATTGATGGGAAAGAGCACACTAAAAATCCCCTCATGGAAGCCTCGATTACAATTGATGCATGCTCTTCCTTGGAAAATTCTTGATTGGATTTTGTGACTACATCCTCATCCTTGTTTAACACCTCTCTGTCATTGTGTTCTACAACAATTTCTAATAGTTCAATTTCTAAACTCTCATCAGATGGATTTACCACAATAGTTTCAGACTGCAGGTGAGGTTCAATCATCGAAGATTTGAACCCTTCGTCTTGAACACAACTTTATGTTTCTAAATTTTCTTAGGGATCCTCGGCATCTTCAATGAAACCATGAGGATTATAAAATGAGTGTGGTTTGCCCAGATTCCATTTATTCTTTTTCTTGTTCTGTGTGTAACATACAGAGTAAATTTTAGGGGATATTATTTTGTCAATGACTATTTCTTGAAAATAAATTAATGGGTAAAAAATAAGTTGCATTTACAAATTCTGAAAGACCTTAATAATATATTATACTTCAGAAAAAATAAGGCAAAGTTCAAAGTTTTCCCTGATATGTGATAATATTTCTCAACTTTCACGCAAAACCCATATGGCTACAACATCTTAACTATGTTCCACATGAAATACTCATAATACGAATTATCTACAATGAGTGATCTGATATAATTTCTTTCAATTATCCATATCATACAAAGACCCAATTGCATGAGAAGAATATTCTTGCTTATAAATTGTTATTTTCCATTGTATTCGGTGGGAGATCGTTCTCTCGAGAAAGCCTTGGCACCCAGAATCAGGCTTTTGATAAGTTTTCTAGACTTTCCCATGGCTCACTACACTTCATCAAGCTGCATCAATTGCATTCTTCGTACACAACAAATTGAAGCAGAGACCTATGTAATTCCTACCCATTTATAGAACCTTGATAAACGTAGAAATGGACAGAAGACCTGTCCAACATCCATGATGTGTGTCATGATTAATCTCCCGAATTTCTCTTAAAAGCATCATTAAACAAAAAGACCCAGCTCTTGTCCCAAATTGTGGAAGCCATAAACATGCATTTCTCTTATCTTTGACATAAAAATAACTAAACACATAATAACTTTGATTTTAAGAGCTAAATTAAGCCTACAAACACTTACAGTGCTCTGTGAGGCTGTTGTAGCCTTATTGTTTAATTGCATGCTTTCTTCTGCAAGAATATCAACAGTGACAATCAATTTTGAATGCTCTAAAAGCTAGATTTTGTTGTCTTTTATTGTTATGCGGATGAATGAAAAAATGCAATTTGAGATGGGATCGTGAGCATTTTACATACAGTTGAGAGGAGTCAACTCCAGGTAGTAAACAAACATTGCATGCCCGGATCTCTTAAAAAATCCCCAAGTGTCATAATAGGATTGCTTCTTCCCCACAACATTCATTTTGTTAATTCAATCATTAATATTTGGTTCTAATTAAAGAATGCCAAGACTATTAATATCCATAGTTAGTTTTGTGAAATATGGATTTGATTGGATCAATGGCTACTTGTATGCGATGTGTAACAATTTTATCATACAGAAGGGACATTCTTGGTTGGACTCTAGATTTGCAAGCCCTTTATTATCAACAAAAATTTAAATAAAGGGCAAGAAAATCTAGCCATCCTGGGGACTTGGAAATCAAGGGCTATGAAATGTGTGTCCATCTTCCCCATAGTAGGAAAAAACTATAGTTTGCTTGAAACTTTATGGTGACTCGCCTAGTCGCTAACTCAACAGATCTAAGATGTCGAACCGAACATTTGGTGAGTTAGATTAACGACTCATCAAATCTGAGATGTTGGTCCTCTAGTTGCTAAGCTAAAGAGTACTTGTGTCTTTGAGTTGCTATTTATGAGATGTTGGTATTTGTGAGGATGCATACTTGTTCGAATAGCATTCTAGGTGTCGCATGTTTTTACTATTAGCTCATATCAATATTGATTAACTATAATCCACTTCTTCCAAATAGAGATAATTGTTGTTGTTTATTCACTATTTGAAAATTGATGCTAATATAAACTTCGGGTACCAACTTGACACTACAAAAACTGTTGCTTGCATTTTCTGCCTGTATTTTTAACATACCTTAACTGAGTTTTTTCATCCCACAAAAGTACTATGTTGAATATTCTGAACTTTTGATTACTGTTTTCTTTTTGAAAATTCAGCATGAATCAGTATACCTGCCCATCAAATTGTCTGAAATTAGAGCTAAAGAGCGGTTTTCCAATCTCCTCTCTCCTACACCTACCATATTCATTTGGTTCCAACTTTAAGATTATCTATATCTTTCTTCAAGCGGCATTCTTGGCTTAAATGATAAATCTAGTCTGATTGCAAAAAAATGTCCCAAATTAAATGGAGTAGTGTCTCATAAAAGTTACTCAGCAACGTTGTTTTCATAAGAAAGATATGGATATCAACCTCATCACATCCCAGATACTCACCTTTATAATAATAGTATGAGCTGGAGGATTTACTCCCCATGCAAGAGTCATAGTGGAAACCAAAACTTTAATATGGCCATCAACAAAAAGGTCTTCTACCAAAGTTAGATCTGCTCTGTCCATCCCTACATGATGGGTTACAAATCCACATGGCAATAGGTCTCTCAGATCATTGTTTTTCTCTAATTCAGACACTATTTGGAGAGTCTCTCGGTTGGCACTGTCTTACTTCAGAAAGAATCCAAGTGTGTCATTTGCAAGAGATGCATCTCTTATAGCACATGTTGTCTTTGTTATTTCTTTCCTAGAATGCACAAAGACCAAAACTTGATGCTTGCTAGTAATTGCCATCACTTTTTCATAACACACATCATTCATCAACTGAAACCTCTAGAGTGGATTCTTGGCAGTGATCCCAATATATTGTTGACCCAATGGGCAAGGCCTATAACTGTTATCAAAATAGAACAACCCATCTGACTTAACCCTAAAAAATAGGGCAACATCCTCAAGGTTTGGAAGTGTTGCAGATAATTCCACTAATTGAATCATTTCCTAGGTGGTCTTGATTTTCCTAATTATCCTGGATACAATGCTTTCTAGCACTTGTCCTCTATTATCATGTAAAAGATGAATCTCATCAATAATCAAAAGCATCACATGCTGGGTAAATGCCCTATCCCCGGACTTTCTAGTAATAATGTCCCACTTTTCAGGAGTGGTAACAATTATCTGGGTTTCCTCTATCTGTTGACAAGACATTGATTGATCTCTTGTAAGTTCTTTAACATATATCCCATATGACTGCAACCAGTTAGACAAGTTCCCAGCCATCTCTGCAACCAATGCTTTCATAGGTGCAACATAAATAACTTTGAACTTGCTCAAATCAACAAAACCATTTGCGCCCCTATTGAGAGCAATCTGTTGAAGTATGGTTAACATGGCAACATTAGTCTTCCCAGCACCTGCGGGTGCACACACGAGTGACTTCTCAAACGTAAATAGGGTAATTTCATATACTTTTCTCTACACTCTGTTCAGTTGCTTCATCCCAGAAAATGCAAGCTATGCACAATCTAGCATATCAGATACCTTCACAAGTTCCTCTCCTTCAATAGGCAGTTTCGGCTTCAACGCAGGGACATGGACTTCCTTGTGACCCTTCCTTGTGGTCCTATATGAACCCAGAGGTAGCTCACACCTCTTGTTTTCCATCAACAAACCTCCTCAATGGAATGAAATGCGCTCAAGATCTAGCATATGCTTATGTCCCTTTAACCAACTATTTTCAATAGCACCATCGCCGCCCTCTCCATCCATCCTCTGTTGTCTCCCCCCATCCCCACCCTCATCTCTAAATTTCCTTTCTTCTTCTCGTATATTGTGTTCAAGATTCTTCTGTTGTTCCATTGCAGTGGCCCTTGTAGAACGCAACTGCTCTAGGATCGAAGGAATTTGAGACCCTGTTAGGTCGCATTTGGCATGAAAAACATCAATTTCTTCCAGAATTCTCGTTCATAGGCTCAACGAATGCACTGAGAATCCTAAGAGCAAACTTCTCAATTTTAATATACAAACTTTGGATAAAGGTGCTCATGCTTCCCTTCTTTCTCCTCCAATTCCCCATTATTGATGACACATAAGGGGTTCGGAGCAGAAATTGCGTAGGTTGAAGAAGCAACAAACACCCAAAATACAATACCAAAAAGAGTTGGGAATAAACTGTGGATAGATTCGACAAATAATGGGCGTCTAAAACCAGCTTACAGTTCCAGCGTGAATCTGGTCTATGTGTGTCCTCTTCCTTTCACCCTGATTCTCATATCCACACCGGCGAAGCATTGACAACCCAACAGAAGAATAGGTTAAAATCTTCAAGCAGAGGTCGGTGGAAATGGGTTTCTAGAAAGCCAGACTAGGTAATCCAGGAAGTAACATGAGACAACATGAAAAGAAAACTTCATGAGCACACCAGGAAGTATCACAGAACAACACTTAGGGAACACGCCAGGAAGTACTGCAGGACAACATACGATGAAAACTTCGTGAACCCGCTACGAAGTAGAAGAACCACATTTCAACACCCGACACATATGTCCAATAGACACAACACATGTCCATCCATCATTCGTTAAGCCGACGAGACACGTGTCAAAATTCTATTTGCTAGGGGGACAGAGAATCTTCTAAGACTGCGTCTCCATTGTGAACGCCTCCAACGTAATTAAGTGCATCGTAACTCTATACATAAAATTGACCCTTGGAACTTTTGCGACGAATAATGTACTAAAGGTTTGACGGAATCAAGGACGTGGATTCTTTGTCTAGAGTAGGGTTGAACTATATATGTCCATTTACCTATGGATTTGAATTTAATATTGTTCCTCAAACTTAAAATTTGTAATTTTGTTATATGTGATGATGAGAATAGATTATTATTTTTAAATATATTTGATATTAATTTGAAATATATTATAGTATTTTTAGTTAAATATAAAAAGTTGATCTATGAAAGTGTAAATATAAAAGTTATTTATCAATTAAAAAATATATATGATACTTAAAAATATATATATATATAATTCTTAAAATAATCGGAAAAAAATAAACTATTGGAATTGATTTTAAAATAATTTCAACCATAAAACAAAAAAAATATGAATATTTTTTCCTTAATATAAGAACCATACAGATTCTTGCGAGAGAGTCTCTTTTCAACTACTCACACATATGGCGTTCTGAACCAATATGTATAAAGTCAATATTTTCTAAATGAATGTACATTCATCCCACTATTCCCGCCATCAAACCTTTTACACATGGGGATGGTAATGTTGGCGTATCGGGTACCTCCACATGGTATAACCGCCGCACCTCTGGGAATATAAAACAAGTGGTTTAACCACCACTCCTGGTGATAGGGCCTCATGTTGGGTTTCAAATGTTCACCAACATCTGCAGGTTTTGGTGTAACGACAAACCTTACATGGTATCAGAGCATAGGTCTCAGGTTCAATTCCCCCGAGCTACGCCGGAGACGGGGTGTTGGAGTATCGGGTACCTCCACATGGTATAACCATCGCACCTTACAGGTAAAACTATGAAGTTTCAGGAAAATGTGGCACTATCGAGCCTTTTACACGCGGGGATGGTAAACTATGAAGTTTTCTTATTCCAGTAAGGCTTTAATGTTAGCAGGTTCCATCGATCTGCTAACCCTACAATCTTTGCTGGTTTTATTTGAAAGATGTCACTTGGATTATTGCAATTATTGTACTTCTCCTTTTATTATAACTTACAGGATTGATTGTCAATCCTGCAAGTTATTAAGAAGCTTTGCATACTCCTTTATGGTGCTGTCATGTCAATCATGGAAATTCTTGCTTTCTCATTACGATGAAGTTGTGGTTGAAACAGAATGATTCCACGGGATCATGTTGTTAAGCACATGCTATTACTGGGTGTTACTGGTTGTTTCACATGAAAATAAACATTAAGCAAAATCATAAACCTTAACACAGTTCTTTGCACATGAATGAATAAGAATATTTTGAAGCTCATTGAGGATAACGTCATTGTAAGTTGTAACTCAAAATCATAGTCATAAATATGCAACATGTTATAGGTTATTTAATGTTGCGGTAGCAGCACTGTGGGCCATTGGAACAGGTTGAGATGCAATGGCTCACAGTGCTATTGCCCCAACATTAAATAACCTATAGCATGTTATTTATTTATCACTCACAATCATTGTTCATGCACATAAAATTTGAATGAGACCAAACTCACCATGTACTCTTCTGTTTGAAATGAAAAGCACTTAGTTTGTACTTTTCTATTCATAAATTCAAAATTTTATACATAAAATTAACTTTTAATATCCTATCTCACTTACCTTTCTGTTTTCTATGGAGTAGTTTTTGTCAATCTTATTAAAAAGCCTTTGGAAGATTATAGCTACACCATATTTTGGTGTAAAACTTTCATCATTACATCAAAGCAGGCTAGGAACACCTTTTTATGCTTCATATGCGAACCCTTGGTAAAAAGTGACTTTGTTGGGTTGGGTTGACCGGCTGACTTTCTGCATGAACATAACCATCACCATCATCCATTGAAGCATGCTCATTAAGCCTCATTAACTATGGGCTTATTATTACCACTATGGGCTTATATTACAACTAGCACGTTTGTATAATTGTCAATAATTCATTAGAATATTTGAACAAACGCAAGAGCTAGATGAACGATCAACACAACCGCCATTCCAAAAAAGATTATAATAAATAATATTATTTAAACTCTATGGAAAACAGTGCCCCAAAATTTTCTTACCTACAGTTTAATCCATCTGTGCGTTCACAAAATAGTCCCCTGCGAGGACATAAAAGCGTTAGTAATGGACAACTGGACAAGGGACAGTGTCAACTAATCATATTTATGGTGGCATTGAGATTTCTTAGTTTTCCGTGGGACTATAAAGACGAAGATGACTTTTGTAAATTGTGAACCTGTCTCATTAAATGACTTATCAACCATACCACAGAAGATATTCAACTGCTCAAATCTATAAAGTGTTTTCAGCCTTGTGTCTCCGTAAGCACTTTATAATTTTGTCATTAGGTTTTGATTTTGTGTGCAGGCCGTCTAAATTCGTATGTTGGCCATGAAGTTGCCTACGAATCTGCGCGGAGATGACCACGAATTCGAAGGGGAAGGGGAAGGGCGGGCAGTAAACCCAATGAGCCAGGCTCTCTACGTCTCGCCCATGTCTATGTGCATAAATTCTGTAATCGAATTTGAAGAACCCATAACAGAAATCTCCAGCTTATGGAAATCTATGGCCGATGCCTTGCTGCCAAGAAACCCACTTTTTTCTTGTATAATGGTAGTTGCTCTACTTCTCCTCTTATTATAGCTTGAAGGATCGATTGTCCATTTATTTACGTACTAATTATAAGTCCATGCAGTATTCATATCTTGTACTGTGCTTCACTCATGGATATAACTGATCTGCTCTCATCATATGTCTTTCGTGTGCATCTCTTGCAGAAGAAGGACGATCGGGGAGTGTTGCGATGGCATAAAACAACAGTGAACATGGATGACCACATATTTATTGCAGAGTTCCCTCCTGGCCAGGATTCATACGACGCCTGTGTGGATGACTATATCTCTAAATTGGCACCCACGCCTCTGGATCACTCGCGACCTCTGTGGGAGCTTCACTTCTTGAATTACAAAACGAACAAGGCCCCGGGAGCCACCTTGGTTATTAAAACCCATCATTCCCTCGGAGATGGCGTTTCTTTCATGTCGACATTGTTTGCTATTGTCAGAAGAGTCGACAATCCCGATCTTCCACCCACATTTCCTACTTTCAATCGTAGTATTAGATCCAGTACTAGTACTACCTCAAAGGGATCCATTGTCGCTAATTTTTTCCACATAGTATGGTATTTCATGCGTTTAGTCTGGTACACGATCGTTGATGTAGTTAGCTATTCACTGAGGATGACCGGATGGATTGACGATAGCGAGCTG
>LPNX010733572.1:79680-97466 GCA_001517045.1 Pseudotsuga menziesii | reverse complement strand
ATCATTTTTCTATTACTTCATAGTTTAGCGGCAATTGCCTTTGAGTTTGATGCCTTCCTTACTACTCATTTGTTCAGATGTGATGAACTATTAATTACTCTTTGGGTGCTGCAGTTCTAGAACAAAACCCGCAAGTTGCTTATGAAAAGAGATCTGAGCCTTTGAAGGACACTGTTATTAAACAAATGAAGAAATCAAGAGTAACAGCATTATGTTTGTTAAACACGAGAGTCTTAGCTGGAATACAGGTTATGCATTAATCATTTGACCCATATATAGCTTTTCAAAATGCGTTTATTTATTCTGTATGAGTTTTTCTTCCCTAACTTCTTTCAGATATACTTAAATTTGTGCAGAGCATAGATGAAATGCTGAAACCAAACACCGAAGCACCTTGGGAAAACCACATTGCTTTCATCCCTGTGCGAGTACCTATCATGGGAAAGGTAGAAAATCCTCTGGAGCTCGTGAGTACGGCAAAGCGTATAATGGATAGATATAAAATGTCCTTAGGAGTCTTCATCAATGCCAGAATTATGACATGCTTAGCAAAGTTAAAAGGACCGCAGGTATGTTTAAATTAAAGCAAAGTTAAAAGGACAACAGTTATGTTTAAATTACTTTCATTTTTGAAAAGCAAAGTTAAAAGGACAACAGTTATGTTTAAATTACTAAAGTTAAAAGGACAACAGTTATGTTTAAATTACTTTCATTTATAAAAAGCCCAATTCTTAAATGGATTTGCTGATTCTGATCCATGATATAACTCAGGCGACTTCTAGAACTTTATACAATACTATTGCCAATACAACGATGATGCTATCAAATATGATTGGCCCAATGGAAAAGATCGCAATAAATGGAAATGCAATAAAGAACTTTTCTTTCTTCGTATCCGGTGCACCTCTGGTGAGTAAATACATTGTCCCACTCCCCATTTTTTACTTCTTTGTATCAAAGGTTCTTTCACCATTTTTTCCTTCTTTCCATTAAATCAGAAACATAAATTTACAATATACTGTTTGAATTTCAATTTCAATTTCAAATGTTTCAGTTTTTATTTGATTGATACAAGGAATTTAAACATAGTTTTCTATGCTTACTGTGGAAATTTTTCATGCAGTCTCATTATGTGTCTATTCTGAGTTATAAGGACACCATCAAGATCAATGTGATGGGTCCAAAAGCTTATACCGATGTAAATATGCTGTCCAACTGTTTCACGGAGGCCTTCAAGGAGATCCAGGACGCTTCCATGCATCATAAGCTGTGAAATTTAAATGTACCTGAGACATGGGAATTCTAATTCTCTTTAATATTTAGTTTTTCAATAGATTCTCTTTAATATTTGGTTTTTCAATGGTTAATTATCCCAAGAAGGATCTTGTAAGAGCAAATTCAAACATGAAGTCTTTTATTGCTAAAATTAGAATATACTGGGTTGATTTCTGCTTAAAGGGTTGTTGAAACTCTTGGTTTCAATCTTGAATTTTAATTTCACGGGTTTAATCACTTTAAACAATGCAAGGCCTGCCCATTTCAATGCAAATAACATGACAAGGGGTAGTGTCAGCTAATCATATTAATACAGAAAAGGGTAGTGTCACCCACGGATCAAATTTGAAAGACAGAGTCTTATTTCACTATTTCACTTTGAAAGATATGATATATTAAATACTTCAATGTTAACTTGAAAAAAAATATAGAAGGGTCATTCTTCAACCCTAGATTTTAGGGTGGTTAACAATAAAACATAAAATAAAATTAGGTTGACTTAGGATACAGTACCAATGGTCCAATGGTCTTACAAAATAAAAACCATAAAGTTAAGTTGACTTAGGATAGGGTACCAATGGTCCAAAAATAAAAACCATAAAATAAAAGTCACCATACCAAAGGTACACATAACAAGGATGCTAGGACCAAGCAAAAGATAAAGGACCAAAAGTCAACCAAAGGGGTCATAATAAGAAGTTAAGACAACCCTCATACCCACAAGACTAAAGTGTACCATAAAGGTGGACAAACAACCCCTTTTACCCATAGGACCAACAAGACCAAAGACTTTAATATTTTCTCTCTCTCAAGGTACATTGTTTCATATAATTTTACCATCACTGTATAAGGAGAAGATCCAAACTGGATGATTTGATCCTTTTGTCCTCAATGTTGCTCCTAAGGGTTTGATGCTAGTGACATCATCAAGGGGTGGTCAATCCCTTGAGAAACAACCTAGAAATAACCGATTAGGGGAGAGAACACCACACATCATCATCTTGGTCAGCTTGAACAAGATTCACCTGGTTAACTAACCATGAATGCTCCTGCAGGAACTGCTTAGTCCTAGACCAAAAATATGCCTCGCCCCATAACAAGAAATCTCTGCCTCAACCTGCAGGATCTGCTCGGACATCATGTTTAAGAAATTGTATGGTCCCAGACCATAATGCCTTAAAGACATATAGGGGCCCTAACCATATGTTAGGGACTTTTCCATGGCATCAACATGCTTGGTCCGAGACCAAGAACCCTAGGAGACTACTGGGGGCCCTAGGGTACCTTCTAGGGTGTTACTCTGCCCTAGTTAATTGACTAAGGTACCATCTTCCCTTAGAATGGGTCTTGTAGCTACACTATCTTTAACAATATGATAATACCAAAAAAAACTTATTGGTCATCACATATATAGAGAAGCTGGGGGATCCCTTATCATACACAACTATTGCAAGATTATTATTATTCTAATATAAATAGAACATATATGATTTTATAATGTAACCAATAATAATAATAATGAACTATAAAATATCTAAGGTTTTACTATTGGAAAAAAATAGGCATGCTCTATATGAAAAACTAAATAAAATAAATAGAAGTATGGAAAAATAAATTAAATAAATAGAAGTATATAGAAAAATAAATAAAATAAATATAACTAAACATATCGATTTTTAATTATTTCAACAAATAAACACATTCTTTGCCTAACCTCAATACATGTGTTATTGCATAACTTTTTTTTCTCCCAAAGAACAAATATATACTTTTTATTGATAAAATGTATGAAACGTGACAACACGATCAATTGTATAAGTAATTTACATCAATAAAAAACACAATATTATCAAAACATATACAACAATACCAAAACAGTTGCAATATCAAAACATATCAGTTGTATAAGAAATATACAATAGTATCAAAACATATACATTATAACCAACACATCAATAAGCAAAAACAACAAGCCAAAACAAATCCACAGTTAATATCCAAGTCAAATAAGCCAAACATATGTCGTTGAAACCAAGGTTGATTCGAGTCCAACACAACACCAATATATACATACGAACTGAAGGTATCATGGCTGTAAAAATTCAACATAAACATTTCATGTCTTATGAGAAGTTCTGATTGTCCAAAAACAAAGAATGATAAAAAATCTAAAAACATAAAATATTACCTTTTCCATAGAATTTGTGGTGTTTTTGCCATCATGTTTGTATCGAACTAAACAAAAATAGATGTTACAATATTGATATAAACATTGTCTGATCATCATCTCGCTCATCCTAGTGGAAGAGGTAATCACAACTTCATTTTTGTCCAAGTTTCATAAATTGCATTCCAGTCTACCTCATGCAACTCTTGAGGTGCCGATAGAGATAAAAACATTATAGTGTCTAAGGTTTCTAAACAGAGCCTCGATCTATCATCATTTTTTATACGATTCAAATTAGAGAATCCTCTTTCACAACTGGCAATGATTGCTAGAAGAATCATACCAACTTGCCACAATTTCATTAAATTTGGAAAATAATCACACCACTATGGTTCACCTCTGCATTTCTCCCATGCTCAAAACATGTTTTTTTTGGATATTCTCAATGTAAAGTGACAACAAAACTTTTAATTCCACCTTCACATTTTTTAGTATCAATTATAGGTGAGTTTACAACAACAATTTTTTTACATAGACATAACAACCATCATCTTGTTTCAGAACCTCTTTCATTCTCTTATTTAAAGTAACAATGGGTACTAAAACATTTTGCTACATTGAATACATGCAAACAGGGATGATTTTAGGGGCGAATTTTAGCCCAGTGGGCTATTTTTCCATGTTTTTCTCCCAAAAAACATTCACCATTTTGCATTTTTTGAAGCCCTATTTTGCCCAATTTTGATGGGGTAAAATTTTTTCACCCCAAAAATTGCCAAATTATTATATAAACGATATAAAATCCTTAGAAATTAAAACATTTTTTGAAAAATATCGCCAATCATTTTATAGTTGGTATTTTAAGAATTTGTAATATTTGCCAACATTTATACATTTTTAAATAAGTATGGTTCCTTAAAATCATCCCTGCATGCAAATATATAAACCCATCATTAAGAAAATCAACCAACTTTTGGATAAATGCTTTTCCTAAGTGAATGCTATCTTCCATAGTACCAAACCCAAGCGAATTTGGTATAGGTTCAAATCTTAACGAATGGATATGTGAAACACTTGTATTATCAATAAAATCCAAAATTCCATTTTCTGATTTCTTTAAGAAATTTGAAACATGTTGAGAACCAGCCCCAAATATGTTTCGTAAGAATCTCATTCGAAGAAATTCAATGAGGGCATCTAATTGCATACCAATGGATGTTATATAGATGTGTTCCTCTTGAAATCATTGACTCAACTTATTTAGTTCAATTAAAACATCGACAAGCAAATGGATGTAAAATTGAACTTGAAATATTGTTGCCATTTCATACATCTTTCTATCATCATGTTTCCATTCTTGTAACAATGTTGGCATGATTTTAAAAATCCTGCTCATAACCTGCCCGCTAGAAAGCCATCATATTTGATGAATTTGAAGTACTTGCAACTTGTCCATTTAAAATAGGTCCAACAAACTCTTAAATTCTCCATGCCTCTTTTCATATTTTCTTAGCCATGGATATACTTTATTAGCTAGTTTACTGATATAACTAAATTCAGGAAAATAATTTGAAGCATCTGTTATAGCTAAGGCCTCATGATGTGCTACATAGTGAATACATAACAAATGAGGCACCTCACGAAGCAACTTAGATACCAAACCTTCATGGATTCCTCTCATTGATGAAGCTCCATCTGAACCAAAACTCACCATTTGGTGTTTTGATAACTTCATCTCAAATAATAACCGTGATAGTGCTTCATACATGGATTGTGTAGTGATGTCTTTGATTTTCAGAAGTCGAATAAATTTTGTCAGGCATGAACTCCTCCCTCCATCCGTTAGATATGTAATATATACAATCAAGTGTTGCTCCATTGTTGTACCTATGCTTTCATCAACTACAATGAAATAAAAAGGACTAGAACAAATTCCTTCCTTTAACTTTTCCCAATAAACTGCTTTTGTTGCAATTAAAAAATCTTTACCAGATGTGATATTAAGATATGAAGAATATTCATTGGTTAATGGCATATTAGGAGTTTCCTTATACCTGTTGAAGTCACACAAGTCTTTGTAAAATTCTAAAGGTAAATCCCTTACATCCACAAAATACATAGTTTCCATAGTGCTAATTATTCTAGATTTTTCAACATCCAACATAAGTTCAATGTGCTTTTGGAGGGAAAAACATGGTTGTCTCGATTCATATTCCAATAGTTGAATTGAGCGTTTATGAGCCTCAGATGATGCATGGACATTTAATCCACTTAATTGGATTGTAATACTAACTTCCCTTGCAAATGGTGTATCTCCTTTGAATTTAAAACACCATAAACACTTGATACGCTCTTCACCATTTGGCCCTGTTATTGGATAATCCCATTTGTGCAATAAATTCCATGCAGGTTTGAATGATATTTTGGTACCTACTCCTTTACCTTTCTTTTCTAGAGGACCTTCCTCTTCAATATTCTTGTCATTTTCAAAATCAAAATCTTGTTCAACATTTACATCATGTTGACTCAAGTTAAATACATTATCAAGTGTTGTTTGCCTCCCATGTTTTTTAGGTCGACCAATTCTAGAAATTGCTTCTCAATAAATTACATCGCAAAAAAATTCATTCATGATCCTCGTAGAAACCCATAAAAAATGCAGCTGGGAAATAGAATTATGTGAATATCTACAATTTCTCTATAAGTCGATAACCTGAAACCATTTAAAAAAAAATACTAAAATAAATATTAAACATAATTTTCTTTTTGCATAACTAAATAATTAAAAAAGGAAAACATGCAAGGAAAAATATTATAAAAAAAGATTTCCTACAAGCAAAAAATACTATGCTCCGTAAAAAATTCTATATCTTCTTGCTGTATTTCAGAAATTGAATGATCATTTGGTATATCTTAGAAATACTAGTTATAGCAAGTCATTAAAACACCAAATCCTTATCAAGGCTTAATGTCGCAGAAGGTACTTCTCCCTCCCATATTGTAATGATTTTCATATTTCACCAGCTTGAGAATTTGTGATCTCATGGACTTGTTTTCCATTTAACAGGAGCATAAGTGTTTCGTTTTGTGCAATAACTACAAATATTCCTAGTGTCACGTCCCCATGCCTCCGACCGGTGAAGAGGACGCGACTACAAGCTTCAACCACCCGGGCTAAGAGCCCCATGAACATGTATAGGAATAAAAATTGCTGAAACATAATGCTTAAACATACACACATGAACATTTATCCTGCACAGATGCAATTATTCCACATACACAGATGCATTCATTTGTCATACACAGCGGAAACCACATACATTTCTACAACATGCATTCAACATGTTCATCTCAATCATTGACAGTAAATAAGATAGTAGAAGTAAAATGGACAAGATCACTTATCTTATGAAATCTCCTTCCGCAACCAGCTACGTCGCTGCAATGTTCCACCCAACCATAGGCCAGCGTGCTCCTCAATCTATCAGCAACGCTGCCACCCCCGAGCCGGGCATGATTCTCCAAGGAATAAGGGAACTAGCGGGCTTACACATAGCCAGGGATATACAAAACACAGCCAAGCCAACACAGTTGGGTTTATTAGGCCATCAAGGAGTTGGGAAAGGCTAATTGCTAAGCTGGTGAGCTCATTACAGAGCCAAGAACACATACACCAGAACTAGCCTGACCTCTATGACACCCAAACACACCCAACAAAAGGAATCAGTCCCTTCTCTGCTACACAGTCCCTCAGGCCCTGCATTCCTTTCCAGTGCTATTCAGGGGTGATGGAGAAGAAGGCCAGCCCTCTAGCTCTGTCTGTGTGGTTCCAGCCACCAGGTTTATCAAGCAAAACTAAGCCCCCTTCCCTGCTCCTCTCACAATCCGAAGACCAACCATTTCCCTCAGGCAATTAATTTAGCTGCCACAGCTTAAACAGGGAAGACAACTTCTGAGTCATTCTTGGCCCTATCGTGGCCAAAATGACTCTTCAAACGAAATTACAACAGCCCCAAATATGTAAGGAAGACCACGGCAACACAACCAACAACGTGGGAAAATAACAGTCCCGAAATGTATCAGTGAGCACAACTCACAGCAAACGTGGGGAATACAGCCCGTCCTGGGCAACTGAACCATTGAGAAAACACATAAAGACCACGCAGAGAGAGAGAGAAATACCGACTTTCGATAGCCACAGCATCCGCGATTTTGCAGGGAAAAGAATGACGTGGGAAAACCCAGAAATTCCTATGTGTGAGAGGAACAATCAGACCCCGTGAGGAATGAACAGACAATGGAGGCCCTGCGTGAGGAAGAACAGCTCTGTTTTTGTCCGTGGATGCACAACAATAGGAAGGACGCGAATTGGAAGTGCGTGAGCCTTTAGCACAGTCGTGGAGAGAGAAAATGTCTGCATGAGTGAAGAGTGCGTGAAGTTTTTTCCTTCCATGGTGAAGTCAAACGCTGTGGTGGAGTGTGCGTGTGGGTGAGGACTGACAGCCCTGCCACCCCCACTCCCAAAGCAATTAACTGCCTCAACCACCAGCAGCAATTCTTCAATGAAAGTGGTTGGGATAAACAAGGTAAGAAAACACATGGATTTTGGCCCCATTGGCTAAAGTTGGACAATTCCCCCACATCCTTATCCTTGTGAAAATCATGCCCCTTTCGATTTAGTTTCCGCGATCGTAGCTGGTCGGGTTCATTTAATTAATTATAGATGCATATTTACATGATGACCAACATAATATATGCCGCATGCCCCAATATACAATCGGTGACAAATTTAAATCCCAAAACATAGCATAACCGATCAATGGTGGGGCCTTGGCCTTTAGCTCCACACCATGATCATTTACAATATACACATCATATACATCTAACGCAACGGGGTCAAAACCGGGACGTGACACCTAGAAACCATATTAATCAGATTCATTCAGTTCATGGAAAGGAGGTTCAAAATGCAAGTACTTAGTTTGCATATTATAGGTATGATTTCAATCCAACAAACATTTATGGGCATGCACAAGACAGGGATAAATTGGTTTAAATTAGTTTTAGGTTAAAATTCATTTGACACCTAAAACCAATATCAAATCCTAAAACCAAATACATACCATAAGAGAGAACCAAAATCCCTGACTGGTTTCTTGATCATGAAGTAAATAAAGGTCTTTTAATGTGTTGTTGCTCATTAAATCTACCAAGTTTCTATGGTGAAGTTTAATAATAAAGATATATGTTATGAAAATATATTGAGAAATATTAAATTAATGATCTATGATCCAATGTCGAGGAAAGTTTAATGTTGTCGGATCATAGATTTGATTACATTTTTATTATATGGCTTTATAATTTATGAAAACATTCCTAAAATAGCTAGGAAATTATAATTTTGAATGAGATTTGGATCATATATTTACGGTATGAACAAGATTATAAAAATCATTTACTTCCTTTATAATTTATGAAAACAATCCTAAAATATAGAAGCAAATTCTCAATTCAAATGGCGTTTTAATTAGAAATCATATGATTGTATGAACAAGATTGAGTTGGTAACTTCCAAATTGATAAATATGTTTAATTCTAAAACTTAATAAGATTCTTTATGATAAATTCCTAAAAATATTCAACAGAGTAGCTTAATTTAATCTTACTATATGAAGTCAAGTGCTCATAATCTAGTTTGGTTAACCAGGCTCTTAGTTGATTCAAACATGATTTATTTTCATATAAATAAACAAATAAATAGTTAAAATCGTCCTACCAATTGAATTACAAACAATATTATTATGCATGCATAATTTTGTCTAACATTTGCATTCAATCTTTCACAACTCTATATACTTTCAAAGATGATAATAACATTCGATCTCTATTTGTATTGATCCCATAGTTAATTATGGAAATTCCATTTGATAGCCATATTAAAATAATTGAAGCAACCCATATTCAAAATGCATGCAAAATCAAAATTCTACATCAATCACTTTAATGATTTCCACTTATGTAGTGGGCGACAACTATCTTCTATATGAAAACCCTAAATATTGTCCACACTTGCAAAGAAAGGTTTATAAATCCCTTCACCAATCTTATGGAATATCCACATAATCTATCTTGTTATTAAATCTCATCAATCATATGAAGATATATCAAATGTCTACTAAGCAAATTTTTATCCTAACTAAATTAGCATGGCATCCATCCCAACTTAGAGTGAAGGAATAAGAGAAGCAAGTTGACCAAGCAGATGGTTTTCCTTATTTCCTTTCTAACCTAACTCACACCAAAATTTCTTAGGAGGGTGTGGAAGGCTTAGTATTTAGTGTCCATGGACATACACTAGGATTTTGAATACCCTAAAAGTGGATGGGACTTGGATCCACTATCAATTTGGGAATTTTATTTGGATAGGGGGTTGCTTGGTTTATTCTTTGCAGTGGGTGGTATAGCCTAAATAGAATATACAGGGGAATTAACATATCGTTGCACACATAAATATAACTAAACCATAGGCCATAAACATAATTTAAGAAAAATACCATAACATATTCGTGCATTAAGTCAGAGCAATGATAAAATAATTGTACTAACTCAAGAACAGAGGAAACCCAATCAATACCAGATACCATTGGTTGTAGTATAACCAAGAAATAGATGATGGAAATCTAGTTATTTACAATATTATACAAATATATCACTTGATTGCCTTTTGCTATGCAATCGTAAATTATAAATAAAATCTCATAGATACTATCACAACATTTGGGTACCCCGTGGGACACAAGTTAGGGTTCTTAATAATAGAAATAGTAATCAATTAACTATTTTTTAGACTCCTACCACTAATATGATGTATAGCTCAATGATATCATTGGATGTAGCAAAGTCGAGAAATAGATTATGGCAATATAGCTATTTACAATGTTATACAAATATATCATCTGATTTCCTTTTGCTATGAAATCGTAACTTATAAATAAAATTTCATAGCGACTATCACAACATTTGAGTCCCTCGCAGGCCGCAAGCTAGGGTTCTTAATCATAGAGATAGTAATCAATTAAGTATTTTTTAGGGTCCTTCCACTGGTATGTAGTATAGCTCAAAATTCAATTTCTTTACTTCTTAACGGGCCTTGAAGGCTTCAAATTTGAAGCCTATACTGGTGGCTGCTCGTCTCCCAAAGTGCACGGTCACACCATGGTTTTCATGAATAATATTTTGAAACTAGAATATATTTTATTATGTTTACCTAAACCCAGCTCGGTTATGTAATTTAGTGAGAGGTATTGAATTTTAGGTCTTGTGGAATGAGAATGGCCTCTCAAAGCAATAACAATAATCCAACTTTCATGTCGGTGAGCAAGTTGTATTGGAGCTAGGATTCAAATTTGAAACCTTCAGGGCCATCAAGGGCCATTTTACATGTCATAGAAGACTGCTACAAATTTCATCATGGCACATCATAGAAGACCGCTGCAAATTTCATCATGGAACGTCATAGAAGGGATAAATAGCTCCCCTGACACATCCATTTTCCTAAAGAATAATGGAATACCTTGCCACAAAAACTACTCTATCCTCCTCATTGCTAATATAATGGGATCCTCTCCCATGAAAAATACCACATAAATGAACCATACTTGCAGTAAGCGACTCCCAAACAAGAACCATTTAGATATGGCTAACTCCAAAACTATTTGTAAATGATAAACTAAAGGAGGCAAGCAAAAATATGGCTTTCATCTTTCCAATGGGATCTAGCAGGCTAAGTTCATATTAAGCAATCCATATCTAAAGGAATCCATGTGATGCCCTAAAAATCAAATTTGGAATCCTGGATTAGATGGATAAATTAATATTGTATATACCTATAAATTCACAACAACCAAGTGGAAATCAAGCTTAATTCTTCTGCTTCGCTGAATTGCCAGTTCTTGCTTCACTTAGCCATGAATAAACCAAACACTATCTACAAACCATACTAGTGATATCAACTCGGTTTGATCTTGCTTCACTTAATAGCAATAAATCAAGTTGCAAATTGGTTTCTTTATGGCAGTTTCGAGTTGGCAGCTGCAAATTGGAATCGCTAGCTTGGAACCGATTCAACAAAAAAACAAAGTGCAGGTGACTGGATTGGATTGATACATAAAAGAAAACACATTGTGGTAAGTGGAAGCCATAGGATTGGAAAACAAAATTGAGGGTGGGCCACGGGAGCCTCACTACATAAGATTACAAAAGTTTCAGACATCTAGATTATAGAATTTGTCCAAAATTCCAAATTAGGGCCCAATTGCCAGCACATATGAGCCAACGAAATTCCATAATGAAATAGTTGCTGGAATCTGACATTAAATATGTAAACAAGTAAGGAATAAATGCTATCTGTGGCCACTTCCAGCCTGATTCTTGATCCTACCATGAATGACGACTCACAATTTATGGGATTCGGGAAGCGGGCCCATCCAAATTCCAAATATTTCCAATGATCCATCATTAATTCATCCATGTATTAAATTGGTAATTTGGTAGATTCCAAATACTAAGGTGGACACTGGTCGACATGGCCTTGCTAATTAAACTCATGATTCACGCTTGACTCACCAATACCATTAACACTGGGTAGTCTCCCGAGTCCCACTGAAAAATATTAGATGGGTGAATTTTGGTGTTGCCCTTCTATTGCAATTTTACGCAACAATTGGTGGTTTAATTATTGGTGATATTGCTGTCAAATTAAATGTTTTTTGCAAGATAAAATTTGCATTGGTCTTTTATGACTTGTAAAATGGTCCCCGACAAGCCATGAAGTGTTCAAATTTGAATCCCGGTGTCAGCTGATCATATTTGTCGTGGAATTGATATTTCTGACTTTTAGTTGCGACAATAAAGATGAAGATGAATTTTCTAAACTATGAACATGTATCATTAAATGACTTATCAATTAACACATAAGTGCTCAACCCTTTTTCCAATGAATTTGTCTGCTAAAACCTATAAAGAGTTTTTGGCGATGTGAGTTTTTAGCATTGTTTCTCTATAAACACTTTATGGTACTTATCAACTAAATTATGTCATTAGGTTCTATTTTTGTGGGAAGACCGTCTAAATTCATATGATGGCCATGAAGTTTCATAGGAATCTGCACAGAGATGACCAAGAATTCAAAAGGGAAGGGGAAGGGAAACCAGTACACCAAATGATCCAGTCTCACCCATCTCTATGTGCATAAATTCCATAATCGAGTTTGAAGAAACCATAATAGAAATATACAGCTTCTAGAAATATATGGCCAATGCTTTACTTCTAGGAAACCCACTTTTTTCTTGTATAATGGTCATTAAGCTGCTTCTCCTTTTATTATAACTTGCAGGATTGATTTTCCATTTATTTACGTACTAATTAGTCCATGTTTTCATATCTTGTCTTATGCTTTACAAAATGCACAATGATGGATAAACTCTGCTCTCATATATGTCTTTCGTGTGCGTGTGTTTTATCTTGGGAGCGGATGAGGATGAATGGAGAGAGGAGAGTGAGAGAGGGGATTGAGTTACTGCACACTAAGAATTTTGTTTATTTACTTTTGGGGCTGCAACATACTTCCTTTGGGAAACTCCACCTTTTACTTCAACAGGATAACTTTGACTGAAATGCCCAAAATAAGGTTTTACTGAGGCAAGTTTTAGTCAACTCACCTTTTACGGACTTTTAACTCGACATAATTTTACCTCGACACACACCCACTTTACTTCGACGAGATTTTACTGCGACACACTTTTAGTTGCGACCAACTCCCATTTCGAGAGGACCACATTTAACTGAAATTTATAAAAGGAATTTTATTTGTCTATTAACTTATAATATGAAAACACTTTTCACCACTCCATAATTTGGGATAAAACTCATCACTACTTTATTGCAATAAGCCCACAATATCATATAAACAAAATATTAAGTAAGACTTGTGTCGAGCACTTTTATAAACTATAAATGTAAACAATATTCACACAAGTAATTCTGGAGAATATGTGTGGAATAAATAAGACATGCATTCAACCATAAACTATGGAATTATATATTATCGCGACATAACAAAAGAAATACCGTCGCATTTACATACTTCGAAATTTAGTTAGATGTTTCACCCTTTACAGAGCTTGGGATCTCTACACATTCCAAAACATGATCTTGATCTCTCGAACTCTTCTCAGAGTTCTTCTTCTTCTCCTTTCCCCCTTACTTTGTTCTTCTTTGTCACTCTCTTGCACTCTCACCCTGTTTTTCATTCTTCTTCTTCTACATATACAAAGAATAAAATTTTGCTTCTCTTGGAAGCTATCGACTAACATTCAAGATTGTAATTAATTTCTACCTAAAATATTGACTTCAGAAATACAATTCGACTTCTTAAATATGGTGAGACGTGAACTACACAACTTGACGGACATAGTGAAAAAATAGATACTTCTACGGAATCTGATTGAGTCGGTTGAGATGTGATGCAGATCTACTTGTAATTAGTATTTCCAACACTCCCCCTTAATTATGAGCATATGGGGATCATTAATCAAAATTTTACAAAATGTTTCAGAGCTGGAACTTGCTCTATTCATGACATAATTCACTGAGAAGAAGTTGTCATTCCTATATAACTTCATAGAAACTAGAACGTATCCCTTACCAATGGTTTTTTAAATATGTCTTCTAGCTGATCTTTAGACCTACAAAATTATAAACAAATATCTTTGTTGTTCATCAGTTCTCTTATGAAATGATACCTTGTGTCAATGTGCTTGGTTCTCTTGTGGAACTCATGATTCTTTGACAATGAAATGGTTGAAATTTTGTTGCAGTAAATGGTTGTTGGTTCTTGCTAGTTTTGTGATAGGTCTCTTAGTATTCTTCACATCCAAATAACTTGACATGCAACGCTTGTAGCTATGACATAATCTGCTTCTGCTGAAGACAGAGTTACAATGGGATATTTTTTTGAATCCCCCGACAAAACACTTGTACCAAAATGAAATGTATGCCCATATGTGATTTTCCTATATTCTGTGTTTCCTCCATTTCCATTGTCATTGTATCCAATGAGTTTAAAATTTTCTAAGGTTTAATACATAATTCCAAGGTCCTTTGTGTCACTTACATACCTCAAAATTCTCTTACCTACTTGCCAATGAGATTCTTTTAGTGACTCCATGAATATTGAGATTAGACATACTCCATACATGATGTTTGGTCTTGTCACAGTTAAATACATAAGGATACAAACTAGCCTTTTAAACCATGTAGGATCTACGGTTGATCCATCACCATCCTTGCTTTAATTTTAAGCATGTTATTACTAGTGTTGGGGATACCTTGCAATTAGAAATATTAAATATTTTTAAAAACACACTTGCATACTTGGACTGTGATATAAATATACCACTTTCAAATTGATGGACTTCAATGCCCATGGAAAAATTCATAAGACCCAAATCAGTAATTTCAAATTTTCTTTCCATGACTATCCTAAAATCCTTTATGCAAAAATAACCTATGAATTGATCAACACTAGAAGCAAAAGATATGTTTGTTGGTTGTATTGATCTTTCCTTGACCCTGGGTCTTATCATAAACCTTCATGGATTTCAAGGAATTCCAAATTCCTTAGTAATGAAACTTGTATAGAGCACCTTATCATAGATGCATTGTTGTAGAGTAGATCCTACATTCTTGGACTTAGTTTTTGCACTTCTTGAGATCTATTCTTCCCTCTTATCCAACTGAGATAATGAAGGAGCAAGTGATTGGATAGTTAACTTCCCTAGATTCTAGGTTAGTACCATTCATCAAATAAGGTGAAATCCAAACCCAAATGATTAAAAGCAATTTGAGCGATCAACAACAACCAGAAAACCACTCTATCCTTTTTCCTAATTATATATATGGTTTAATAAATGTATGGGGATAAGAAGGTTGAATCGCTAGTAAAAGCGATTTTATGCTTTCAATTTCCACCTTTCCTATATGAATTTTTTCTTTATCCCATCGTTGTAAAGAGAAAAAATTGTTATGGTATCACAAACCTCTTTATGAAAGATTCTTAGCAGAGATGTCACTTGCAGGAACTTGTCATCATTTTTTATGCTAAGGATTGTGTCGTTGCCAGCTAGTGAATGTATAGATCAAATTTATTTGATGGATCATGAAAAATGAATGATATTTAATTATTTTAGTGGAAAAGGAATTGAAACAGTGCCATGATCCACATGGGAATAAGTGTCCACCCACCTATTCCACTAGATCAAAACAATTTCTCATGTTAACAATTTTCTTGTAATGTTCTATGGTTTTTTGGGTCCCAAACTTTCGAGGCCATTTTAAGGCCCTAAATGACATTTTTTGGCGGTTCATGGGGTAAATTTATTGTCATAAACATGCATTTGGGCCCAGTTGAAAGTTCTAAATATTGTATAGACATTTCCAATAGGCTATCGATTGCCCCAAATGGAGATCGTATGCAAAAGTTATGACCCCGAGAAGTTGACTATTCAACTAACCACCTTGGGGCCTCAAACGTTATGATGATTCATATACTAGGGTAAATTTTAAGGTCTCATTCATATCCAAGTATTTATGATAAAAGGACCCTTGGCCTCCTTTTGTATTCATCTTATCACGAGTAAGCATAGCTGCCACATCTCTTCTTAGAAATACAACTGCCACTATTCTAGTTGCTTTTGTTTTACAGTTTGTTCTATTTCACTCATTTAATAGAATATGAGTTTATTGTATCACTATGTTTCTTACCATATATATGTGTATGTGAATATATATATTCTCTTTCATTTCATTCTCACATAAATATGTATCAATGGTATCAGATTTTTCTACTCTTGTGGTTTCTCAATGCATGTCCCCGATGATATCTGAATATCAAGAGTTGGGTCTCGAACTAGTTGAGATTGGGGAAAATACCTCTCGTTGTCCCAAGAATCCTCACATGATGGGATAATAAAAGAGATATGATGGAACATGACATCCCATTAAAATCTTGCTCAAGTAATCCCTCACATGATAGAGGAACGAGATGATGGATAACTTCGCCCAGATCCTTTGAAGAATGTCGATGGCGACAGATGCACCTTCAACGAGCAGATGTTTTGGGGGTGTGACTCCCTTCAAGGTATAATTTAAATTTGAAATCCCATTGTTTGAAGGAAATATAGATGCAGATGATTTGGAAAAATGGATGAATTTTTTAGAGGGTTACTTCTATGTTGAAATTTTTTTCGACAGTGAAAAGATCACCTTTGTGTTCCTTAAGTGCCTCCCCGATGTCAAAGACTGGTGGGATGGGTACTGCGAGAGGAATGTGAGGGATGAATATAAGATATTCAATACATAACCCACTTGGGCATCTTTTGTCAATGCCATCAAAGAGGAATTCTACCCTATCAGAGATAATGATGACCAATACACCCAGTGTATGACATTGCGCCATGAAAGACACCAAATAGTGTCGGAGCATACTAATATATTCCATACCTTGCGCTCAAATTTGGGTATTAGGGAATCTGAACAGAACTTAGTTCTAAAGTACTGTTGTGTCCTGAACAGGTACATTCAGTCAAAGATGGATTTCCTAGACATATCCTCATGAGGAACAACTTACCAATATGTCGTCAATATCGAGCAAAAATTTAAGCAAAATAATAAGCGGGGTTTTGGTTTTGCAAATCAACAATAGAAGTCGAGAAAAATCGGCCCTAATTCACAACCCAAAGGATATATCAAGGATGGCAAAAGTAACGACAACTAGTCCAAGTTGCAGGAAAAGAAGGGTAATGGGAAATCAAAGAAGGACACTGGCAAGTAGTACGAGTTCCACAAAATCCCCTCGAACAACACCAACGAATGCCAATCAAAACAATCATTGTTGGCCAAGACAAAATCCCCGAATCGAGACTTTGACTTAGAAACTGATGTTGAGAAAGAAAAGGGTAAGAAGAACATTGACGTAGAACCTAGTGCCACCATTGCAACCGCAAAGATTCAACCAGAAAATTCAGAGGAGCCAAAGGAAGTTGAACACCTCTTCCATTTGAAATTATGGGTGCAAGGGAATCTGCTACATTTCATTGTCGACAATGTTAGTCAGAAGAACCTCATCTTGGTTGAGACATACGCATCAGTCAATAGTGCCTACTCTCCTATGACATTAATCCCTTCAAAGATGAGGTAATGTGTGATGTTTCCCCACTTGAAGTTTGTGATGTTCTATTAGGACAATGATATATCCAGAAACATCATGTTGTGTATGAGTCTATAC
>LPNX010733572.1:60532-76594 GCA_001517045.1 Pseudotsuga menziesii | reverse complement strand
TTGTTCATAAAAGCGCCATATTAACAAGGGTCAAATTTGAAGGATAGGGTCCTATTTCACTTGAATGACTATGGTTGCAAATATTATACCAATGACATGATAAAATCCATTATAATCATTACTGATCACTTTATTGCCATGATCAATCTCCTTATGTGCATACAATAGGTAGTATAACTAACCAAAAGAGCAGATTGATCAGTGGTTTCTCTTCGTCTAATCTTTATGGTAGATTAGCTAGTCCAATGCCTATTTTAAATTGACAGAGTTAGTCAATCAGTCTATATATTCATCAATAAGGAAGGAGGGATCTAGGCTCTTTCCAGCAAGCTATTTCATCTGGTTAATAATAATTATTAAATTAGTCTATTGAATTGGCTATTGCTACTTCTATTTCTCGTTGAATGTTGCAGAAGGTTTGGATGGTTGAAGGATTGGTTCCTCCTTTCATTGATGGTAGTTGGTATATATATATATATATATATATGGAGCAAAAACTTGGGCTCATTGGTGGCTCGATGGTCATCCCTCCACAAATAGAAAGATCAAAACTTCTCTTTCATTTAGATCAGATAATTTATGGTACTACTAGCCCACTAAGCCGTTGCTCTATTAGTCATAGCAATGTAGTTTAGTAGC
Organism: Pseudotsuga menziesii; assembly: GCA_001517045.1. Taxonomy (NCBI): domain Eukaryota; kingdom Viridiplantae; phylum Streptophyta; class Pinopsida; order Pinales; family Pinaceae; genus Pseudotsuga; species Pseudotsuga menziesii. Next base: position 75,955 of record LPNX010733572.1, on the reverse strand, counting down.
TCTATATACATGTATCAAGTAAATTTACTTAATAGTCGAAAACAACTAACCTACTTTGGTTCTTGTGTCAAAACAATTATGACCCTCATGTCATGTTAGTAGGCAGGGAGTGGCATATAATGTTACGTGTACATTAAACATTGAAGGATTGTGAAGAGGATGTGAGACTTTCTAAAAACACCCTACTATCATCATAAAAAGAATAACATTATAGAAGGGAAAGGGAGCTTCTTCCTTTCTGGTTTATTTGGGGGGTTTAGAGGAGAGTTTAGAGTATATGGAGGAGAGGGAGTGTGGAGTCTATGTGTGTTATGTTGATGTGGATGTTGTTGGTTGGATTGGTATTGTTGAGTGAGGACTTGGGGGATTTTAATATATGACTGAGAGGTTGGTTAGGAGGAGAGAAATTTCCCACATAGAGTTTATGAAGGAGCGGTTGCTGATGGACATCCTGATGGCTACAATTGTACGTCTATACGTTAATTCTTCATTTCAGGTATGCATTTTGCTTTCTCGTCCCTTTATTTTTGTTGGTTTGCTTGAGAGTATTTATATTTTATCTTGGAATAAATTGGGTATCTGGTAATGTGAATCCTTATAGTTTATTATCTTTACCATTTTCCTTACCTTGGAATCTACATTCTGGTATCAAAGCAAGGTTGTCAGCATGATTTTTCACTTGTGTTTACATGGGATTCTACCTTTTTACCATTCAAGGGAATTAGTTAAATTATTTAATTATATAGGGATGTGTAAACATGGAAAACATGTAACGCTTTTCAAATAAAATCAATGAGCTTCATGAGCTATCATGGTGGGAGTGTTAGACATATAAAAATCATTAATTTAGGAAAATGGACAAAGCTACTAGAGCCAGTGATAAAGTAAAAGGTTTAGTACATTAGTGCGTATCTGAGACATGAGAATTCTCAATTGCTTCAGAATAACATCAGCTATTAAATTGTCAAATCCTTTTAAAGTTTCTACTCTGATTTGACAATTTTGGGAATTAGAAGAGATCTTCCCCAAAAATTTGAGACATGAATCACTTAGTGGTGTAATGGCATTCAACCACATGATTGACTTCCTAATGCTTAAATTATAAATAAAATTCTTAGAGGTCTGTTATTTTGATAATGCTGAATATATTTTGACAAATTTTATGTGTATAATTTTGACTCAAGATTCTAATTGTTGGGTTTGCATCCATGCTTCATTTATATAATATTTGTTTCAAAGTTATTAACTGTTGAAACTTATGGACAACAAAATTATGTGTATAACTAATCTTCTTCTTCTTTCTTAATAGAAATTGAGATTTAAATTAAGAAGAAAAAAGGTTGTGCACAACCATTCATTACAAAACAGGTAACCAGAGTTTCAAAGAGAACTAAAAAGAAAGAAAGACTAAAAAAACTTTGCTTAACAGAAATTTCCTAAAGATCCTAACAAGATTACTGAAAGCTATTGTATCCTTAAAAGGATAGATTTTGAAAAATTGTTGATTTAGAAAAATACAAAAAACATCAAAGTTTAACGAAATTAAAGCACCACATCTTCTTGCCTTTATGCTAAAAAAAAGGATGGGTAACAGAGATTTATTTCGTTGGAAGGGAACCTTGTTCTGGAGAGTATTGGCAATGATTGCACTGGGACATTCTAGACATTTTCAGCACTTCATCTTTTATGATTTCAATAGTACCCATTAATTCCCACAGACCACGCTCATGGTCACCTATCGTGGAGTCTTGACAACCGATTTGGTTGGAGATGTACCTAATATAACTTTAAATATTTAAAATATAGTTTCTATGTGTATTTTCACCATTGTCCATTACTCATGTATGTATGTATGATTTTTTTTTTGAAATATTAAAGGGGTTTCATCATTTCTTTTACTCCCACTACTATTATTTTGTCTAGGAGATGTGAGATTCCATAGACTCATCATTTAAATTCCTTGGTGGTGCCTTTTTTTAGCATTATATTTATACAAAATATATATGATTAGATAGCTCAGTTTTGTATGCTTAGGGTATGATCGGATGGCTTTGTCTTGTATGCTAAGGATTTTCTTAGCATTTGAATAGAAACCCTAGCATGTAGTTTACAAAATTTAATAGCAAATCGTTTATCTTCTTCTTTAGTTATTCCATTTAGATTCACACTATATTGTGCTAGTCTCATATAAAATAGAAATAATACTTTAATATGGAGATATCACTAAGAGTTTATTTTTCGGTAGGTATTAGCAAAGGTTTATGCTTTTACATTATTTGTCTTGTATATTTAAATCTTGTACACATATTGATAAGTGATAATATTTGTGATTATCTACTTTATTTGTATTTTTTACTATTAAACTCAAATGTTGTTGTATAATTCATGTGCAACTATTTAAGTAACTCTCTAGTTTACTTTATAGCTTCCGCTTTGTGGTACAGGTATGTATGTGGTATTTTACTTTTGATTTATCTCTCTCTATATAGCCATTGTTACAAAATGGCATACCTATTTAAATATCATTTTGTTGTGATTAGTGCTCTGGGTATAGTTAGAGTTGCTCTAGGAATGGAAAAAACAAGTATATAAGTTGTATTGCTCGATTAATTAACAGAAAAAAAAATACGACTAACTCGCAACAATAAATGGAACGAGGCGTGAAGGAGGGCCTTTCAAATTGTAGCAACATTGTAGTTATTAGTCATGATAAACTGTAGTGTGTAGGATTAAATAAGGCCTTTATTTCTACTGAGATACAAAACTCATAGGTCCACGTCATAAATTTGCAATAAAAGGGTTCAATTTCCAGCAGCTATGGAAGAGAGAAATTTCTCATTTTAGGAATTGATTGTTCCAAAACTTCCTAAAACTATAGACATTAACAAGCATAAAATAGTCCAAAATGAATCTCTTTGGCACCTTGACACGTTTAAAAACTCGGTACTTTGCATCTATAGTTTAAGATTTGACCCTAAGAAAGTGTACATGTCGAGATGGAATGCTTGATTCTAACATAGTGCGAATTGTTTTTGATTTTGCAGTGATTTATTACAGGTGCTATGTAACACCCCGTTTTTGACCCTGTTTGCATTAAAAATGTATATGATGTAAATATTGTATTTAATTGTGGTGTGGAGGTAAAGGCAAAATCCCCACCACCGATTTAGCGTTTTATGGTTTGGCGATTAAAAATCGTTGCCGATTGTATTTTGTGCTAGCCATGCACATTATAATTTTGGACATCATGTAAATATATAATTTAATTAAAATACCCACAACTAGCTATGTCAATGCAACATTAAAGAGATGGGGGCATAATTTCCTAAGGATAAGGGGGGCGGGATATTCAAACCTTTGAGCAAATGGGGAAAATCCAAATGTCAAAGGGAGAACCCATTAAAACTGTCAACTACCCTTTTCTTGTCTTTTTCCCCAATCATTTATTTTTGCCAAAAATTGGTTCAGGTAGTTATTGCATGGGAATGGGAAGAGTATGGGAAAAATTCGAATTGGGAAGAGCACCCATTTTGGAAAAACGTGTTTTGACTTCCTTGGCAAGTAAAAACCCAAAAACGTATGCCCATTCTACCATGCATCCTTGTTTTTCTCTTCCTCACGTTTTTGGAGCTCCTGTGCATTCTCCATTCATGTTTTTGCAGTGTTCTTCATGTTTCCCATGGCTAGGAAGTGGTTTTGTTAATGTACGATGGATGGGATCTCTCCTGAGCGTTTTTATGTTGTTTCCACATTCCCACAATTGGGAATTTTGTGTTTTCAGTGTTTCACATCCAATGGGGGACAGATCCATGAATTTAGGGACTGAGGGAGCCATTTTTTCCCACGTAAAGCCATAGAATGTTTTTGAAACGAATTTCTCATGCTGGGTTGTTTTTCCCCAATTGCCATTTCTGTTTTTGGCTCCCATAACATTTTTTATCAATCCCAGAACTTGTGTTTTGTTGTGTATGCATCTTTTGTTTTTTTCTAAACTGGTTTAGAGTGGAATTGGGTTTGAACTAGCTTGATAAACCTAGTGTAGGAAGGAACCTCACAGATAGATCTAGAGGGGTTGGTTTTCTTCTTCGCACAGCCTGAATAGCACTGGGATGGAAGGCATAGCCTGAAGGACTATGTAGTAGAGAAGGAGATGATTCCTTCTGTTGGGTGTCTAGATGTTTTAGCAGCCAAGCCCAATCTGGTGCAGGTGTTCATAGCTCTGTGGTTGAGCTCACTAGGTTAGCAGTTCAAGCTTCCCACCTCGTTAGCAGCCTGATAAACCCAAATGTAGTTTTTGCTTGGTTGAATTTTGATATATATTTGGTTATGTGTGATCCTTCTAGTGTTCCCTTATTCCTTGTGGGAATCATGCCCAACTCGGGGGTGGCAGTGGTGCTGGGAGATTGATGAGCACATTGTCCTATGGTTGGGTGGAACGCTGCAACGACATAGCTGGTTGTGGGATAAGATTCTTCATAAGATAAGTATCTCTTGTGTCAATCTCTACATTTGTATTTGCTTAATGAAATATGATGAACATATTGAATGATTGAATAAAAATGTAATTACTTCAGTTGTATATTGCATGTTTTATACGTCTGTGTATGTTTTTAACTTCAATGCATCTTATATTACGTTATGGGGCTTATATTTCCCGGATTTGTTTGCAGTAATGTCGTGTCCTCTCTTTGGTAGAGGGGTGGGGACGTGATAGTGTGGTATCAAAGCTCATGTTGCAGCTTTGGGCCTCAATGGGCCATGAAGAGAAGTTGACAAAGGTTGGATTACACCCTGGTTAGCAGAGGAAAGCAACAGATAGGAGAAATTTTCAAAAAAATCTCTAAGTGTTGGGAAAATTGTCTGTTGGCTCAGTTAGTCAAGGTGAGCCGACACATGTCAACTGAGCTATCCGAATGGAGCTGACGGGGCTTGCAGCAACTGTGTCAGTGAGAAATTCTAAATGGAGCCAACGAAGAAAGGAAGAAAGAAAATTTTCCGAAAGTTTCTAATGTCACGTCCCCACCCCTCATACCAACAATGGAGAGGATGTGACTGGGCTGCTACTATCTAATGTCACGTCCCCACCCCTCATAAAAGTTCATTGGATTGAAAACATACATAGATGCACAACAATTGCAATTATACAGTGGAAGCAAATCATCCATACAAGCATTCCATGTTTTGAATATAAGAATATATGCATATGCATTAATACACAATAGAAACAATGCATTCACCCAATCATTCAAAATGTTCATATTAATTCATAAACAAAAGTTTGCAGAGATTAAGCAGAATAATTCTTATCTTGAAAAGAAGTTGGCCCGCAACTAGCTACGTCACTACAACGTTCCACCCAACCATAGGCTAGTGTGCTCATCAATCTCTCAGTATCACTACCACCCCTAAGCTGGGAATGATTCCACAAGGCACTAGGGGAATAATAGGCTCACACATAGCCCAAACCATACATCCACAGTCAAGCCAACACACTGTTGGGTTTCACATACTGTTAAGGAAACCAACCAATAACATGGACATGTCCTTGGATTTACTCACCCAAGCCAAACCATAAATCAAACACACAGTCATCCAACTAACAGAGGGTTCCTTGGACTTACCCAACCAAGCCAACCTTGCTAGTCAAGCACATATAACGGTTTAACAATTGGGTATTTACAAAACGTTCATGGGAAACCAAACAGAATAACCGAGGGGAAAACAACCCTGCATGAGCCAATCCAATTCCAGGAATTGATGTTGGGAAACATAGGAGAAACTTGACCCCCATAAACCTCTGAATTGTAATTAAGAACACATAAAACATTTATGGGCATAACAGGAGCAAATATGACCTCGATTTACCCACAATTCGGGAAAGCATGGCTCCCTAACCACTTATAAATATACCAATGAATTCCTTGGTATGGAACAATGAGAAAACAACATAACACATGAGAGGAAAATGCCCAGAAATCCCCAGCTGCGTGAGGGAGACAAAGATGTCCCCAACAACACCAAAAACATGAATCCCTGCTGGCAATGCACTTAGCAGCATAAAACCGACCTCCCAGCCATGGGGAATAATGGAGAAACTGCATAAAACGTGAGGAAAGCTCTTAGCTTGCTCACAGGGGAAAAATGACCTACTCAAACCCCAAAATCGTGGTCCATTTATTCCCATTGTCCCAGCAACACTAGAAGACAAATTATGGGCATGGAGAAAATGAAGAAAAACAACAAATTGTGAGGGAGAGAGAGCTTAGCAAGCTTCCCCTACGTGAGAGATCCTCCCATGACTAAGAATGGGTGATAAAATGAAAGGCATGGGTGCATTATGGCTTGGGCATGCCTTCCCAAACTTTTACTTGCCCCACAAATAAAAAACACACTTTCAAAAAATGGGTGACTTCCCAAATTTGAATTTGACCTCCATACCTTTCCCATCCCAAGGAAGTAACTTCCCCAACCACTTCTAATGACTAGGCACAAAAGACAAAAAGGGTAGTTGACAACTTGATGGGTTTTCCCCCCATTGGCCCAAGGGTTTGATTATTTCCCCCTCCTTATTCCTTGTGAAATCATGCCCCCATCTCTTTAACGTTGCGGTGCATAGCTAGTAGTGGTATTTTTATTAATTTGGATTTTACCTAATGTCTCAAACATATTGTGCCTGGCTAGCACATAAACCATTGGCATCGATTTTAATTACCGAAACATAAAATACTAAATCCATGGTGGGGCCTTTGCCTTGAGCTCCACACCATGATTTATTAACATTATTTACATCATATGCAATTCAATACCATGGGGTCAAAACTAGGGTGTTTTACATCTAAGTATTGAGAATCGATAGAAATCAATGAAGTTTTCTGATTGGTAGGCTGGGTTCGGCAAGTTTTTTTGATACACATTGGAAAACTTGTTGAGTCTCAGCCGATACGTCGGCTGATTTTCGCTGACGGCAGAGAGAAGACATAAAAAAAATTGAAAATTTTCTAAGTATGGAAATTCACCTATCGGCTCAGTTAGCTGAACGGTCGAGCCGACACATGTCAACTGAGTTTGCCGAAGTTGAGTCGATGCATGTCGACATGAAACATAGATTTGGGTCGACACACGTCGGCTGATTTTGTCAAAGTTGAGCTGATACATGTCAGCATCAAACAGATATTTGAGTTGATACATGTTGGGTAGAAGTTGAGTTTTTCGCCGACGAGAAGTGAAAGCAAATTTTTCTGAAAAATTTTCTAAGTGTTGGAATCGGCGGAATTTCGTGAATTTTTTCGATACGTCGGCTGAGTTTTGCCGACGCATATCGGAAAAGTTTGGAAGTTTCCACCGAAACACGTCGGGTGGAAATTCAAAAGTCTTTCGAAACGATGGAAGGCTAGGCGAGTTTCTGCCGATCGGAAGAAAGTTTAGATTTTTTTTTCGAAATGGCGGCATGGTTTGGCAAGTTTTCCAATTGGATGAGAATGGCGAAGTTTGTTGATACGTGTCAGACAAATTTGGCAAAATTTTCCAACACGTCGGAAAGAAACCTAATCGGAGGAAAACTGAAAAATTCGCCATATCTTTTCATTATAGTCTAAATGTTTGGTCTTTATTGCAAAACATCCATCGAATAATTATTTATAGTATGATAAACTTTTAGTCATACATTAAAAGGGTTTTAAACTAATATACATATCTATTAACAAGTTATGAATCGATATCAAACTTTCATTGGATTTTTTCCTATAGTAGTTTTTGGTTGGGCTTCTTTATTAGCTGAGGTTTTAGTGGTTTACATACCCCTTTTTAATTTGTTAACCCAAACATATACCAAGTAATAATATTACTTTGGTTTAAAATTTGGAGCTAGATTTTAGGGCATATAACTATACCTTGTTAATAATCTAGCTAAGTTTAAAATCACTAGGACATGCATATGAATATATGTTTAGGATTAGAGCACATGTTAATCTTTGAACCTTCATATAAAGAACAAATTGTTTTATTGGGGTATAGTGTCTACTATAAATAAAACAGTCTAAGATTAAACTTCTTAACTTACTCTTTAGTCTTCAAAGCCTTAATTATCCTACACCTTAACCAGGAAGTATTTTGTTACCTGTACAAGCATTTGAATCTGCATTAGCTTGTGAAAGCTAAGTAAGCCTCGGGCCAACCTCAAATCCCCTTAATTAAGACAAGAAAAACAAGTATCAGAATCATGCATTTACTAGAGAACAAACCGATAATCTGACTTCATTAAGTCTCTAATTCTTTATTTTCAATACTAAGAGAAATCAACTTTAGAATGAATGCGGTTAGTAGCAAATATGTTCTAAGTTAGTAATTAATTTTTTTCTAGTCTCTAGCTTATGTTAGTCAAGGATGTTAACTGTTGTCATATCTTGAAATTTTAACTAAGGATAGTTGTTAAACTAACATTGATAGGCTATGACTTAGCTTTAGATATCACACAGGAAATTTTGTGAAATTTTTGGGGATGTTACAAACACCAACGAATTCTGGGCATGGGGAAAATGAAGAAAAACAACAAATTGTGAGGGAGAGATATCTCAGCAAGCTTCCCCTACATGAGAGAGCCTCCCCTGAATGAGAATGGGTGAGGAAATGAAAGCCATGGGTGCATTATGGATTGGGCATGCCTTCCCAAACTTTTATTTTCCCACAAGTAAAAAACACACTTTCCAAAAATGGGTGACTTCCCAAATTCGAATTTGACCTCCATACCTTTTCCATACCAAGGAAATAACTTCCCCAACCACTTCTAATGGCTAGGCACAAAAGAAAAAAAGGGTAGTTGATAGCTTGATGGGTTTTACCCTTGAGATTTGGATTCCCCCACATTGGCCCAAGGGTTTGATTATTTCCCCCTCTTTATTCCCTGTGAAATCATGCCCCCATATCTTTAACGTTGCGGCACATAGCTAGTTGTGGTATTTTTATTAATTTCCATTTTACCCGATGTCTCAAACATACTGTGCCTAGCTGGCACATAAACCATCAGCATCGATTTTAATTGCCGAAACATAAAATACTAAATCCATGGTGGGGCCTTTTCCTTGATCTCCACACCATGATTTATTAATGTAATTTACATCATATTTAATTCAATACCATGGGGTCAAAATCGGGGTGTTACATCTAAGTATTGAGAATCGACAGAAATTAGTGAAGTTTCCCTATACATAGGCTGTGTTCGGTAAGTTTTGTCGATACACATCGAAAAACTTGTTGAGTCTCAGCCGATACGTCGGCTGAGTTTTGCCGATGGCAGAGAGAAGACAGAAATTTTTTCAAAAAATTTTCAAAAATTTTCTAAGTATGGAAATTTTCCTGTCGGCTCAGTTAGCCGAAGTTGAGCCGACACATGTCGGCTGAGTTTGTCGAAGTTGAGCCGATGCATGTCATCGTGAAACGGATATTTAGGTCGACACATTTCGGCCGAGTTTGTCGAATTTGAGCTGATGCATGTTGGTGTGAAATACATATTTGAGCCAATAAATGTCGGGTAGAAGTTGAGTTTTTCGCCGACGAGAAGAGAAAGAAATTTTTTTCTGAAAAATTTTCAAAGTGTTGGAATCAGCAGAATTTGGTGAATTTCACCGATACGTCGGCTGAGTTTCACCAATGCACATCGGAAAAGTTTGGAAGTTTCCACCAAAATGTGTTGGGTGGAAATTCAAAAGTTTTCCGAAAGGACGGAAGTCTAGGTGAGTTTCTGTCGATCGGAAGAAACTTCAAATTTTTTTTTGAAACGGCGGCAGCTTTGGCAAGTTTGTCGATCGGAAGAAAGTTTGGAATTTTTTCGAAACGGCGGCAGGTTTGGAAAGTTTACCGATCGGATGAAAATGCTGAAGTTTGTCGATACGTGTTGGACAAATTTGGAAAATTTTGTGAACACGTCGGAAGGAAACCTACTCGGAGGAAAATTGAAAAATTCGCTGAAACAAATATTTTTGACATGTTTTCAGTGGGATATGCAGGTGCTAGAAAAGTGAAAAAATGACTGTGCAGTTATTCACTAGATTGCGCGAAAATGGAAGATTTAAAAAAAAAAATCTTGACCCCCTTGACCCCCATCGTCCCCCTGAGACAGTCGTTGTTTATGAACATAAAAGTCTATGTTTTGACAAAGTTGTCAATATATGAATTTTCCAAATGCAGGTAAGTGATGTATAAATTCTTGTGAATGTTATGCAGCTAACAATTGTGTTTATTAACACATTTTGCAGAATCATAGTCACCTTCAAAGGTAGCATTACAGATAGTGCAGTTCGGTAAAGTGGGTTTGGCTGAGCCATGAGAACCTATGACATGTATGATGATGCACATAACTCCAATGAGTATGAGGAAGATGTTATGGGGGAAAACATCCGTGTGGGAAATGCTGAGATAGAGTCTAATGGGAGAAGATTTCAAGATACTCCCCCAGATTTTGTAGCCACCATGAGAAGCCTAACGGTGGAGATGCAAAGTTATAGGGAAGATAATGAAAGATTGGTTAAGGCTCAGGAGGAGAAGAATCAGTTGAATGCATCCATGCTGCAAAGTTTGACAGACATCCAGAGGCGAATGAAATATGGGGACTGGACAGTAAGACCAGAAGGAAGTAAAAGCACTGCTAGAAGAAGAAAGAGATCTCATAGTGGGTCATCTGACTCTGAAGGATCCACTAGTGGTTCAAGTTCTTCTTCTCATAAGAATAAGAAAAAGAGGCGTTGCCAGAACTGTTCACGTGATGAATTTAAGAAGGTAAGGATGCCTACCTTTAATAGTGAGGTAAATAATGGTCAAGAAGCTGAAGCTTTGCTTCTTGGGATGAGAAAATATCTCCAAGTCTAAGACTACTCTGGAAATATGAAGGCTAGGGTAGCCATCTTCAACTTGACTGGAAGAGCATCCATATGGTGGGAGCACTTCAGGAAAGTAAAGAATATTAATGAAAGGAAGATTGTGTGGAAATAGTTCAAGAAGTATTTCAAGCAGAAGTACCTCCTTGATAGGTACTATGATGATAAGATCAAAGAATTACATGAGATGATATTGGGACAGCAGACCATGTAAGAGTATGCAAACAATTTCTTGGAGTTGTTAAGGTATGTCAGGTACATCAAAGATGAAAAAGTGAAACTCCAGCATTTCCTGAGTGGATTTCCTTAGTCTTACAAAGACAGAATTGAGTTTTATGAACCTATAACTCTGGAAGAAGCAATAAGGAAAGATAAGTATTGCTATGAACAAAGCAAAGGAAAACCCGATTATCATAAGACATGGAAGGACAAAAAGAATGAGAAGTCTGACCAAAGGAAGAAAGGTTTCAAACCTTATAACTTTAGGAATCAACAGAAGCAACCATCCCAAGTTGAGAAGCAGCTATCCAAAGTGGTGGGAGAAAATATCAGAGAACCACAACAGAACAGAGAACCACTCCAATGTTAGAAATGTGGAGGACCCCACATGCGCAGGAATTGTCTACTTGAGAATGAGAATGCAATGCCAACTTAGAACATTCAAGAGGCATAAACAGTGGGTCAAGTAGCAAGGGTTTCCCCTAGGATTTATGCAGCACTCGACGACCGCCAGGCAGATCACCAGTCAATTGTGGTTGAAGTTGCAGGTAATACTGTTGAGCAATCTGTTTCTATTTTGACTGACCCCGGTTCTACTAATAGTTACATTACTCCTAGAGTAGTGGGGATTTTTTCTTTTAAGAAAGTAAAGCATAGGAAATATTGGTTAGCTTAGCTAGCCACTGGTACTAACAAAAAGGTTAGTGAAGTGGTAGAGAAATGTCCATTGGCTATGAATGGATTGGTCACTTGTGTAGATTTGAATGTTCTACCACTTGGTTCCTATGATGTTCTCACTAGAATGGATTGGTTAGAAGCTCATAGGGTAAAGCTTGACTGTTATAGTAATACTTTTGAATGCATGGATGAAGAAGGGAACCCAAGAGTTGTAAGAGGCATTCCAAAGGTGATTTCTGTGAGGCATATTTCAATAATGCAGTTGAAGAAGTTCTGTAGGAAAGGTTTCTAGCTGTATGCAGCTCATATTTTGGAGGCAACAGAGAATGAAACTCCTAGGCTGGAGGACTTTCATGTGTTGCACGAATTCATGGATGTGTTTACTTATGAGATTCCAGGGATTTCTCCAAAGAGAGACATTGATTTCACAATTGAACTTGTGCTAGGAGCAGCACCAGTGTTCAAGACACCCTACAGAATGAGTACACTAGAAATGCTAGAGATGAAGATGAAACTGCAAGAGTTGTTGGAGAAGAAGTATATCAGGCCAAGTGTGTCTCGTAGGGGAGCACCAGTTCTGTTTGTGAATAAGAAAGATGGTACACTCAGGTTTTGTATTGATTACAGACAACTCAACAAAGTCACTATGAAGAATAAATACCCTTTTCCTAGGATTGATGACCTCTTTGATCAAATGAGAGGCACAAAGGTATTTTCCAAGATTGACTTAAAGTCTGGTTACCATTAGGTAAGAATCAAGGATGAAGACATTCATAAGACAGCCTTCAAAACAAGGTATGTACATTATGAGTTTGTAGTGGTACCATTTGGTCTCACAAATGCACCAGCTACATTTATGTGCCTTATGAATAGTGTCTTCAGCAGGTATTTGGACAAGTTTATTCTTTTTTTCCTTGATGACATTCTTATTTATTCTAAGAATGCGGAAGAGCATGAAGAACATCTGAGATTGACATTGCAATTGCTCAGGGATCATAAGCTGTATGCAAATTTGAGCAAGTGTGTCTTCTATAAAGATAGGACTCATTATTTGGGTCACATTATCTCTTATGAGGGCATATATGTAGACCCTGAGAATATTGAGGCCATTATGAATTGGCTTACTCCAAGAAATGTAACAGATGTAAAATATTTTATGGGACTTGCAGGATACTACAAGAGATTCATTGAAGGATTCTCTAAGATTGCACATCCAGTCACTTCTTTGCAAAACAAGGGAATAATGTTTGAATGGACACCGAGGTGTGAAGAAAGCTTCCAGCAGTTGAAGAATCTTCTCACAAGTGCACCAGTCTTGAAGATTGTAGACTCAGAAAAAGATTTTGTGGTGTGTACTGATGCATGCAGTCAAGGGCTTGGAGGATTCCTTATGCAAGACAACCACGTGATATGTTATGAGTCAAGAAAACTGAAGGAGCATGAGAAGAACTATGCCACTCATGATCTAGAACTTGCAGCCATAGTACACGCTCTCAATATGTGGAGGCATTACTTGATGGGCAGAAGGTTTGAGCTAAGGACAGACCATTGTGGTCTGAAGTATTTATTTGATCAGCCCACATTAAATGCTCATTAGAGGAAATTTGGGGTCTAAAATGGGCCTTATAAGAAAACGTGCCAAAATAAGTTTTTGTGAGTTGAAATTCAAGAACCAATAGAATTTCAATAAAATAAGTCAACCATAATGGTTGAATTGACATATTTGTCATTAAAAAAAACTACTTTTTTTGTTTGTATTTTCGACATATCTCATTGTGTTTTTACTTAAATTTCGATCGGGAGAGCTCGTTGGATGTGGAATTTGATTCCGCATCCAACGAGTATGCACACTGCATACTTTTGACAGACCCCACTACCCCAAAAACAAGAAATACCTGAAAAAATGTGATGATGACATCATCATCACGTTTTTTCAGGTATTTCTTGTTTTTGGGGTAGTGGGGTCCGCCATAAGTATGCAATGTGAGTACTCGTTGGATGCGAAATTTGATTCCACATCCAACGAGCTCTCCCGATCGAAATTTAAGTAAAAACACAGGGAGATATGTCGAAAATACGAACACAAAAAGTAGTTTTTTTCTTTCTTCCTCCAAAATTAATCAATATTATTTTATTATTTTAACTATTATTTTATTATTTTAACTATTATTTTATTATTTTCCTTAGGAGGCCCATTCTAGACCCCAAAATTCCTCTAATGAGGCAAGCAAGATGGCTAGAGTATTTATGTAAACTTGAATTTGAAATCAAACATATAAAAGGAAAAGAGAATAAAGTAGCTGATGCACTCAACAGGAAGGTGCAGGAAATGCATGTGGCATCTCCTAGTATTTTCCAATCAGATTTGAGACAACAGATTGTTAGTCATACTGATGAATATGAAATGTATGTGAAGGTAAAAGACAAGTTGCAACAACAAAGCCTTGATAACAAGTATGAGGGATATCAATTGGAATAAGATGGATTTATTACCTATAAGAACAGAATCTATATTCCCAGTGTAGCATATTTGAGGAGATTTGTTATGGATGAGATCCATCAAACTCCATATTATGGTCACTCGGGATATCAGAAGACAATTGCTACAACCATAAAGCAATATTTTTGGCCAAGAATGAAAAAGGACATGGAGTGAATATATTTCAAGGTGTATGAAATGTCAATAGGTGAAGGTTGAGCATCAACACCCAGCAGGTTTGTTGCAGCCTTTTCTAGTTCTAGACTGGAAACGGGAAGTTATTTCCATGGATTTTATTACAGTATTTCCATTGAATTGGATACAACATGATTCCATCATGGTTGTGGTGGACAAGTTGACAAAGTCATCACATTTCATACCGGTTAATTCCACACATAAGACTGCTGACATTGAAAAAATATTCATGAAGGAGATTTTCAAATTGCATGGATTGCCTAAGGCAATAGTCTCTGACAGAGATTCCAAGTTCACTTCCAATTTTTGGAAGGGTTTGTTTGTGGATTTTGTTGATGTAATTGTAACTTCGGAATGTATTCACTTGTATTTATTATCTATTGTAACTCGATGTTTATTTTGAGATGTATTGTAATGTATTTGAGTCATGTCATACCCCGATGTTTATTCCGGGAAGTTTCTATAATGAGAAAGTCATGTCAAGTCATTATGGGTAACCTTCCTATTAGTCAAGGGTTAAAGTCCCCACAGTTGTGGGGCCCTTGGGTTATTAGACTATCCTAGTGAAGTCAACCCTACGTGAGTCATTATAAGTCAGGGAAATAGTCCCCACCATTGTGTTACCCTCCTATTGGTCAGAGGAGGCAAAGTCCCCACAAGTGGTGGGGCACTAGGGTTATTAGACACTCCTAGAGATGTTGGCTATAGTAAGTAATTGTTAAGTGAGGCTGACATGTTGGAGTGCACTTCAAGTGAACGAAAGAATATAAATAGAGAGTGAGCCTCTCTATTTATCTCACTTTCAACACTCACACTCACTCATTGGGGCGCATGAGTGAGGGAGGAGAAGCTCTCTCAGTGTGAGAGAGAGAGACTGTTGCTGTGTGGAGATCATCTTACTGTTTTCCAGTTTTACCTTTGGTGCTGATTCTATCTCTGAGGAAGTTGCGGGCTTTTCTCCTTTATGGTTTCCTCGAGGAAAAT
>LPNX010733572.1:35945-60491 GCA_001517045.1 Pseudotsuga menziesii | reverse complement strand
TGATGTGCTTGTTATTCTCTCAGTTAAAAGATCCTAAGATCATAATGCTAGCTTGAATGATGAAAAACTAACATGGTATCAGAGCTAACCTGAGAAGAATACATTGTGCAGTTACAGAAGCTAGGGATTCTTAATTTTTAGGTCTCTCTCCACAATCCATCAGCAAAAGTATGCTAGGCTGACTCTCCATTGAAGGGCGCATCTTTCTGTCGAAGCGGAATTTGATTCCGAGCATTTTCAGTTTTCGATGTGGAAATTAGGGATTTCTACAGAAGAGGAATTTTTGAGTTAGACTAGAATAGTATTGTTCTCCTCATCAAAATTGAATTTTAGAGACTTGGATCAAGAAATTTGGTTGGGTAAACCTCCAGGAAAGTCAAACCCTAGTTTGACCCCGAGCTAGAAAAACCCTAAATACTAAAACTGCTAAGTTTTGGTACATTTGATATATCCCAATATTGGAAATGGATCCAGAGCTAAAAATTGTAGGGGCCAAAGATAAAATTCTGATGAACACTGTGTCTAAAATTATGCCTTGGATTCACTATATTCTGGGAGATATGATCCCTCCAAGTTAGGCTTCCATCCTATTCCAGAATTCATCCCTAAATAGGACACCTGGGGAGAATTGAAATATATTGGGCTAAAGAGGTCTAAATGAAATTCCTGAAGATGTTCCAGAAAGGGAACAGACTTTAATTTCTTTGTTCCAAATATTAGACTCAAAAGATGAACCAGTGACATGTGGCATGCCGTACAACTTCACTGTTCTGAATAGTCCTGTAACAGGTCACCCTGGGAAACGGATCACAAATCCAAAATGGTGAAACCAATTCTGATGAAACCTATGGTTTTGGATCAGGGACATGCGAGGTGACCTCAATGCGAAATTTCAGACTTAAAAGAGCATTAATTTCATATATATCATATAAACAATAACAGGCATTTCTGCAGAAGAAATTGGAAAACTAGGGCTTCCTGTTCTTGGATCTTCCCTCCATTGTTTTCAAAAAAGGAGTACATTGGATAGCTCCATTTGAAGGGAACTATCTGTCTATCCAATCAAATCTGAAAGATTACAAGTTTTGAAAATTAGGGTTTCTGTGACAAACCCTAGATCAGCCAGCTCCGGAACCAGGATGGACACCTCAAAACGGTAAGATCTAATCTTTTGCTATTTCCATTTGAGGTTCTCATTTCAAAGTGATCTATCATTATCTTGATGAAAATATTGGGGAAGTTGACAACTTCCAAGCCTAAAATTATATGATCTCTCTAAAGAAAATGGATTGGACACCTACATGAGTATAGAGGTTCCAGTTCCAGAGGGAGATGCGGCTAGAAGCCTTACACAAGAAGAACTTGGTGAAGTCCAAGAAGATCATTGCTGATTTAGTCACGAATCAAATTAAAGACACCAAAGATGTTTGATTCCTAGACCAAGATAGTTTAAGGGAAGAACATAAATCAGAATATGACCTTAAGAAACCAGTTGAAGAATGTGAAGATCCAGAATGCAGAGACCATGCAGTCATAAGAGTCTCTCAAATCAAGAACAACTTGAAGTGGTAAAAGAAGAAGTGAAGAATGTAGAAGTGGTGATGGCCACCTTGAATAGCCTCCCAGGATCATGGGATTCATTAATGCGAGGAATGTGTGCCAGAAGGAAGTGATTACTTTCAGCAGACTTTGGGAAGAAGAAGAAGCTTGACTCATAAGAAAAGAAGAGAAGATGGAAGCAACTGAAGATCAAGCTCTCACCTTCCAAAGAAGATCCCTCAATCGATGAGGAATATGAAGATCTCAACTCTTGGAGAACTTCTTATCCACC
Source organism: Pseudotsuga menziesii (assembly GCA_001517045.1). Classification (NCBI taxonomy): domain Eukaryota; kingdom Viridiplantae; phylum Streptophyta; class Pinopsida; order Pinales; family Pinaceae; genus Pseudotsuga; species Pseudotsuga menziesii. Next base: position 58,660 of record LPNX010733572.1, on the reverse strand, counting down.
TTAGCATTTGGATAAGAAACGATGCTATTATGAATGAAGAAGATGATGAAGCTGAAGGCTCAAGAAGGAGTCTACCCATAAAACAAATAAAGATAAGTATTCAATTGTCATTTCATGATATTGTTTTGTTATGCATTTGTTTATATTCAGTTGATGTATTATGCATGATAGGATGTTTGCATTAATGACAGTATACTACTAATATGCATGTGATGGGTAAGTGGCTCATGGTGCTATACAACTCTCCTTTGCTACTTATCTAGAATGAAACCTCTTTGCTGACATATTGGATTAGTGCACAATCGCAATGTTGTCCTAGTAGAGATGGAAGGCATCTAGAAAGTTTCAGTGAGATATGGATGAATGTTGTATTGGCTAAAGTAGTTGCATGATCATATATTTATGCATAAGAATTTTCCAGTATGAATATTCCTTATGAAATGTTTCTAACCATACAAATGCAGTTTACTTGTAGGAAAGACCACATACATAATCTCCTACAAGCAAAGAAGAATGAAGACTTGTTCCGAAGAACAAGTGACGACAGTTCAAAGACAAAGAATAATATGACGAGTACAGTGACATCATTGATGCAGAACCTTCCAGCCACCAAGAAGAAAGGGAAGACCAGTTCAATAAGAATGATGTCTAGGATGTAGTATCGAGACCTGAAGAGAAGTTCGTAGCTCCATCATGCAGCAGATGGAAACATCGTGGGATACAAAGAAATATTCATAGCACGAGGCCTCTGACGAAAAGAAGGCCTAGACTACGAAGAGACATTTGCAGCCAGTAAGAGTTTAAACACATATATGATGAGCTTGATGAATATCTTAACCCTTGCTACAAGGTTGAAGATACAAGTCTATACACTAGATGGCCGCATAGAATATTAGTAGCATAGGAAGCTACTTGTCCCTTTGGTACAGAATGTTCAATGCATAGAGTACGAAAGACAAAGGGAGTATGACGCTCCGCTTTAGAGGGAGTGACTGTAGAAGATCTTGTGTTTCGACATGGTACGACAGGATGACTTTAGGCTTTACTAAGAGTAAAGCAGATTCCAACCTTTACTACAAGGTTGAAGATGGAAAACCAGTGATGCTTCTACTCTATAGAGATGATCTATTTGTGACAAGTACAGATGGGTTGATTGTTGATATGAAGATAAAGCTTGCTGCTGAGTTCGAGATGAAGGACTTGGGTATGATGCACTACTTTCTAGGTATGGAGGTGTGGTAGAGTACAGATGGAATCTTCCTTGGACAAGGGAAGTATGTAGTAGAGATCGTGAAGAGATTTGGGATGATGGACTGCAAGACTATGGCCACACCTATGGCATTGAACCTGAAGCTATTGAACAATGCTTCATCAGAGTTGGTTGATGCTACGATGTATCGTCAGATGATTGGGTCATTGATGTACCTGACGAACACAAGACCAGATATTTGCTTTGCTGTGAACACATTGAGCCAGTTCTTGATAGATCTGAGACATGTTCACTTGATTGCTGCAAAGCATATTCTGAGGTACCTAAAGGGTACAGGTGATTATGGGCTCAAGTACGATGCAAATCAAAAGATTAACCTAGAGGGTTATGTTGATTCAGATTGGGCAGGTAGTGCCATTGATAGGAAGAGCACTTCAGGGTGTTGCTTCAGTATGGGATCAGGTGTGATCTCTTGGTTTAGCAGGAAACAATCCTGTGTGGCACTGAGTATAGCTGAAGTAGAGTATGCCACAACTTGCTCAGCTAGTTGTGAGGCAGTATGGCTGTGGAAGCTCCTGTATGATATATTTGATCTCCAATTGGATGCTACTTGTATACATTGTGACAACCAGAGTTGCGTGAAGTTGTCAGAGAATCTAGTGTTCCATGACAAGTCGAAGCACATTGAGATCAAGTATCACTATATCAGGGATATGGTGCAAAGAGGAGCAGTGAAGCTCCAGTATGTTGCGATGGAGGAACAGATAGCTGATGTATTGACGAAGCCATTGGCTAGAGTGAAGTTTAAGTACTTCAGGGAGAAGCTTGGTGTTCTCTAGATCGAGGTTTCCTCCAAGGGAAAGTGATGAGTCCCATAGCCATTCTAACATGGTGAGAGGATTGGTTCCTTCCATGGTCAAATATAAGGGCTGAGCCATTCTGTCATGGTGAGAGGATTGGTTCCTTCCATGACGGATATGAGTGCTAAGATCCATAGCCATTCTGACGAGCAGGTCATATATAAGGGCTGAGCCATTCTGTCATGGTGAGAGGATTGGTTCCTTCCATGATAGATGTGAGTGCTAAGCCATTCTGATATGACTGTAGGATTGGTTCCTACATGATCAGATATAAGGGCTATTACCATTCTTGGAATGGAGTTTCCTGGTGAGGTACTGGGAAAACTTAGTTTATGACTAAGGGCCATTCTGATATGACCGTGAGATTCGTTCTCACATGATCAGATATGAGTGCATGGCCATTCTGATGTGACAGAGGGATGTGTTCCCACATACTCAGATGTAAGTGCAGTAGCCTTTCTGATGTGATTGAGGGATGTGTTCCCATGTACTTAGATGTAAGTGCAGAGCCTTTCTGATGTGACTAAGGGATGTGTTCCCACGTACTCAGATGTAAGTGTAGTAGACTTTCTGATGTGACTGAGGGATGTGTTCCCACATACTCAGATGTAAGTGCAGAGCCTTTTTGATGTGACTGAGGGATGGGTTCCCACGTACTCAGATGTAAGTGCAGAGCCTTTTTGATGTGACTGAGGGATGTGTTCCCATGTACTCAGATGTAAGTGCAGTGGCCTTTCCATAGATGATAGTAGTTTGGGTTCCTATCATGCTGGTGGTTGTAAGTGCTGAGCCATTTCACAGATGATAGTAGTTTGAGTTCCTATCATGCTGGTGAATGTGAGTTCTGGGCCTTTCTGATATGATTATAGGATTGGTTCCTACATGATCAGGTGTGAGTGCTAGGCATGCCTTTCTGACGAGTAGGTCAGATGTAAGTGCTGGGCGAAGACCTACATGATGGCTAGGCCTACAACCAGCATGAAAAAGGGCTGGCTCTATAGAACTTCCTGTGCCGAGAAGAATCATGAGATAGCACCCATGATGATTATTGCCAGTGATGATCCAGATCGAGTGATGATCGAGATCCAGTGATGATGATCTAGCAGTGATGATCCAGATCGAGTGATGATCTAGATCCAGTGATGATGATCTAGATCGAGTGATGATCCAGATCGAGTGATGATGATCCATATCAACTGATGATCCAGATCCAAATGAAGATGACTTATATATGAAGATGACTTGAAGATGAAGACGACTTTGAAGATGACGAAGAGCTGACGATGACCCAGATGATACAGAGAAGAAGACTTGCACTGATAAATTGTGTCGAGAGAATACCTTCCTAGTTAAGAGGGAGTGTTGATGTAATTGTAACTTCGGAATGTATTCACTTGTATCTCTTATCTATTGTAACCCCATGTTTATTCCAGGATGTATTGTAATGTATTTGAGTCATGTCATACCCCGATGTTTATTCCGGGAAGTTTCTATAATGAGAAAGTCATGTCAATTCATTATGGGTAACCCTCCTATTGGTCAAGGGTTAAAGTCCCCACAGTTGTGGGGCCCTTGGGTTATTAGACTATCCTAGTGAAGTCAACCATAGGTGAGTCATTGTAAGTCGGGGCAATAGTCCCCACCATTGTGTTACCCTTCTATTGGTCAGAGGAGGAAAATTCCCCACAAGTGGTGGGGCACTAGGGTTGTTAGACACTCCTAGAGATGTCGGCTCTAGTAAGTAATTGTTAAGTGAGGCCGACATGTTGGAGTGCACTTCAAGTGAACGAAATAATATAAATAGAGAGTGAGCCTCTCTATTTATCTCACTTGCAACACTCACACTCACTCATTGGGGCGCATGAGTGAGGGAGGAGAAGCTCTCTCAGTGTGTGAGAGAGAGACTGCTGCTGTGTGGAGATCATCTTACTATTTTCCAGTTTTACCTTTGGTGCTGATTCTATCTCTGAGGAAGTTATGGGGTTTTCTCCTTTATGGTTTCCCCAAGGAAAATTATTTGTGTCTTTTGTCTCTTGTGATGTGCTTATGTTTTATTGCTGTGCTTGTTATTCTCTCAGTTAAAAGATCCTAAGATCATAATGCTAGCTTGAATGATGAAAAACTAATAGATTTGGGTACAAAGCTATGCTTTAGCACTTCCTACCACCCTCAAACTGATGGGCAGACAAAGAGAGTGAATTAAGTGCTTGAAGACATGCTTCACATGTATGTGATAGACAAACCAACCAATTGGGAAGATTATTTACACTTGGTAGAATTTGCATATAACAATGGACAACACGCATCCTTGGGGATGAGTCCATATGAAGCTTTGTATGGTAGGAGGTGTAGGACAACAGTGACTTGGGATAATCCAGTGAACATGATTGTGCTTGGGCCAGAATTGCTCAAGGAGATGGAGCAATAGGTTGCAAATATCAGGCAAAATCTGAAAGTAGCCCATGACAGACAGAAAAGTTATGCTGATAAGTATAGAGTGCATAGAGATTTTAGTGTTGGGGATCATTTTTACCTCAGAGCGATGGAAAGGAAGAGTTCCTTGAAGATTGGAAGTTATGCCAAGCTATCACCTAGATATTGTGGGTTGTTTGAAGTGCTCGAAAAAATAGGATCAGTTGCATATAGAGTTGCATTTCCTGCTAGCACTAGAGATCATAATTTTTTCATGTTTATTTGCTTAAGAAATATGTACATGATCCTAACCATGTGATAAATTGGGATGTGATTTAGGTGGAACCCAAGGGAGAGTTCCAAATCGAGCCAATGCACATCATCAACAGGAAGGTCACAATGCTCTGGAACCGAGCCATAGGGAAGGTAAAGGTGCAATGGGAGCACTATGGTCCTGAGGAGGCTACGTGGGAGCTGGAGGATGCCATGTGATTGGAACATCCATTTTTGTTGAATTCTGCGTAGCACTGAGGGCGGTACCAGTGTGGCATTTTGTTCAATTTTGTAAAGCATTGAGGATAGTGTTGTTGAAGGGGGAGGGGAATGTAACACCTCAGTTTTGACCCCTTTTGCATTAAAAATGTATATGATGTAAATATTGTATTTAATCGTGGTGTAGAGCTAAAGGAAAAATCCCCACCATCGATTTAGCATTTTATGTTTCGGTGATTAAAAATCATTTCTGATGGTATTTCGTGCTAGCCAGGCACATTATAATTTTGGACATCATGTAAATATGCAATTTATTTAAAATACCCACAACCAGCTATGTCAATGCAACATTAAAGAGACGGGGCATGATTTCCTAAGGATGAGTGAGGGGAATATTCAAACCTTTGAGCCAATGGGGAAAAGCCAAATGTGAAAGGGAGAACCCATCAAAACTGTCAACTACCATTTTATTGTATTTTTCCCCAATCATTTATTTATGAAAGAAATTGGTTCAGGTAGTTATTGCATGGGAATGGGAAGAGTATGGGAAAAATTCAAATTGGGCAGAGCACCCATTTTGGAAAAATGTGTTTTGACTTCCTTGGCAAGTAAAAACCCAAAAATGTATGCCCATTCTAGCATGCATCCACATTTTTCTCTTCCTCGTGTTTTTGGAACTCTTCTGCATTCTCCATTCACGGTTTTGCAGTGTTCTTCATTTTTCCCATGGCTGGGAAGTGGTTTTGTTAATGTACGGTGGCTGGGATCTATCCTGGGCATTTTTATGTTATTTCCACATTTCCACGGTTGGGAATTTCGTGTTTTCAGTGTTGCACCGCCAATGGGGGACAAATCCATGAATTTAGGGACTAAGGGAGCCATTTTTGCCCACGTAAAGCCATAGAATGTTTCTAAAACAAATTGCTCATGCTGGGTCGTTTTTCCCCAATTTCCATTTCCATTTTTTGCTCCCATAATGTTTTTCATCAATCCCAGAACTTGTATTTTGTTGTGTATGCATCTTTTGTTTTGGTCTGAATTGGTTTGAAGTGGAATTGGGTCTAAACTAGCTTGATAAACCTAGTGTAGGAATGAACCTCACAAATAGATCTAGATGGGTTGGTTTTCTTCTTTGCACAACCCAAACAACACTGGGATGGAAGGCATAGCCTAAGGGACTGTGTAGCAGAGAAGGGGATGCTTCCTTGTGTTGGGTGTGTATATGTTTTAGGAGCCAAGCCCAATCTAGTGCAGGTGTCAATAGCTCTATGGTTGAGCTCACTAGCTTAGCAGTTCAAGATTCCCACCTCCTTGGCATCCTGATAAACCCAAATGTAGTTTTGGCTTGGCTTAATTTTGATATATATTTGGCTATGTGTGAGCCTTCTAGTGTTCCATTATTCCTTGTGGGAATCATGCAAAACTCAAGGGTGGCAGTGGTGCTGAGAGATTGATGAAAAAAATGGCCTATGGTTGGGTGGAACATTGCAGCGACATAGTTGATTGTGGGATAAACTTCTTAATAAGATAAGTATCTCTTGTGTTAATATCTGCATTTGTATTTTCTTAATGAAATATGATGAACATGTTGAATGCTTGAATAAAAATGTAATTACTTTCGCTATATATTGCATGTTTTATATGTATGTGGATGTTTTTAAATTCAATGCATCTTATATTACGTTATGGGGCTTAGATTTCCCATATTTGTTAGCAGTAATGTCGCATCATCCTCTAGTAGAGGGGTGGTGATGTGACATGCTACGTAGCTTAATTGAAGAAATTGATTGTTCAGAAGGAGAATTGATGGATTCTCAAGCTTTCTTACCCCGGATCCTAACACCCTTCAACTATGTTGATTGGAGGGCAGATATGCAGGTCTCCATGTGCAAGCTTGGCCTGTACATGATGATATGGGCTGAGAGACAGAACCTCATCATCATGCTAAGAAAAACAAGTTCTTGAACCAGTTGGATGAAGCCTTTGGCTTCCTTTGTGCTCACATATCCATGTATCTCCTCTTTCATCTTAAGGGATTGAATACTCCCAAAGAAGCTTGGGAGAAGCTCGAATTATTGTTTGGAAAACAAGATGAGCTTCGGGGACACATCTTGGAGAACAAGCTAATATCATTGCAGCCCAACAATTTCGAGACCATCCAACAATTTTTCACAAAATTCAAGTCTCTAGCACTACAATGTAAGCAATGCATAATGGAGAGGAAGGATGAGCATCTTGTGCTCTCAGTGCTAAGAAAAAATTGTTCTGAGTATTCTATCTTCGTCTCTACCTTCCATTCTGGAAGAGATTCCATCCCGAATTCGAAGATGCCTTCACTTGATAGCTTTGTCGAGTCTTTAATACAAGAGCAGGACAATTTGGTCCAAATGGGAGTCCTCCAAAATTCCAAGAACCAAGATATTCTAATGTCAAACTCAAGAAATGCACAAGCTATAGGGAAGCACAAGGGGAAGGATCCTAAAGCATCTGATTCGAAGCCAAAAGAGAGTCAGAAGTATTTCGAAGGTGCTTCGGGCTCCGAGAAGAAGAAAAAATTTGAAAATACTAAGTGTCCTTATTGTATGAGGGGTTTTCATCCCAAAGGCCAGTGCATGAAGAAGCAGGTCAACCAGTTGTCTGCCCTCCTTGAACAGAACAACATTTCTCTTCCACATGGAGCAAATAGGTCTGATGTTGGACCACAGATAGAAGATCATGAGAGATGCCATGCCTTGAAGGAAGACCTTACTCAGTCGAAATATTACATGATTGATTCTAGAACATCCAACCACAAGGTTACCGCCAAGGAATCCTTCTCCACACTCACTCTATCATTCCATAATAGAATTTGAAGAAACCATAATAGAAATCTACAGCTTCTTGAAATATATGGCCAATGCTTTGCTACCAAGAAACCCACTTTTTCTTGTATAATGGTCATTGATCTACTTCTCCCTTTATTATAACTTGCAAGATTTATTGTCCATTTATTTACGTACTAATTAGTCCATGTTTTCATATCTTGTCTTATGCTTTACAGAATGCACAATGATGGATAAAATCTGATCTCATATATGTCTTTTGTGTGTGTGTGTTTTATCTTGGGAGCGGATGAGGATGAATGGAGAGAGGAGAGTGAGAGAGGGGCTTGATTTACTGCACACTAATAATTTTGTTTATTTACTTTTGGGGCTGCAACATACTTCCTTTGGGAAACTCCACCTTTTACTTCAACGGGATAACTTTGACTGAAATTCCTGTGACAAGGTTTTACTATGACAAGTTTTAGTCGACACAACTTTTAGGGACTTTTAACTCGACATAATTTTACCTCGACACACACCCACTTTACTTCGACAAGATTTTATCGCGACACACTTTTAGTTGCGACCAACTCCCATTTCAAGAGGACCACATTTAACTAAAATTTATAAAAGGAATTTTCTATGTCTATTAACTTATAATATGAAAACACTTTTCACCACTCCATAACTTGGGATAAACCTCATCACAACTTTATTGCAATAAGCTCACAATATCATATAAGCAAAATATTAAGTAATACTTGTGTCGAGTACTTTTATAAACTGTAAATGTAAACAATATTCACACAAGTAATTCTGGAAAAGATGTGCAGAATAAATAAGACATGCATTCAACCATAAACTATGGAATTATATATTATCGCGACATAACAAAAGAAATACCGTCACATTTACATACTTAGAAATTTACTTAGATGTTTCACCCTTTACAGAGCTTGGGAACTCTACACATTCCAAAACATGATCTTGAGCTCTCGAACTCTTCTTAGAGTTATTCTTCTTCTCCTTTCCCCCTTACTCTGTTCTTCTTTTTCACTCTCCCGCACTCTCACCCTATTTTTCATTCTTCTTCTTCTACATATACAAAGACTAAAAATTTTCTTCTCTTGGAAGCTATCGACTAACATTCAAGACTGTAATTAATTTCTACCTAAAATATTGACTTCAGAAATACAATTCGACTACTTAAATATGGTGAGACGTGAACTACACAACTTGACAGACATAGTGAAAAAATAGATGCTTCTATGGACTCTGATTGAGTCGGTTGAGATCTACTGCAAATATGCTTGTAATTAGTATTTCCAACACTCCCCTTAATTATGAGCATATGGGGATCATTAATCAAAATTTTACAAAATGTTTCAGAGATGGAACTTGCTCTATTCATGACATAATTCACTGAGAAGAACTTGTCATTCCTAAATAACTTCACAGAAACTAGAACGTATCCCTTGCCAATGGTTTTTTAAATATGTCTTCTAGCTGATCTTCAGACCTGCAACTTTATAAACAAATATCTTTGTTGTTCATCAGTTCTCTTATGAAATGATACCTTGTGTCAATGTGCTTGGTTCTCTTGTGGAACACATGATTCTTTGACAATGAAATGGTTGAAATTTTGTTGCAGTAAATGGTTGTTGGTTCTTGCTAGTTTTTTTATAGGTATCTTAGTATTCTTCACATCCAAACAACTTGACATGCAACGCTTGTAGCTATGACATAATCTGCTTCTGCTGAATATAGAGTTACAATGGGATATTTTTTTTGAATCCGTCGACAAAACACCTGTACCAAAATGAAATGTATGCCCATATGTGATTTTCCTATATTCTGTGTTTCCTCCTTTGCCATTGTCATTGTATCCAATGAGTTTAAAATTTTCTGAGGTTTAATACACAATGCCAAGGTCCTTTGTGTCACTTACAAACCTCAAAATGATCTTACCTACTTGCCAATGAGATTCTTTTGGTGACTTCATGAATATTGAGATTAGACATACTCCATACATGATGTTAAATGGTCTTGTCACAGTTAAATACATAATGCTACAAACTAGCCTTTTAAACCATGTAGGATATACAGTTGATCCATCACCATCCTTGATTTAATTTTAAGCATGTTATTACTAGTCTTGGGGATACCTTGCAATTAGAAATATTAAGTATTTTTAAAACCACACTTGCATACTTGGACTGTAATATAAATATACCACTTTCAGACTAATGGAATTCAATGCCCATGGAAAAATTCATAAGCCCCAAATTAGTAATTTCAAATTTGCTTTCCATGACTATCCTAAAATCCTTTATGCAAAAATCACCTGTGAATTGATCAACTCTAGAAGGAAAAGATATTTTTGTTGGTTGTACTCATATTCCCTTGACCCTAGGTCTTATCATAAACCTTCATGGAGTTCAAGGAATTCCAAATTCCTTAGTAATGAAACTTGTATAGAGCACCTTATCATAGATGCATTGTTTTAGAGTAGATCCTACATTCGTGTACTTAGTTTTTGCACTTCTTGAGATCTATTCTTCCCTTGTTATCCAACTGAGATATTGAAGGAGCAAGTGATTGGATAGTTAACTTCCCTAGATTCTAGGTTAGTACCATTCATCAAATAAGGTGAAATCCAAACCCAAATGATTAAAAGCAATTTGAGCGATCAACAACAACCATAAAACCACTCTATCCTTTTTTCCTAATTATATATATATATATGGTTTAATAAATGTATGGGGATAAGAAGGTTGAATCACTAGTAAAAGAGATTTTATGCTTTCAATTTCCACCTTTCCTATATGAATTTTTTCTTTATCCCATCATTGTAAAGAGAAAAAATTGTTATGGTCTCACAAACCTCTTTATGAAAGATTCTTAGCAGAGATGCCACTTGCGGGAACTTGTCATCATTTTTTACGCTAAGGATTGTGTCGCCACTAGCTAGTGAATGTATATATCAAATTTATTTGATGGATCATGAAAAATGAATGATATTTAATTCTTTTAGTGGAAAAGGAATTCAAACAGTGCCATGATCCATATGGGAATAAGTGTCCACCAACCTACTCCTCTAGATCAAAACAATTTCTCATGTTGAAAATTTTCTTGTAATGTTCTACGATTTTTTAGGTCCCAAACTTCCGGGGTCATTTTAAGGCCCTAAATGACATTTTTGGCGGTGCATGGGGTAAAATTATTGTCATCAAAATGCATTTGGGCCCAGTTGAAAGTTCTAAATATTGTATAGATGTTTCCAACAGGCTATCGAGTGCCCCAAAGGGAGATTGTATGCAAATGTTATGACCCCAAGAAGTTGACTATTCAACTAACCACCTTGGGGCTGCAAACATTATGACGATTCATATCCTAGGGTAAAGTTTAAGGTTTCATTCATCTCCAATGATTTATGATAAAAGGACCTTTGGCCTCCTTTTGTATTCATCTTGTCACGAGTAAGCATAGCTGCCACATCTCTTCTTACAAATACAACTACGACTATTCTAGTTGCTTTTGGTTTACAGTTTGGTATATTTCACTCATTTAATAGAATATGAGTTTATTGTATCACTATGTTTCTTACCATATATATTTTTATGTGAATATATATATTCTCTTTCATTTCATTCTCACATAAATCTGTATCAATGGTATTAGATCTTTCTACTCTTGTGGTTTCTCAGTGCATGTCCCCGATGAGATATGAATATCAAGAGTTGGGTCTCGAACTAGTTGAGATTGGGGAAAATACCTCTCATCATCCTAAGAATCCTCACATGATGGGAGAATAAAAGAGAGATGATGGAGAAGGACATCCTATTAAAATGTTGCTCAAGGAAGTTCTTGCGCGATAGAGGAATGAGATGATGGATAAATTTTCCCAGATCCTTTGAAGAATGTCAATGACGATGGATGCACCTTCAACGAGTAGTTGTTTCAGGGGTGTGACTCCCTTCAAGGTATAATTTAAATTTGAAATCCCCTTGTTTGAAGGAAATATAGATGCAAATGATTTGGAAAAATGGATGAGTTTGTCAGAGGGTTACTTCTATGTTGAAATTTTTTCTGACAGTGAAAAGATCACCTTCGTGTTCCTTAAGTGCCTCCCCGATGTCAAAGACTGGTGGGATGGGTACTGCGAGAGGCATGTGAGGGATGAATATAAGATATTCAATACATAACCCACTTGGGAATCTTTTGTCGATTCCATCAAAGAGGAATTCTACCCTATCAGAGATAATGATGACTAATACTCCCCGTGTATGACATTGCACCATGAAAGACACCAAACAGCGTTAGAGTATACTAATATATTCCATACCTTGCACTCAAATTTGGGTATTAGAGAATCCAAACGGAACTTGGTTCTAAAGTACTGTAGTGTCCTAAACATGTACATTCAGTCAAAGATGGATTTCCTAGACATATCCTCACTAGGAACAACTTACCAATATGTCGTCAAGATCGAGCAAAAATTTAAGAAAAATAATAAGTGGGATTTTGGTTTTGCAAATAAAAAACAGAAGCCGAGTAAAATTGGCCCTAATTCACAACCCAAAGGATAGATCAAGGATGGCCAAAGTAACGACAACTAGTCCAAGTTGCAGGAAAAGAAGGGTAACGGGAAATCAAAGAAGGACACCGGCAAGTAGTACGAGTTCCACAAAATACCCTCAAACAACACCAATGAATTCTGATCAAAACAATCATTTTTGGCCAAGACAAAATCCTTGGATTGAGATTCTAACTCAGAAACTGATGTTGAGAAAGAAAAGGGTAAGCAGAACATTGACGCAAAACCTAGTGCCACCATTGCAACCGCAAAGATTCAACTAGAAGATTCAAAGGAGCCAAAGGAAGTTGAACACCTCTTCCATTTGAAAATATGGTTGCAAGGGAATCTGCTACATTTCATTGTCGACAATGTTAGTCAGAAGAACCTCATCTTGGTCGAGACATACGTGTTAGTCAACAGTTCCTACTCTCTTATGACATCAAGCCCTTCAAATATGAGGTAATGTGTGATATTTCCCCACTTGAAGTTTGTAATGTTCTATTAGGACAACGATATATACAGAAACATCATGTTGTGTATGAGTCTAGACCTCTTAGTTTCATTATTACTTTTGGAAAGAAACTCTATAGGATACCAAAGACACTTTCTTCTACTGCAATGTCTCTCATCGCTATGAAGCAGTGCAGGAGGGAAATCTCCCATATAGGAAAATTCATACTCTTCATTGTTTGTTCTGAGGGGGAACAAAATATCAAAACAACATCCACCAAATCCACACATAACCCCTCTACGAAGCAGAAACAAGTGGACACAATCATGGAAGCATACAAATACATCTTCACTACACATGTCAGGGTTCCACTACATTGTCAATTCAAGCATTGCATTTATTTGATCCCTGGGGCACCTTTACCTAATGGACCTATATACATACGTTCCCTCATGAAGAATGAAGAAATCAAATGCTAGATTTAAGATTTAATCCGAATGGTGCAGATTTGACCCAAATCCTAACCTTGTGGGATCCAAATTGTGTTGGTACAAAATAAAGATGGGACATGGAAACTTTGTACTGACTACAGAGCTCTAAACAAGATCATAGTTTCGAATCGATATCCCATTCCTTGGATCAACAACCTCATTGATCAACTCAAGGGGGACAAGTATTTCAACAATATTGACATGAAGTTTGGTTATCATCAAGTGCCAATTGAGCAAACCGATGTTTGGAAGACCGCCTTCAAATATCGGGAAGGTATTTTTGAGTGGTTGGTCATGCCTTTCGGCTTGAATAATGCTCCAACAACCTTCATTAGGATGATGGATGAAATTCTATGTCCACTCACTAACTCTTTTATGTTCATATATCTAGATGATATCCTCATCTATAATAGAACATGGGCAGAACATATGCAGCATATCTATGAGGCCCTTAACACCCTGTGACATTTCAAGCTATATTCCAATCTAGAGAAGTCCTCATTTGGCATGGAAAGGGTTGAATATCTAGGATACGTTGTTGACGAACATGGTGTTCATGTAGATCCGACAAGATCCAAGCCATTCACGATTAGCCGACCCCGACGACTCTCACAGAGCTTCAAAAATTTCTAGGCTTTGGAAAATTCTATCACAAATTTGTGTTGGGATTCTCTAATATTGCTTCGTCCATTAGCCATGTGACCAAAGGAGGATCTAAGACCAAGTTCATCTGGTACAATCCACAACGACACACATTTGAGGACTTGAGGTAGAGCTTATGTTTAGCGCTTTTTCTTATCTTACTGGATCTACAACAACCCTTTGAGATCAAGAAAGATGCTTCGGACTACATTGTTGGTGTGGTCCTCACTCAGCATGGCCATCCAATGGCATATAACAGTGAGACACTTTCAGATAAATTCTACAAGTACCCCACCTATGATAAGGAAATGTACTCTATTGTACAATCCTACCGCCAATGGAAGCATTACATCATTGGAAAAGAGACAGTCATCCAAACTAATCACAAGCCCTTGCAGTTCATGCAAACCCAAGGAAATTTACAGAATGACCACCACCAGAAGTGGTCCACTTACTTGCAGCAATTACACCTAAACATTAAAAATAAGAAGGGAAACATGATGCAAGTCGATGATTGCCTTAGTCGAGCTCCAGTGGCAGCATTAACCACTATTCTCAACTCTTGTGGCCATGATACCTCTAGGTGGCCTCAACTATATAATAATGATCCTGATTTTTCTCCTATCTATAAGTCCTTGTGTGTAGGTACACCTGTGGCATACTTTCATATTCAGGAAGGATTTCTATGCCACCTAGTCCATCTGTGTGTTCCTTCAAGTGAGAGTGCGAAGATGATTTGGGAAGCACATTACGGTCAGGTGGCTGGGAACTTTGGTATTGAGAAGACAATGGAAGTCTTGTAGAACTATTTTTTATTTCCCCAAAATCCAACAAGACGTCGATACTACACTGCCTGTGCCATCGCAAAACCAGTCGTTAAAAAGTAAGGGTTGTAAACCCCCCTTCCCACTTCAAATAGGCCATGGGAATCCATCTCCATGGATTACATGTTGGGACTACCTTCAACAAAGCATCGTAATGATAGTGTGTTTGTGGGATGTCCATTTTGATAGCTTGCAAGAATATCATCTCTGCCAAAGTGACTACTAAGCTATTCTTTGAGCATGTTAGGGTTCATTTTGGGATTCCATAGACTATCATTTCATATCGGGACAATAGGTTCCTGAGCACTCTCTGGTCTATTTTATGGTCATTGATGTATATCAAGCTCACCAAATCAACTGCCTTCCACCCCCAGACTAATGGAAAAATAGAGGAAGTCAACTGGATGATTGCACATATTTTGAGAATGTACAATTCTAAACATCCCCGTGCATGGGATGTGACCCTTCTTTATGTTCAACATAGCTATAACTGATCTCTTCATAGCTCTACCAGTCACAACCCTTTTTAGGCATGCTTGGGTTTCCAACCACTGGACCCAATTGATGTAGCTCTGCCCCTTGCATCCACACAGGAGGAATATTCCTATGCTCAGGATGAGGTTGATAAGGCCACCATATTTTTTGAATGAATCCAGGACATCCACCAATACTAAATACAAGCAGCGACATGACCTACATCAGATTCCACACAAGTTTTAGGCCGTGGATAAGGTTTGGTTGCATTTGCAGAAAGAGAGGCTCACAGGAACCCATTGCAAGATTCTTCCTCTTCGATATCATCCATACACCATCACCAATATAGTTGGTGACAATGCAGTTGAATTAAGCATTCCTCCATTCCTTGGCCTGCACCCAGTATTCAATGTGGAGCTCCTTCGACCATAATTTGCACCACTGTTGGACACCTCAAAGGTGGAAGAACAATTGACACCTATAGAGCTTAGTCCCAACTACATGGAATAAGAAACCATTGATTAGATCATGGACACACAGGTTAAGGTCACCCACAAGTAGAGGGTCCAACTACATCAAGTTGTCAAAGCAGGTAAGCTCCTCCACCAAGGCAAGTGGCTCACCAGGAGTCATATTCAATAGAAGTTTCCAGATTTGATGGGGGCACTCAATGCAATGGAGAACACTGCTTCTAAAGGGGGGAGGATTTATCCATATGGGTATATGTGGCCACCCACCTATTCCACTGGATCAAAACAGTTTATCATGTTGACAATTTTCTTGTAATGTTCTACGGTTTTTTGGGTCCTAAACTTCTGAGGCCATTTTGAGGCCCTAAACAACATTTTTTGGTGATTTATAGGGACAAATGGATGCCTATGGAATGAATTAGGCCCTATCCAAAACTTGTAAACCTCAGATAGATGTTTCCAATGGGATATTGAGCGCCCCAAATGGAGATTGCATGCAAAAGTTATGACCCTAAGAAGTTGATTGTTCAGCTAACCACCTTGGGGCCACAAAATTTATGATGATTCATCTCCTAGGGTTAGGTTTAGTGTTTTCTTCATCTCCAAGACTTTATGATAAAAATTCCTTCAGACTCCTTTTATATTCAACTTGTCACGAGTGGGAGTAGCCATCACATCTCTTCTCGGAGATACAACTACCACCATTCTAGTTGCTTTTGTTTTACAGTTTGTTGTGTTTAATCCATTTAATAGAATTTGAGTTTATTGTACCACTGTGTTTATTGCCATATAGTTGTGTATGTGAATATATATATATGCTCTTCCATTTCATTCTCATATAAATATGGATCATGCCACCTTTAATCGAGAAATTAAATTGTTCATAAAAGCGCCATATTAACAAGGGTCAAATTTGAAGGATAGGGACCTATTTAACTTGAATGACTATGGTTGCAAATATTATACCAATGACATGATCAACTCAATTATAATCATTAGTGATCACTTTATTGCCATGTTCAGTCTCCTTATGTGCATACAGTAGGTAGTAGAACTAACCAAAAGAGCAGACTGATTAGTGGTTTCTCTTTGTCTAATCTTTCTAGTAGATTAGCTAGTCCAATGCCTATTTTAAATTGACAGAGTTAGTCAATCAATATATATATTCATCAATAAGGAAGGAAGGATCTGGATTCTTTATAGCGAGCTATGTCATCTGGTTAATAATTATTATTAAATTAGTCTATTGAATTGGCTATTGCTACTTCTATTTCTCGCTAAATGTTGCAAAAGGTTTGGATGGTTGAAGGATTGGTTCCTCCTTTCGTTGATGGTAGTTGGTATATATATATGGAGCTAAAACTCGGGCTCATTGGTAGCTCGGAGGTCATCCCTCCACTGATAGAAAGATAAAAACTTCTCTTTCATTTAGATTAGATAATTTATTGTACTACTATCCCACTAAGCTACTGCTCTATTAGTCGTAGCAATGTAGTCTAGTATCTCTATATACATGTATCAAGTCAATTTACTTAATAGTCGAAAACAACTAGCCTACTTTGGTTCTTGTGTTAAAATAGTTATGACCCTCAGGTCATGTTAGCAGGCAGGGAGTGGCATATAATGTTACATGTACATTAAACATTGAAGGATTGTGAAGAGGGTGTGAGACTTCCTAAAAACACCCTACTATCATCATAAAAAGAATAACATTATAGAAGGGAAAGGGAGCTTCTTCCTTTATGGTTTCTTTGGGGGGTTTAGAGGAGAGTTTAGAGTATATGGAGGAGTGGGAGTGTGGAGTCTGTGTGTGTTATGTTGATGTGGATTTTGTTGGTTGGCTTGGTATTGTCGAGTGAGGGCTCAGGGGATTTTAATCTATGACTGAGAGGTTGGTTAGAAGGAGAGAAATTTCCCTCATAGATTTTATGAAGGAGCGGTTGTTGATGGACATCCTAACGGCTACAATTGTACATCTATACGCTAATTGAGTCAGTTCAGGTATGCATTTTGCTTTCCTATCCCTTTATTTTTGTTGGTTTGCTTGAGAGTATTTATATTTTATCTTGGAATAAATTGGGTCTCTGGTAATGTGACTCCTTATAGTTTATTATCTTTACCATTTTCCTTACCTTGGAATCTACATTTTGGTATCAAAGCAAGGTTGTCAGCATGATTTTTCACTTGTGTTTACATGGGATTCTACTTCTTTTACCATTCAAGGGCATGAGCGAAATTATTTAATTATATAGGGATGTGTAAACATGGAAAACATGTAATGCTTTTCAAAGAAAAGCAATGAGCTTCATGAGCTATCATGGTGGGAGTGTTAGGGGTGTTAGACATATAAAAATCATTAATTTAGAAAAATGGACAAAGCTACTAGAGCCAGTGATAAAGTAAAAATTTTAGTACATCAGTGCGTATCTGAGACGTGAGAATTCTCAACTGCTTCAGAATAACATCAGCTATTAAATTGTCAAATCCTTTTAAAGTTTCTACTCTAATCTGACAATTTTGGGAATTGGAAGAGATCTTCCCCAAAAATTTGGGACATGACTCACTTAGTGGTGTAATGGCATTCAACCACACGATTGAATTCCTAATGCTTAAATTATAAATAACATTCTTAGAGGGGTATTATTTTGATAATGCTGAATATATTTTGACAAAGTTTATGTGTATAATTTTGACTCAAGATTCTAATTGTTGGGTTTGCATCCATGCTTCATGATTATAATATTTGTTTCGAAGTTATTAACTGTTGAAAATTATAGACAACAAAATTATGTGTATAACTAATCTTCTTCTTCTTTCTTAACAGAAGCTGAGATTTAAATTAAGAAGAAAAAAGGTTGTGCACAACCATTCATTACAAAATAGGTAACCAGAGTTTCAAAGAGAACTGAAAAGAAAGAAAGACTAAAACAATTATGCTTAATAGAAATTTCCTGAAGATCCTAACAAGATTACTGAAAGCTATCATATCCTTCAAAGGATAGATTTAGAAAAATACAAAAAACATCAAATTTTAATGAAATTAAAGCACCACATCTTCTTGCCTTTATGCTAAAAAACAGGCTGGGTAACAGAGATTTATTTCCTCGGAAGGGAACCTTGTTCTGGAGAGTATTGGCAATGATTGCACTGGGACATTCTAGACATTTTCAGCACTTCATCTTTTATGATTTCAACAGTACCCATTAATTACCACAGACCACGCTCATGGTCGCCTATCGTGGAGTCTTGACAACCGATTTGGTTGGAGATGTACGTAATATAACTTTAAATACTTAAAATATAGTTTATATGTTTATTTTCACCATTGTCCATTACACATGTATGTATTTATGATTTTTTTTTTTTGAAATATTAAAGGGTTTTCATCATTTCTTTTACTCCTACTACTATTATTTTGTCTAGGAGATGTGAGATTCCATAGACTCATCATTTAAAGTCCTTGGTGGTGCTTTTTTTAGCATTATATTTATACAAAATATATATGATTAGATGGCTCAGTTTTGTATGCTTAGGGTATGATCGAATGGCTTTGTCTTGTATGCTAAGGATCTTCTTAGCATTTCAACAAAAACCCTAGCATGTAGTTTACAAAATTTAATAGAAAATCGTTTATCTTCCTCTTTAGTTATTCCATTTAGATTCACACTATATTGTGCTACTCTCATATAAAATAGAAATAATACTTTAATATGGAGATCTCACTAAGAGTTTATTTTTCGGTAGGTATTAGCAAAGGTTTATGCTTTTACATTATTTTTCTTGTATATTTAAATCTTGTACACATATTGATAAGTGATAATATTTGTGATTATATACTTTCTTTGTATTGTTTACTATTAAACTCAAATGTTGTTGTATAATTCATGTGCAACTATTTAAGTAACTCTCTATCTAACCATACATAAATTCCATATTTTTTTGTACTATTCTCCTATTTGAATAAATAGAAATTCTTTAATTTCTAAAAAAAACACATAAATAAAATATATCTTACTCTTCTAAAAAATTATTTATCTTTTGAGAAAAACAATAAATCTCTACTTTTACTTAGAAAAACATAATAAATAAAAGTTCAAAAAGAAATAGTAAACCATGCTTTGCCATCAAAGGGGAGTTATTTTTAGTATCCACTACGCACATTGTATTTTTCTAGTTTACTTTATAGCTTCCACTTTGTGGTACATGTATGTATGTGGTATTTTACTTTTGATTTATCTCTCTATATAGCCATTGTTACAAAATGGTGTACCTCTTTAAATAACATTTTGTTGTGGTTAGTGCTCTGGGTATAGTTAGAGTTGCTTCAGGAATGGAAAAAACAAGTATATAAGTTGTATTGCTCGATTAATTAACAGAAAAAAAATATGACTAACTCGTGCAACAATAAATGGAAGAAGGGGTGAAGGAGGACCTTTCAAATCATAGCAACATCGTAGTTATTAGTCATGATAAACTGTAGTGTGTAGGATTAAATGAGGCCTTTATTTCTACCGAGATACAAAACTCATAGGTCCACATCATAAATTTGCAATAAAAGGGTTCAATTTTCAGCAGCTATGGAAGAGAGAAATTTCTCAATTTAGGCAATGATTGTTCCAAAACTTCTTAAAACTATAGACATTAACAAGCATAAAATAGTCCAAAATGAATCTCTTTGGCACCTTGGCATGCTTAAAAACTCAGTACTTTGCATCTATAGTTTAAGATTTGACCCAAAATTGGGTCATTGAATTCAAAGGAATCGATTTTTTTTTATAGTCTCCTACAATATCACAAAACTCTACACTATCTCAATAGAATTTATTATTGTTGTTATTTTTTCACCTGACATAGTTTACATAGATAATGTCCCTATTGGCCAAAGTGTCCAAACCCAGCTATGATACCATAATGTAGAGCCCAAGATAAGGAAAATGGTAAAGATAATAAACTAGAAAGAGTTGCATTACCAAATACCCAATTTATTCTAAGATAAAACACAAATACTCTCATGCAAACCAACAAAAACAAAGGGCCAAGAAAACAAAATACATACCTAAACCAAAGAATTAACTTATAGATGTACAATTGTATCCATCATGATGTCCATCAATAATTGCTCCTTCAGAAACTATATGTGGGAAAACATTCTCCTCCCAACCAGCCTCTTAGGCATAGACTTAGAGCCCCCAAGCCCTCACTCGGAAATACCAAGCCTACCAAAAACATCCACATCAATATAACACACATAGAATCCATAATCCCTCTCCTCCATTTCCTCTAAGCTCTCCTCTAAACCCCCCAAAGAAGCCAAGAAGTAAGAATCTCCCTTTTCCTTCTCCTTTCTCATATATAACCTTTTTCCCAGCTCCCCAATGGTGGACATGTGTCCACACATGCAATATTCCTCATGCAAATTCTAGTAAATAGATAAATAGGTCATGAATATAAATTTTTATTATTTCCCTTTTAAGCCCCATGTTAACCTAATCGTGATTAATTATGCTTAATTTGTATATATATATATATATATAATTCTTATGAATATCATGCCATTAAATATTATTATTATTATAACCCTAAATAGTCTAATACTATTGTGTAGGGATAGAACACACTAGTGTGGCCATCACCACTATATCCCATGCCTACAATATAACCTAGAATACCCCCTAGTACTGATGCAATAAGTGACGGAGGGCATTGCATATGCAACGGAAAAATTTATTCACAATAGTGTTTTTAAGCTAAATATGACTAAATTTGAGCAACACAACTAAAAAGGACTAAATTAAATGGCTCATTTAGTGATTGCATAAAAAATACAACTAAATACTAAGTCACAAAAATAAAAATGACTAAAACATTGACTAATTTAGTAAAAATACAACTAGATAACAATTAGAAGATCAATATGGAAATGGAAAATTGTTTTTTTGACAATGAAATTTTATAGTAAATTTTAACATTGCAGATAGATTTAGTGGATCCATCTGCAATGTTTAAATTTATTAAATCGTAAACTTTATTTTACGATTTATTAAATCAAACTGCGAACAAGATAAGGTCTAGTTATAAGTTGAAGTATTGCACCCCGCCAATAGTTTGTCTAGTATTAAATCGTAAACTTTATTTTACGATTTATTAAATCAAACTGCGAACAAGATAAGGTCTAGTTATAAGTTGAAGTATTGCCCCCCGCCAATAGTTTGTCTAGTGATTATAATTAAAACTAGCACAACCACATTATAATGTGGTTGATATACATCGATCGACACCTACTAAACATCGATCTACCAATAACTGTTTTAAGTCGAAGTATTGCACCCACCAATAGTTTTTCTAGTGATTATAAGTATAACTGTTACGACCCCATTATAATGTAGTTGATATACGTTAATCGATGCCTACCAAGTATCAATCTACTAAACACTGATCTTAACAATTCTAATTTTCTAATCACATTTTCTAATGAGTACTAGTAAGAGAAGAGTAAATTTGATATCAAACCTTATATTTCAAACATATAATTAAGAATATTCTCGAACTAGTGAATCCAAACCCTCTCTTTGAAATTTATCATTATATTTTGCAACTAGTGAATCCAAACCCTCCCTTTAAAATTTATCATTGAAACCAGGATTAATATACCACCTTCGGAATGTATAAATAAGTAAAATTTGGTTTAATTAATGGACAAAATGGACAAATTGGGTTTACGATAAAATAATATAACATATAATCATTAACTATATTCCTTAAAAACTTTATTTAAGGTATTTAACCATCCACTATATTAAATATAATACCTAATGAAGCGTTTATTTTCAACTTTTATTTTAAAACATTAATTTTATTTAAATTTTAAATTTTAAATATTAAAAATTTAAATCAAAATAAGTAATTATTTTGTGTTTTTTCTTGCAACAATATAAATAAAAGCAAAAAAATTAAACTCTATACATTAACATTATTAGAAAATGAGAACTCGAAATAAATATTGATA
>LPNX010733572.1:14824-34957 GCA_001517045.1 Pseudotsuga menziesii | reverse complement strand
CAACTACCCTTTTCTTGTCTTTTTCCCCAATCATTTATTTCTACCAGAAATTGGTTCAGGTAGTTATTGCATGGGAATGGGAAGAGTATGGGAAAAATTCGAATTGGGCAGAGCACCCATTTTGGAAAAATGTGTTTTTACTTCCTTGGAAAGTAAAAACCCAAAAACGTATGCCCATTCTACCATGCATCCTCGTTTTTCTCTTCTTCACGTTTTTGGAGCTCCTGTGCATTCTCCATTCATGTTTTTGCATTGTTCTTCATGTTTCCCATGGCTAGGAAGTGGTTTTGTTAATTTACGGTGGATGGGATCTCTCCTAGGCGTTTTTATGTTGTTTCCACATTCCCACGGTTGGGAATTTTGTGTTTTCAGTGTTTCACATCCAATGGGGGCCAGATCCATGAATTTAGGGACTGAGGGAGCCGTTTTTTCCCACGTAAAGCCATAGAAAGTTTCTGAAAGGAATTGCTCATGCTGGGTCATTTTTCCCCAATTTCCATTTCCGTTTTTGGCTCCCATAACATTTTTTATCAATCTCAAAACTTGTATTTTGTTGTGTATGCATATTTTGTTTTGGTCTAAACTGGTTTGGAGTGGAATTGGGTCTTAACTAGCTTGATAAACCTAGTGCAGGAAGGAACCTCATAGATAGATCTAGAGGGGTTGGTTTTCTTCTTTGCACAACCTGAATAGCACTGGGATGGAAGGCATAACCTAAGGGACTGTGTAGCAGGGAAGGGGATGATTCCTTGTGTTGGGTGTGTAGATGTTTTAGTAGCCAATCCCGATCTAGTGCAGGTGTCCATAAATTTGTGGTTGAGCTCATTAGGTTAGCAGTTCGAGCTTCCCACCTCGTTGGCATCCTGATAAACCCAAATGTAGTTTTTGCTTGGCTGAATTTTGATATATCTTTGGTTATGTGTGATCCTTCTAGTGTTCCCTTATTCCTTGTGGGAATCATGCCCATCTCACGGGTGGCAGTGGTGCTGAGAGATTGATGAGCACACTAGCCTATGGTTGGGTGGAACGTTGCAGCGACATAGTTGGTTGCAGGATAAGATTCTTCATAAGATAAGTATCTCTTGTGTTAATATCTACATTTGTATTTGCTTAATGAAATATGATGAACATGTTGAATGCTTGAATAAAAATGTAATTACTTCCTTTGTATATTGCATGTTTTATATGTCTGTGTATATTTTTAACTTCAATGCATCTTATATTACGTTATGGGGCTTATATTTCCCGTATTGTTTAGCAGTAATGTCATGTCCTCTCTCTGGTAGAGGGGTGGGGACATGATAGTGTGGTCTCAGAGCTCATGTTGCAGCTTTGGGCCTTAATGGGCCAAGAAGAGAAGTTGACAGAGGTTGGATTACACCTTGGTCAGCAGAGGAAAGCAACAGACAGGAGAAATTTTCAAAAAATTCTCTAAGTGTTGGGAAAATTGCTTATCGGCTCAGTTAGTCAAGGTGAGCCCACACATGTCAGTTGAGTTAGCCGAATGGAGCCGACGGGGCTTGCAGCGACTGTGTCGGCAAGAAATTCTAAATGGATCCAATGAAGAAAGGAAGAAAGGAAGAAAGAAAATTTTCTAAAATTTTCTAATGTCACATCCCCACCCCTCATATCGACGATGGAGAGGACATGATTGGGCTATTGCTGTCAAATGGGAAATCTAGCGCCATTAACATAAACATAAAAACGCATTGGATTAAAAACATACATAGATGCACAACAATTGCAATTATACAGTGGAAGCAAATCATCCATACAAGCGTTCCATGTTTTGAATATAAGAATATACGCATATGCATGTAACCAGGAATATTTCACCTACTGTGGATAGAAGCTGTTCCTTTGGTCTGAATGGTTCAGATCCAGAACAAATGAGTGAATGACAAAGGATGAAGACCCTCCCTGGATGTCGTAGACACTTGGAATGCTACTTCGATAGTGAACCTGTGTACCTGCAACTAGATCAAACATGCAAACACATCAAAGCGACCAGAACATCATCTACTTATCCATGTTAGTGACTAAGGAATCTAACAACATGTACATGCGAAATCAAAACTACAATAATGTGGGACAAAAATCAGCTTTGCATTAAGATGTATTGAGAATTTTACAACCAATTAAGCCTCAGTATCAACATGCATCTCCATGAAACCAACATCTCATCCCCATAAGCTCCAACTTTGCTCTCTATGCTCTCTAATGGCTTGGGCCAAGTGGTCAATCCAACAGCATAACAATACCTCTATAGTTCTCCCCCTCAACCATGGACATGAGCTTGTATTTATAAGACTCAATGGATAGGAATGGTTGAGAGATTTGTGGATGAGGTGGCCTCTAAGATCCTATGATGGGGGATCTCAAACTCAACTGACCCACATTGATGGGGATAATGGAGGACACGAGGCTCATGATCTAGAAGCCTCAAGAAACTTCTATTTTCCCCATTTTACCTAGGGTACCTCTTTTATCCTCTTATGACAGAGTGATTTAGATAAGAAACGCTTATGGACAAAAGGCCACAGGCGGTGGCACCGTTTATGGAAAACAGGATACAGGCGATGCAAGCAAGGTACTACTAATGGGACACAAGGCAAGTGCGGTGCTGAGTTTTTTCATGTAAGATTGACAAATAGGATAGGTTTCCACTCCAAGTGTTGGGATTAAGGGCAAAAAAATTCTTATCACATGGTGGTGACAGGATTTGGGTATAACAGAATGCCCCCCAAAGCGTGAGTCATAGAGGGATACGATAAATGAGAGCTTTAAGAGAACAAGTTGTCACCCAGAGATGAAAATGTCAGCTCGATCGCAGTATGTCATCTAGTAGGCATCTGCAGTACATAAATATTTTTGACTCATAGACACAAGTAACCAACTCATGGCTGCAGACCAATACAAGGTAGATCCATGGGAGGAATAAACAAGCATGGCTACTAGAATACAACATAGATCCATGTGATAGAGGACTCAAACTTGGACATAGATACCAGACATACAATGTAGATCTATGTCATACAGACACAAATTTGAGCATAGCCATGACCATACAAATGTGGATCCATGCTAGATATACAAAACTCCATCGCAACCTGGGAAAGCAATGAGTGCTACAAAAATACCCAGGGTCTTCATCTCGTCTTCCACAAAGTATGATTCTATCCATGTGATTACAATGATCTAAAGTCAAACATGGTAGAAACCACTTGATTACCGGTTAATGATGTGAACTGTTAACAAGTGCGAGGGAGATCACCATTGATGTCAATGATTCCCAAGGTACCCTAGTACAATCTCCTGAGTGTGAGTAGATGTCCTAATGTCAAACACCTAGTCGATTCTATCGATCAAAGGTCAATGATGTGAACCTATGTTGAGAGCGAGAGAATCTGTCATTAAGGCATACATATCTCAAGGTACTAAGTTTTTTGTTTCTAAGACTATTCCCCGGATAATGAGCTGATGTCGATGGGAATAGTCTCATCGAAGGAGGGCCATGATGAGTCCCACATTGACAACACAAAACTCAGAACATAGTTCTGGAATGATGTGGATGTAGTAACCATAAGACTGACTCAAAAGTACTGACACATAGACTGTTTTGACTGCAGAGGTAAACTTCTTCAACCTCCCTTTGAACATCGGGTGGCACGACACAAGACTTGGCAGCATGACTGAACAATACAAACTCACGATGTGACAGTGGACAATGCATTCTTTTGAAATACTCAAAGGAGTGACATGACTCATGAAAATGGATTTTCATGGAGATCAACTGAATACCCAATAGGCTAAAAGGATATGCAAATAAGTGCCATGTTCAAAGGTAATGACAAACTACTGCCATTTATTTGCAAAATGATTCCCTTCCCATTTTCCCCATCATGATCGATGAGTGCCTCTTTTTGGTTTTATGAGTTCAAAGAAGGTAACAAACACTCGGTATAGCTCGTCCGAAGACAAGTCCAAACTCATATGTTTTACGAACCTGAGAGAGGAGGGGTTCGTTCCTGAAAATGGGTCTCTCAATGTTTAATTTAACGAGTCTAATGAAAGAAAACTCGGTATTTTTCATGTTTAGAGAGTTTGAACAATTACGGAAGAAGACTCCAAAAGGTCTTTTTTCGTATGATTTTGTCCCTAAGGCCTGAAAAAAGTATAAAATAATACCTTAGAGAACTCTTCCAGTCATGATTGGTTGGAGCATTCCTTTTTTGTAAATAGTCTATCCGAACCAAAAAAGAGATAACCTACCTTTGGAGAGATGACTCTTCAAATGCTTTAACGAGCGTGAAGAAGACAATATCGCTCGACAATCTTTTCGTTTTTAAGGAGCCCGGAAATGTGTTTAAAGAAGACTTCATTAGACTTTTTCATGTTTGAATCCAGAGCACGAAAAAGTAATAAACTAAGCTCAAACCACTTTTCATGTTTTAACCAGAGCATGAAAAATGAAAAGTAAGCTCAACACCATCTTATTGTTTTTAACGAGCTCAAAGATCAGTTGAAAGAATGCTTGAAGATTGGTTTCATTTTTACGCAAGCTCAAAACCAATGGGTAAACTATGCTTGAAAAATCCCATTAACATGATATACAGAGGTTGGAACCTTGCCCCCAGCATGATTGCTAGCGAAGCTTACCCCTAGCATGGTTTCTAGCGGATCGACATGCCCCCAAGCTTCATTTCATTTGACGATTCTTCTTCCATACCCAACCTAAAAACCTGGTTATTAATGAGCTTGACACAAAATGGGAACTATGCTCGCAAACCTACTCCTACCCAACATGATATCCAGAGGTTGGTAGGTTTCCCCCATTACATAAAAGCTAGCGGCTTAGCTCCATTATGATGTCCATAGACTAGAGCCATGCCCCCCATTTTACCTATGATGGGAAGAAGCTAACTAGAAGAAGGGGAAGGAACCACAAGAACATGTGGCACATTCAGGGCAGTCTGATTACTAGGAGTGATGCGATGGTCAAGTGTAACAAAAGAAATCTGATCAATGGTCACAATATTCCCATCATGGGGAAAATGCATAACTCTAAAGAGTGTGGACACTACAGCTTTCATGGCATATCACGTCCAAGGAGAATATTAAAATATAAAGGAACTTGGCCCACCATAACATCAATGCAGACAGTTTTCCCTCCTAATGTAATAGGTAAATAAGGAAGGGTCCCTAAAGGTGAGGTAGGCCTGCGATTAAAATCTAGTATCTGATCGGTGGCTGGCACAAGCTGAGGAGAACCTAAAGCTTGCCAAGCAGTTGAGGATAGAATACTAACAGAAGCCCCTTTGTCAAAAATAGTGTGAAGTATCCGCCTAGCAGTAACATTCACAACTATCTGGAAAGGAACATTCAAATGAAGACGAGACTCTGTTAGGTTATTCCAGTCAAAGGAAATAACCTCACTACTCGGAGAGGGTTCTGTTGAAACAAAGAAAATTTCCTCTTGTCGAGAACAATTAGAATGAAGCATAAAAACTTCAATAGGATTCACTTCATTCTCTACTGGAAGAGAAGAACAAGATGAAGATTTGGTCAAAGAGACTACTTCAGTCTTAACACTCTCTGATGAAAGAGCGAGATCAGGTGGAAATGACGTCGACTCGACCACTTTAACTTCACTCTCTAAAGGAAGAGTGGGATCAACCACAGATAAATCCAAATCGACCACTTAGTCAACCAACGAGGAATCGAGGGATAAATTACTATCACTTCTTGGATTCACCTGTTGATGATTACTAATATTTTCCAACCAACGTGAAGCTTCATCCATGCTTGGACAAAGAAAAGTACGATGCGTAGCCTTGCATATCAAACAAGGATACAAGACTTTACCCTTACGACATTTTACCAATGGGTCATTGGTTGAGGGAGTATCGTCAACATAATGATCAGAGTTTGATGACATAGATGGTTTGGACCTTTTAGACCACTCTTCTCGTACACGGGAGAGACCAGGACACTCCTTAAGAAGGTGGTCCCCCTTGCAAAGCTTACAAGGGAACTTGGGTTTTCTGAGTGTTCTCTTAGAACAAGCACCATCAAGAACAGAAGGTTGCTGCTTTTTCTCTTTCTTATCCTTCTTCTTCTTAGCCTTCCCTTTCTTCTTCTTCTTATCCACATGACTACTAACCATAGAGCTTTGGTCAATCGAAGAAGAAGGAAGGGATGAAGCAAAAACCGACGAAGAAGGAGAGGGATTAGGTTGAGGTCGATCCTCTCCCAGAGGAGAGGTGACATTTGAGAAATTAGGTGTAATAGGAATTACCGGATTAAACAGCCAGACCGGTAATCCTATAGTTAATCCAGGAAGATTTAGAGGGGCAATAAAGGGAGGACCAATACCTTCACTTGGAGGGAATACAAAAGGTACACCTTGAAAAGGGACCTCTTGAGTGGTAGTCCCAGATGAGGATGCCATTTCTAAACTCTATAATAACCCCCTAACTACCATGCACAAGCAAGTACTACTCAAACTAAAAGAAACAAGCAAACATGTGAAAGGAGTGGATAAGAGTAAGGAATCTCATAGGATAGGCCAAAAGGATAACTAAGATGGTTTGAGGATTCCTAAAAGGGTCTCCCGATATACACAAGGTACATGGGAGCTCAAATCAGTAGTAGTGTTCTCTAATGCATAACCATTCACAAGGGGCCTTCCTATATACAATCGAGTACATGAAGTACCTTTCTATATACCTCAAGGGTACGTAAAAGGCCATTCGATATATCGACGGTAAGTGGAAGAAATGCGCGAGTCCCGAGATGTAATGCGGATGAGTAACGATAGCTCCTACGCTTAACGACGCCCGAACACGTCTCTAACTTATCACTCAAATTGCTAAAAGTTTTAACCTACTACTATCGTTAATTTTATCTTGTGTGTTTACATGGAACCATGGAGTGAAAACTTGAAATTAAAGAAGATGCATACTGATCTATATGATAATGCAAGTTTTCCTCTTCAATGAAATTCTACCTAAGAGAGGGAGAGAGATTTACTTTTCTTCCCAAAAATGCACACCCAAATGCAAATGCAATTCTATCTTTTCAAACAAAAATTGAAATATCAATGCACCCCAAACAATCTTCAAAGCAAATAAAAAAGAGATCTAGAGAACATCAAACATAAATAAACCAAAAATGTTTCCTATCTTTTCATGCTTGAAAAAGATGCATAAAAACTTAACAGAGAAACGATTTCACTAACATTTCCAAACAAAAGTAACTCTAATGCACGCAAAGCTGAAAAAAAATATTTCTTCTTGATGAAAGTAAGATCTAGAATTTCAAACAATCATGCACAAAACAAGAATAAAATCATTCAACAACGCTTGCGAATAAAACAAAGGAGAGAGAAAACTAAAACTTCTCTTTGAAACAGATAAGGAAACGAAGAACCAATCTTTCCTACCAAGCACTGAAAAAATCAGCATGCAAAAGGAAACAAGAATCACCCCAAGCAAAGAAAGACTCAAAACAACATGGATCACTCATGCATTCCAAGTCCAAAACAAACCAAAACCTTACTCAAGAAAATGAAATGTATATTTCCAATTCCAATGAATAATATCTACAGAAAAGAGCAAGAGGTTTCAAGAAAAGAAAAGAATGTGAAATCTAATGCAAGAAACACAAACTCTCTTTGAATGCAGAAAGAGTACAACAATCAAAGCGACTGAAAATACAAAGTCTAGAATAGGGCCTACCTGGCACCGCGCAGATGAAGCTGCTGACAAGGGGTTTTGAGGCAGAACTGCTTCTTGCTCACTGGACTCAGGCGGTGGCACCGCCTACTGCTAACTAGACTCAGGCGGTGGCATCGCTTCTTGCTAACATCGCATGTGCGGTTCCCTGAATGGATCCAAAACACAAGGATAATGAAAGATGAAGTTATAAATTGATCAAATAAAGGTAAATATTGATGAATTGACAGTAAAAAAGAGCATATAAAGTCGAAATAGTTCAAATCTGAACATATCTGAAAGTTTCAAACCAAAATACACTGAGTCAGATAGTAGATCTGACTGACGAGAGTTGGAGATGGAGCCTAGATTTGGACAAGAGTTCAAGAACTGAGGAAGATCAGATCAACTGATACATGTATCTATTCCCCAGTGGAGTCGCTAGAATTGTAACTAGGAATATTTCACCTTCTGCAGACAGAAGTTGTTCCTCTGGTCTGAATGGTTCAGATCCAGAACAAATGAGTGAACGACAAAGGATGAAGACCCTCCCTGGATGTTGTAGACACCTGGAATGCTTCTTCGATAGTGAACCTATGTACCTGCAACCAGATCAAACATGCAAACACATAAAATCTACCAGAACATAATCTACTTATCCATGTTAGTGACTAGGGAATCTAACAACATGTACATGCGAAATCAAAACAATAGTAATGTGGGACAGAAATCATCTTTGCATTAAGATGTATGGAGAAGTTTACAACCAATTAAGCCTTAGTGTCGACATGCATCTCCATGAAACCAACATCTCATCCCCATAAGCTCCAACTTTGCTCTCTATGCTCTCCAATGGCTTGGGCCAAGTGGTCAATCCAACAGCATAATAATACCTCTATAGTTCTCCCCCTCAACAATGGACATGAGCTTATATTTATAAGACTCAATGGATAGGAATGGTTGAGATATTTTTGGATGAGGCGGCCTCTAAGATCCTATGATGGGGGATCTTGATCTCAACTGACCCACAATGATAGGGATAAGGGAGGACACGAGGTTCATGATCTAGAAGCCTCGAGAAACTTCTCTTTTTCCCATTTTACCCAGGGTACCGCTTTTCTCCTCTTATTATAGAGTGGTTTATATAAGAAACGCCTATGGACAAAAGGCCACAGGCGGTGGCACCACTTATGGAAAACAGGATACAGGCGGTGCAAGAAAGATACCGCTCATGGGACACAAGGCAAGCGTGGTGCTGAGTTTTTTCATGTAAGATTGACAAATAGGATAGGTTTCCACTCCAAGTGCTGGGATTAAGGGAAAACAAAGTCTTATCACATGGTGGTGATAGGATTTGGGTATAACAATGCATTAATACACAACATAAATAATGCATTCACTCAATCATTCAAAATGTTCATATTAATTCATAAACAAAAGTTTGTAGAGATTAAGCACAATAATTCTTATCTTGAAAAGAAGTTGGCCTGCAACTAGCTACGTCACTACAACGTTCCACCCAACCATAGGCTAGTGTGCTCATCAATCTCTCAACATCACTACCACCCACGAGCTGGGAATGATTCCACAAGGCACTAGGGGAATAACAGGCTCACACATAGCCCAAACCATACATCCACAGTCAAGCCAACACACCGTTGGGTTTCACAAACTATTAAGGAAACTAGCCAATAACATGGAGAGGTCCTTGGACTTACTCACCCAAGCCAAGCCATACATCAAACACATAGTCATCTAACTAACATAGGGTTCCTTGTACTTACCCAACCAAGCCAACCCTCCCTTCTAGTCAAGCACATACAACAATTTAACAACTGGGTATTTACAAAACATTCATGGGAAACCAAATAGAATGGCCAAGGGGAAAACAACCTTGCATGAGCCAATCCAATTCCAGGAATTGATGTTGGGAAACATAGGAGAAACTTGACCCCCATAAACCTCTGAGTTATAATTCATAACACATAAAACGTTTATGGGCATAACAAGAGAAAATAGGACCTCCATTTACCCATAATTCAAGAAATCGTGGCTCCCTAACCATTGAAAAACATACCAGCGACTTCCTTGGTATGGAACAATGAGAAAACAACATAACATGTGAGAGGAAAATGCCTATAAATCCCCAGTTGCGTGAGGGAGACAAAGATGGCCCCAACAACACCAAAAACGTGAATCTCTTCTGCCAATGCACTCAGCAACAGAAAAATGACTTCCCAGCCATGGGGAATAATGGAGAAACTGCATAAAATGTGAGGAAAGCTCTTAGCTTGCTCATAGGGGGAAAAAGACCTCCTATAACCCCAAAATCATGGCCCATTTCTTCCCATTGTCCCAGCAACACTATGAGATGAATTACGGGCATGGGAAAAATGAAGAAAAACAACAAATTGTGAGGGTGAGAGAGCTTAGCAAGCTTCCCCTGCGTGAGAGAGCCTTCCATGAATGAGAATGGGCGAGGAAATGAAGGGCATGGGTGCATTATGGCTTGGGCATTCCTTTCCCAAACTTTTACTTGCCCCACAAGTAAAAAACACACTTTCAAAAAATGGGTGACTTCCCAAATTCGAATTTGACCTCCATACCTTTCCCATCCCAAGGAAATAACTTCCCCAACCACTTCTAATGACTGGGCAAAAAAGAAAAAAAGGGTAGTTGAAACTTGATGGGTTTTCCCCTTGACATTTGGATTTCCCCCCATTGGCCCAAGGGTTTGATTATTTCCCCCTCCTTATTCCCTGTGAAATCATGCCCCCATCTCTTTAACGTTGCAGTGCATAGCTAGTAGTGGTATTTTTATTAATTTGCATTTTACCTGATGTCTCAAACATATTGTGCCTGGCTAGCACATAAACCATCGGAATCGATTTTAATTGACAAAGCATAAAATACTAAATCCATGGTGGGGCCCTTGCCTTGAGCTCCACACCACGATTTATTAACGTTATTTACATCATATGCAATTCAATATCATGGGGTCAAAACCGGGGTGATACATCTAAGTATTGAGAATCAACAGAAATCAATGAAGTTTCCCAATACGTAGGCTGGGTTCAGTAAGTTTTGTCGATACACATCGAAAAACTTGTTGAGTCTCACCCGATACGTCGGCTGATTTTTGTCGACGGCAGAGAGAAGACAGAGAAAAATTTTCTAAGTATGGAAATTTTCCTGTTAGCTCAGTTAGCCGAAGTCGAGCCGACACATGTTAGATGAGTTTTCCAAAGTTGAGCTGATGCATGTCGGCATGAAATAGAGATTTGGGTCGACACATGTCGGTTGAGTTTGTCAAAGTTGAGCTGATGCATGTCAACGTCAAACAGATATTTGAGTCGATTCATGTCGGGTAGAAGTTGAGTTTTTTGCTAACGAGAAGTGAAAACAAAATTTTCCAAAAAAATTTCTAAGTGTTGGAGTCAGCAGAATTTGGTGAATTTTGTCGATACATCAGCTGAGTTTCGTCGACGTGCATCGAAAAATTTTGGAAGTTTTTGCCAAAACGCGTCAGGTGGAAAGTCAAAAGTTTTTCGTAATGATGGAAGGCTAGGCGAGTTTCTGTCGATCAAAAGAAAGTTCAGATTTTTTTTCCGAAACGGTGGTAGGTTTGGCAAGTTTGCCGATTGGATGAAAATGGTGAAGTTTTTCGATATGTGTCAGACAAATTTGGCAAATTTTTCCAATACGTCGGAAGGAAACTTGATCAGAGGAAAACTGAAAAATTCGCCATATCTTTTCATTATAGTCTAAATGTTTGATAAACATTTAGTCATACATTAAAATGGTTTTAAACTAATATACATATCTATTTACAAGTTATGAATCGATATCAAACTTTCATTGGATTTTTTCCTATAGTAGTTTTTGGTTGGGCTTCTTTATCAGCTGAGGTTTCAATGGTTTACATACCCCTTTTTAATTTGTTAACCCAAACATATACCAAGTAATAATATTACTTTGGTTTAAAATTTGGAGCTAGATTTTAGGGCATATAACTATACCTTGTTAATAAGCTAGCTAAGTTTAAAATCACTAGGACATGCATATGAATATATGTTTAGGATTAGAGTGCATGTTACTCTTTGAACCTTCATATAAAGAACAAATTGTTTTATTGGGGTATAGTGTCTACTATAAATAAAAGAGTCTAAGATTAACCTTCTTAACTTACTCTTTAATCTTCAAAGCCTTAATTATCCTACACCTTAACCAGGAAGTATTTTGTTACCTGTAAAAGACCTCTACAAGCATTCAAATCTGCATTAGCTTGTGAAATATAAGGAAGCCTCGGGCCAACCTCAAAGCCCTTAATTAAGACAAGAAAAACAAGTATTAGAATCATGCATTTACTAGAGAACAAACCGATGATCTGACTTCATTAAGTCTCTAACTCTTTATTTTCAATACTAAGAGAAATCAACTTTAGAATGAATGCGGTTAGTAGCAAATATGTTTTAAGTTAGTAATTAATTTTTTTGTAGTCTCTAGCTTCTGTTAGTCAAGGATGTTAACTGTTGTCATATCTTGAAATTTTAACTAAGGATAGTTGTTAAACTAACATTGATAGGCTATGACTTAGCTTTAGATATCACACAGATTTTTTTTTTAATTTGGTGAAATTTTTGGGGATGTTACAAACACCAGAAAATGAATTCTGAGCATGGGGAAAATGAAGAAAAACAACAAATTGTGAGGGAGAGAGATCTTAGCAAGCTTCCCCTACATGAGAGAGCCTCCCCTGAATGAGAATGGGTGAGAAAATGAAAGGCATGGGTGCATTATGGCTTGGGCATGCCTTCCCAAACTTTTATTTGCCCCACAAGTAAAAAACATACTTTCCAAAAATGGGTGATTCCCCAAATTCGAAATTGACCTCCATACCTTTCCCATCCCAAAGAAATAACTTCCCCAACCACTTCTAATGACTGGGCACAAAAGACAAAAATGGTGTTGATAGCTTGATGGGTTTTCCCCTTGACATTTGGATTTCCCCCCATTGGCCCAAGGGTTTGATTATTTCCCCCTCCTTATTCGCTGTGAAATAATGCCCCCATCTCTTTAACGTTGCGGTGCATATCTAGTTGTGGTAATTTTATTAATTGGGATTTTACCTGATGTCTCAAACATATTGTGCCTGGCTGGCACATAAACCATCAGCATCGATTTTAATTGCCGAAACATAAAATACTAAATACACGGTGAGGCCTTTGCCTTGAGCTCCACACCATGATTTATTAATGTTATTTACATCATATGCAATTCAATACAATGGGGTAAAAACCCAGGTGTTACATCTAAGTATTGAGAATCGACAGAAACCAGTGAAGTTTCCCGATACGTAGGCCGGGTTCGGTAAGTTTTGTCGATACACATCGAAAAAATTGTTGAGTCTTAGCCGATACGTCAGCTGAGTTTCGCCGACGACAGAGAGAAGACAAAAAAAAAATTGAAAATTTTCTAAGTATGGAAATTTTGTTGTCGGCTCAGTTAGCCGAAGTCGAGCCGACACATGTCGGCTGAGTTTGCCGAAGTTGAGCAGATGCATCTCGGCGTGAAACGAATATTTGGGTCGACACATTTCGGCTGAGTTTGCTGAATTTGAGCTGATGCATGTCAGCATGAAACATATATTTGAGTCGATACATGTCAGGTATAAGTTGAGTTTTTCGTTGACAAGAAGAGAAAGAAAAATTTTCCGAAAATTTTTAAAAGTGTTGGAATCGGCAGAATTTGGTGAGTTTCACCGATGCACATAGGAAAAGTTTGGAAGTTTCCACCGAAATGCGTCGAGTGGAAATTCAAAGGTTTTTCGAAATGATGAAAGTCTAGGCAAGTTTCTATCGATTGGAAGAAAGTTCAGATTTTTTTTTCGAAATGACGACAGTTTTGGCAAGTTTATCGATTGGAAGAAAGTTCGGAATTTTTTTGAAATGGCGGCAGGTTTGGAAATTTTGCGGATCGGATGAAAATGGCGAAGTTTGTCAATATGTGTTGGACAAATTTGGAAAATTTTGCGAACATGTCAGAAGGAAACCTAATCGGAGGAAAATTGAAAAATTCACTGAAACAAAGATTTTTGACATGTTTTCAGTGGGATCTGCAGGTGCTAGAAAAGTGAAAAAATGATAGTGTGGTTATTCACCAGATTGTGTGAAAATGGAAGATTTACAAAAAAATATATCTTGACCACCTTGACCCCTGTCATTCCCCTGAGACAGTCATTGTTTATGAACATAAAAGTCTATGTTTTGACAAAGTTGTCAATATATGAATTTTCCAAATGTAGGTAAGTGATGTATAAATTCTTGTGAATGTAATGCAGCTAACAATTGTGTTTATTAACACATTTTGCATAATCATAGTCACCTTCAAAGGAAACATTCCAGATAGTGAAGTTCGGTAAAGTGGGTTTGGTTGAGCCATGAGAACCTGCGACATGTATGATGATGCACATAACCCCAATGAGTATGAGGAAGATGTTATGGGGGAAAACATCTGTGTGGGAAATGTTGAGACAGAGTCTAATGGGAGAATATTTCAAAATACTCCCCCAAATTTTGTAGCCACAATGAGAAGCCTAAGGGTGGAGCTGAAAAGTTACAGGGCAGAGAATGAAAGATTGGTTAAGGCTTAGGAGGAGCTAAATCAGTTGAATGCATCCATGTTGCAAATTTTGACAGACATCCAGAGGCGAATGAACTCTCGGGATTGGATAGTAAGACCAAAAGGAATTGAAAGAACTGCTAGAAGAAGAAAGAGATCTCCTAGTGGGTCATCTGACTCTAAAGGATCCACTGGTGGTTCAAGTTCTTCTTCTCACAAGAATAAGAAAAAGAGGTGCTGCCAGAACCATTCATGTGATGAATTTAAGAAGTCAAGGCCTCCTACCTTTAATGGTGAGGTAAAGAACGGTCCAGAAGTTGAAGCTTTGCTTCTTGGGATGAGAAAATATTTCCAAGTCCAAGACTACTCTAGAAATATGAAGGCTAGGGTAGCCATCTTCAACTTAACTGGAAGAGCATCCATATGGTGGGAGCACTTCAGGCAAGTAAAGAAGATTAATGAAACAAATATTGTGTGGAAATAGTTCTAGAAGTATTTCAAGCAGAAGTACCTCTCTGACAGGTACTATGATGATAAGATCAAAGAATTCCATGAGCTGAGATTGGGACAGTAGACCATGGAAGAGTATGCAAACAAGTTCTTGGAGTTGTTGAGGTATGTTAGGTACATCAAAGATGAAAAAGTGAAACTCCAACATTTCCTGTGGATTTCCTCAGTCTTACAAAGATAGAATTGAGTTTTATTAACCTAGAACTCTGGAAGAAGCAATAAGGAAAGCTAAGTATTTCTATGAACAAAGCAAAGGAAAACCTAATTATCATAAGACATGGAAGGACAAAAAGAATGAGAAGTCTAACCAAAGGAAGAAAGGTTTCAAACCTTCTAACTTTAGGAATCAACAGAAGCAACCATCCCAAGTTGAGAAGCAGCTAGCCAGAGTGGTGGGAGAAAATATCAGAGAACCACAACAGAACATAGAACCACTCCAATGTTAGAAATGTGGAGGACCCCACATGCACAGGATTTGTCTACTTGAGAATGAGAATGCAAGGACAACTTACAACATTCAACAG
The DNA here is from genome assembly GCA_001517045.1 of Pseudotsuga menziesii. Classification (NCBI taxonomy): domain Eukaryota; kingdom Viridiplantae; phylum Streptophyta; class Pinopsida; order Pinales; family Pinaceae; genus Pseudotsuga; species Pseudotsuga menziesii. The sequence goes on along the minus strand of LPNX010733572.1, from coordinate 19,587 downwards.
GTAGAAACAGTGGGTCAAGTAGCAAGGGTCGTCCCTAGGATTTATGCAGCACCGGAGGATCACCAGGTAGATCACCAGTCAATTGTGGTTGAAGTTGTAGGTAAGATTGTTGAGCAATGTGTTTCTATTTTGATTGACCCTGGTTCTAATCATAGTTATATTACTCCTAGAGTAGTGGGGATTTTTTCTTTTAAGAAAGTAAAGCATAGAAAATATTGGTTAGCTCAGTTAGCCAATGGAACTAACAGAAAGGTTAGTGAAGTTGTAGAGAAATGTCCAATTGGATATGAATGGATTGGTCACTTGTGTAGATCTGAATGTTCTAGCACTTGGTTCCTATGATTTTCTCATTGGAATGGATTGGTTAGAAGCTCACAGGGTAAAGCTTGACTATTATAATAATACTTTTGAATGCATGGATGAAGAAGGGAACCCAAGAGTTGTAAGAGGCATTCCAAAGGTGATTTTTGTGAGGCATATTTCAACAATGCAGTTGAAGAAGTTATGTAGGAAAGATTTACAGCTGTATGCAACTCATATTTTGGAGGCAACAAAGAATGAAACTCCTAGGTTTGAGGACTTTCATGTGTTGTAGGAATTAAGGGATGTGTTTCCTGATGAGATTCCAGGGATTTCTCCAAAGAGAGACATTGATTTCACAATTGAACTTGTGCCAAGAGTAGCACCAGTGTCCAAGACACTCTACAGAATGAGTACATCGGAAATGCTAGAGATGAAGATGAAACTGCAAGAGTTGTTGGAGAAGAAGTATGTCACGCCAAGTGTGTCTCTTTGGGGAGCACTAGTTCTGTTTGTGAAGAAGAAAGATGGTACACTCAGGTTTTGTATTGATTACAGAAAACTGAACAAAGTCACTGTGAAGAATAAATACCATTTGCCTAGGATTGATGACATCTTTGATCAAATGAGAGGCGCAAAGGTATTTTCCAATATTGACTTGAGGTTTGGCTACCATCAGGTAAGAATCAAGGATGAATACATTCATAAGACAACCTTCAGAACAAGGTATGTACATTATGAGTTTGTAGTGGTACCATTTGGTCTCACAAATGCACCAGCTACATTTATGTGCCTTATGAATAGTGTCTTCAGCAGGTATTTGGACAAGTTTATTCTTGTTTTCCTTGATGACATTCTTATTTATTCTAAAAATGCAGAAGAGCATGAAGAACATCTGATATTGACATTGCAATTGCTCAGGGATCATAAGCTGTATGCAAATTTGAGCAAGTGTGTCTTCTATAAATATAGGACTCATTATTTGGGTCACATTATCTCTTATGAGGGAATATATGTAGACCCTGAGAAGATTGAGGCCATTATGAATTGGCCTACTCCAAGAAATGTAACAGATGTAAGATATTTTATGGGACTTGCATGACACTACAAGAGACTCATTGAAGGATTCTCTAAGGTTGCACATCCAGTCACTTCTTTGCAAAAGAAGGGAATAAAGTTTGAATGGACACTGATGTGTGAAGAAAGCTTCCAACAGTTGAAGAATATTCTCACAAGTGCACCAGTCTTGAAGATTGCAGACCCAAAGAAAGATTTTTTGGTGTGTACTGATGCATGCAGTCAAGGGCTTGGAGGATTCCTTATGCAAGACAACCACGTGATATGTTATAAGTCAAGAAAACTGAAGGAGCATGAGAATAACTATGCCACTCATGATCTAGAACTTGTAGACATAGTACATGCTCTCAAGATGTGGAGGCATTTCTTGATGGGCAGAAGGTTTGAGCTAAGGACAGACCATTGTGGTCTGAAGTATTTATTTGATCAGCTCACATTAAATGCTAGGAAAGCGAGATGGCTAGAGTATTTATGTAAGTTTGACTTTGAAATCAAACATATAAAAGGAAAATAGAATAAAGTAGTTGATGCACTCAGTAGGAAGGTGCAGGAAATGCATGTGGCATCTCCTAGTATTTGCCAATTAGATTTGAGATAGCAGATTGTTAGTCATACTGATGAAGATCAAATGTATGTGCAGGTAAAAGACAAGTTGCAGTAGCAAAGCCTTGAAAACAAGTATGAGGGATATCAATTGGAATAAGATGGAATTCTTATCTATAAGAACATAATCTATATTCCCAGTGTATCATATTTGAGGAGAGTTGTTATGGATGAGATCCATCAAGCTCCATATTATGGTCACCCAGGATATCGGAATACAATTGCTACATCCAGAAAGCAATATTTTTGGCCAAGAATGAAAAAGGACATGGCTGAATATATTTCAAGGTGCATGAAATGTCAGCAGGTGAAGATTGAGCATCAACACCTAGCAGGTTTGTTTTAGCCTTTGCCAGTTCTAGAATTAAAACGAGAAGTTATTTCCATGTATTGTATTACAATATTGCCATTGAATTGGATACAACATTATTCCATCATGGTTGTGGTGGACAAGTTGACAAAGGAATCACATTTCATACTGGTTAAGTACACACATAAGACTGATGACATTGAAAAAATATTCATGAAGAATATTTTCAAATTGCATGGATTGCCTAAGGCAATAGTCTCTGACAGAGATTCCAAGTTCACTTCCAATTTTTGGAAGGGTTTGTTTGCGAATTTGGGTACAAATCTAAACTTCAGCACTTCCTACCATCCTTAGACTGATGGGCAGACAGAGAGAGTGAATCAAGTGCTTAAATACATGCTTCACTTGTATGTGATAGACAAACCAACCAAGTGGGAAGATTATTTACACTTAGTAGAATTTGCATATAACAATGGAAAACATGCATCCTTGGGGATGAGTCCATATGAAGCTTTGGATGGCAGGAGGTGTAGGACACCATTGACTTGGGCTAATCCAGTGAACATGATTGTGCTTGGGCCAGAATTGCTCAAGGATATGGAGCAAAAGGTTGCAAAGATCAGGTAGAATCTGAAAGCAGCCTAGGACAGATAGAAAAGCTATGCCGATAAGCATAGAGAGTTTAGTGTTGGGGATCATGTTTACCTCATAGCGATGGAAATGAAGAGTTCCTTGAAGCTTGGAAGTTGTACCAAGCTGTCGCCTAGATATTGTGGGTCGTTTGAAGTGCTTGAAATAATAGGATCAATTGCATATAGAGTTGCATTTCCTACTAGCACTAGAGATCATAATTTTTTTCATGTTTCTTTGCTTAATAAATATGTACATGATCCTAACCATGTCACTAAATTGGGATGTGATTCAAATGGAACCCGAGGGAGAGTTCCAAATCGAGCCAATGCACATCATCGACAGGAAGGTCACAATGCTATGAAACAGAGCCATAGAGAAAACAAAGGTGCAATGGGAGCACTACGGTCCTGAAGAGGCTACATGGGAGCTGGAGGATGCCATGTGATTGGAACATCCATTTTTGTTCAATTCTGCGGAGCACTGAGGGCGGTACTAGTATAGCATTTTGTTCAATTTTATAAAGCACTGAGGACAGTGCTGTTGAAGGGGGAGGGTATTGTAACACCTCATTTTTGACCCCTTTTTCATTAAAAATGTATATGATCTAAATATTGTATTTAATCATGGTGTGGAGCTAAAGGAAAAAGCCCCACCATCGATTTAGCGTTTTATGTTTCGGCGATTAAAAATCGTTTTCAATGGTATTTCGTGCTAGCCAGACACATTATAATTTTGGACATCATGTAAATATACAATTTAATTAAAATACCCACAACCATCTATATCAATGCAACATTAAAGAGATGGGGGCATGATTTACTAAGGATAATGTCAAAACCCCAAAATTTCCGAAAATTTTAAAATTTTTCAAATGCATATAATTTAATAATTGCAGTCACTAAATGTTTGGTTAGTTAACTGTTATTGAAATTCAATGATTGCTAGTTATGATTAGTAGTAGAACAGTTCCTTTCAGCTTTACTGATTTTGTTCTTTTTGCGACCAAAAGGGAAGACTGTCATGCGATGACTGGGCTTACTTAGCTTTCAAGCTAATGCAGAAAGTTTCTTCTTTCCTTACAGATTACAGGTAAAGAGATTTGGCTGCTGCAATTAAAAATTCTAAAGTCTTTTAAGTACAAGTTTTTATTTGCAATTCATTGCAATTCAAGGTTCAGTGAAATATTAGTGGCTAAACACAATTCACTGCTTACTGAGGTAATTTCCGGTATCTATTTTTCTTTTTATCCTTGCAGAGGTAGAATTATAGTTTTTTTTTACATTATTGAACTCTCTTATCTCTAGCATAAATGTCAAAGTCAAAAGATCTTTAGAAAAAGATTGTTTACATTTAGAAAACGATAATCTGCAGCTTATATCTAAGAAGGTACAAATTTTCTTACTTTGTAAAGTGTACAAAAAAAAAGGAGATTAATAATCTATTGCTATCAAAAATTAAACTACCCAATGATAAGAATAAAAGGCTATTCTGTCATACCAGGTCTTATATACATTACACTGATTCATTCAATTTCCAAGGTTAACCCTTACTTTGATAACCTCTCTCTTAAAAGGTTTCACCTTCAAATGTGAAAAAAATCCTAAATTTAAGAACATTTAATCCAAATGATGTACTCATCAAGTTATTTTGTTGCCAATCCTTCTTGCAAGCTTTTATCTAACTTAGATGACTAAGACAAAAACATAAAGGTGAACATTACAATATCAAGGTTACTATGGTTAAATCTTCAACTTCTTAAAAAGAACCAATAGTATGCTCTTATACGTGCAATAAAGATATTGGTAGAATACTTGTAAAAATAACCTTCTTATTTAACCAA
>LPNX010733553.1:56278-68671 GCA_001517045.1 Pseudotsuga menziesii | reverse complement strand
GAGGAAATTGAGAAGACAAAGAGATTAAAAAAAATAAGACTAGTTACAAGATGGAAGGTGAGACCTAAGAGCGTTGTTGAGGTGGGAAACAATGATTGGTGCTAAGGTGAAAAAATTTTGTGTCTAAAAATATCCAATTGTGATAATGTGACTGAGTAGACAAATTCTTTAATATGTCTTTATCCTTGAATTGTTTTCTGTATTTTTATAGTTTATTGTTTACAATATTCAGCTTCATAATACTAAGGGTCTGTAGAGCATGTGAGGCTTAACCATGGGATACTTATAATAATCAATGGTCCCTTTAGTCACCCCTTGCACTAATGTATTATATCCTCATAATCACCATTTGCAGAGGAATTATATACGTGAACAAGATTGGGTACATTATGCTAACAAACATCATTATGTAGCCTTGGTCTTGAGCTATGCTATGAATCTTGGGCAGCTCATTTTTTGTAATTGCACTTCTTCCAAGGCCAACATTCGATAAGATTATGTGTCTTGAGTTTCTAACCGCCTCTGATGTTTGAGTCAATTCCAAGCTCCCAAATTCTACGATATTGTGGTATTTAGGTAAAAATTTGATCACCTTGAGTAATTGCTTGTTTGACTTATAAGAACCTCTTATGAATCCCAAATTCCCTAAGATTCACCTTTTCCAAGCTTATTACTCAATCGAATCTCTCCCAAATTTCTATGATCAATGCATTGGGCCTATTATCATATTTAGGGATTCTTCAAATTCAAAGGTAGACCCTAATATATATATATATATTAGAAAATTATTTATTAATATATAATATATTAAATATCAACTATTTTTTGAGTGATATTAATTTTGGTTTGTTCGAATTGATCACGACTAACCCCAATTTTGTAAATTTAATATTGTAGATTGATTCAAAGACCCATTGATTCATGGTAACTCTTTTTTTGAAGAAAATCTCATTAGTTCCTCATTGACTTCTTAAAGGAGGTGAATGATAAAAGCTTATTAGTTCATCTTTGAATATTGTAGAAAAAAAGCAGGCCCTAGGGGGTGAATGATAAAATCTTGTTAGTTCATATTTGAATATTGTAGACAAAAGGTAGGCCCTACACATTAAAAATGGTATACGTAAATAAAATATGGAGGTGACCCTAGGTTTGTAATATAGTTTACAAGTCATTATGTCTTGGTGTTATAATTTCAACTCATATCTCTAAATGCCTTTGTGATTAACTTAAAGTGCCAAGTAAAAGTCACTCTCGAACAATACATAGAGACAAGCTTAGATATGAAATGTGTGTGTCCATGTGAATGCCCATCTTCTACTATTATAAGTTGGGAATTTACCTCTATGTTTTCAATCACTCTTTTACTATGTAAAATAAATCCCATGGGAATCAAACATTGGTCAATAGTGTACCGTAATGTTGGAAGATTTGATAGGGGACATCAAACTTGAGAAACTAATTTTTTTTTTCCTTGAGATATGTTTGTTTATAAGGCCAAATATGTAAAAAAAATTGATCCACTTCTTCAAAGTAACACTATGAGCATTATTGAAATGCTTGTTGCTTCATTCCATTTTAAACCAAGACCAAAATGTCCTTAAGAGTACAAAGAATGTTAGCTTTTGTATTAACATTGATATCCACTTCTTGTGCCTTGGATGTTCTTGGTAAAAATGAGGGCATGGATGGGGAGGTTGTCCAAAACAATCTTGTAGGGTGACATTTTGGTAGCACCATGATAGGTGGTATTGTACGACCTTTCTGTAAGGGGGGTGTAAGGGGGGGTGGGGGTGGGGGAACTACTAAACCCAATGGACATATAAATCAATGTAAAAACCAATGGATAACAATATTTTTATGGTCAACACCTCACAACCTCTATTACTTGTTATTAACTCCAATATCCCAAGTCCTGCAGTATCCATAGGTATTATGACATGCATCATCATCGTGGACAATGACGTTGTCATCATCATCATCATCATCATCAATGCCATATGGTACATAAATATCATCGTGATCATCATCCTCACTATCATCATCATCGTCAGCATTAAGTACATCATCAACAAAATCATCATCATAATTTTCATTATGGTCACTCATATGCCATTACTATTCTTAATCACTCATCGACACTAGGATTAATTCCATGTAATTGTTAAGTTCATTTATATGTTGTTGCAATAATTTAGATGATAATAGGATTGTTTATATGTCATTACAAACATTTAGGTGCCATTAGAATCAATTAGGATCCAAAAGTGATACCACATGCATAATCATTGTTGACATCCACATCGTCGTCAACATCATACAATAAATGAACATCATTGTCATCGTCGCAGTCATCATCAATCTAATTGCGATAATAATGAGAAAGGATCCCTATTGCCTCACAAGAATGGATGATATAGTCTCATACTTATCAAATCATATCCATACAGTCCATCACAATTATCGTAATACATCATCGTCATGTTGTTAGGGTGAATCATATGCCATTAGGGTTTATCAAATGTTGTTGGGGACACTCAAATGCCATTAGAGCGATTTAGGTGACATTAAGGTAATTTACTGCTCATTAGGATTAATCAAGATCTAAAAGTTCCATGATTACGATCATTTACGTGCCAATATGATAAGTCAAGATCCAAAAGTACTAGCACATGAATCATGATCATTGACATTGAAATTGATATATCTGGCATTATGTCGTACGTTTTCTGAACACAATTCCTAGCTCTAAACCTAGTGCAATTCCTAGTGTGGTTCCTTTCGAAATGTTTGGAATTATTCCAGGAACTATACCTAGCACTATGCTGTATGTTTTCTAGGTGCAATTCCTGGCTCTATACTTGGCGATATGTTGAATGTTTTTTCGGCCAAAATTCATGGCAGAATTCCTGTCACAAACCCTAGATTAATATATGGTGCTATGCTATTCATGATGTTTTTTTAGAGGCTATTCTTGGTGTTATATGGAATTTTTTTTTGGACGCTAATTGGGACGTTAACTTGGATGCTAATTCAGATGATAATTGTGATGCTAATTGGGACGCTAATTGGGACACTAATTGGGACGTTAATTGGGATGCTAATTAGCGTCCAAAATAGCGCGAACTTTTAAAAATGGACGCTATTTGGGATACTAATTGGGATGCTAATTGGGATGCTATTTGGGGTTCTAACTGGGACACTAATTGGGATGCTGATTAGTGTCCAAAATAGCACAAAATTTCAAAAAGGGACACAACTAACGGCATTAAAAGTGTCATCTTGTGGAAAAGCGTCCACTTTGTCCAAAAATGATGAAAAATAAATGAAAAGTGATAGTGGATGCTAAAAAGGAATCTAAAAGAGACGCTAATCGCAAGGTTTTGTTGTAGTGTTAATGATTATGATTGTAGTTTAACCTTTAATATTTAACAATTTAACTATTCATTAAATATTACTATAAGAGTGGAACTAGAATAGTATTGTATTCAAGTCTCATACTATTTTTGTAACTTTAATATCACAAGACAATGGCCACCTTCCAATCTTTTAGTTAACTTTGAAGTCACAAAAATACATGCATTGAGGCCACCAACCCATACATACATGTTCGAATCTACTTTCATATTGTTCTATCATATGTTTCAAGTTACTTATAATGAAAAATGACTGTTACTTTGAAATTTTCAATTGGCACTACTTTTATTTTAAACTTTATAAAATTCTAAAGTTGCACATTTTTGTATTTATAAGATGTCTACTTCGTATGTGTATCATACTCAGCTATTGCTACTATGGTTCAAGTTATGCTTATAATGAAGGTAGACTCTAAAATATTTCTATGAAGTAACTTCCTCTCATACACAAAATCAAGATACATCTTTGTAGATTTTCTTGCAATTGTAAAACCAAGAATTCAACTTGGATTCACAAAACCTTCACTATAGTCCCTATTTTAATATATATTTAATAAATTCTAATGCTTAAAACAATATTTAATAAATTCTATTGCTTAAAACAATATTTAATAAATTCTAATGTAAATAGCTTGTTGTATGCATTAACTCGACATTAAATATATTAAACATGACTCTTTCACCTATCGTGATATAAATTTGGAAGATATTTTAAACACAATAAAAATTCAAATATAAATCACAATCCAAAGAATCTTATCTTGATTTAAATCTAACATAGATCAAATTTTCAAATTAATAAATTTGATAGGGCATGCATTACATCGAGAGGAGAACCACCTTTGGAAATGGGAAAGTGTTGGCAGCATCATGTGTGTCACCCTATATGAGTTTTAGTGAGAGATACTAAAGTAGAACTATTTATAGATTACATAGACGATGAACAATAACCACTGAGCGGTAAGGCCTTTAAGACCTTGCTCGACTGTCCGATGGGTGAGCAATTAGCACTCTATAGCAATGATAAGAGAAAAGAGAATGATATAAGAACACATTTTATTTACTTGGGGTATCAACTTCATTAGTTTCTATGTTACACTTACCTATAGTTAATATGCCAAGAGTTGTTGCAAACTTTCTAAACTGGGTTATAGAGAGTTTGATTTAGTTAAGTACAATTGTGATTATGTGCATCTTTGATTATAAATGGGAGTAAAACAGTACTATCATAGTTGCAAAGTGGAACTGATATTTAATTTCCCAAATAGTATATTAATAAAGGGGGGAAATGGAGTGGGTAATGAAAAAAATGAGATATTTTGAATACATTGGAGATTGGGATGTTCCTCAAGTTTACTGTCTATAAAATTTATGTGGAGGAGCTTGTTGATGTGTAGAACTATTTGATTGTTCTGACAACTCTCATGAAAACAAAAAGGGAATTTTATCCTAACATTTAGGTTCTATTCTTATTTCGCAAGCTATGAGTACTCCATATAATTCATCCTTGGTTAGGTTGTCTAGATCACTTATGTCTTCTACTACTAACACTTTTGGATTGAATCCCATGGGGATATTTCTCATGATCATTTGCACAACATACTTATCTTTAACAGTAGCTCCAAGATTAGTTATAAAATTCACTATTTCATCTACTCTCATGAAGTACAAAGCAACATCTTCTTCTTCCATGATTTTGAGAGTCTCAAACTATGTAGATAGTGTCTGCAATTGACCTTTCTCACTTTATCATTTCCCTCATAAATACTTCACAGCTAATCCCAAAATTACTTCACTATGATGCAATGCATTACTTTGGTGAACTCATCATACACTAATTCACACAAAATAACCTTCTTCTCCCATGTATTCCATTCAGATTTTTTCCTATTTTCTGGATCAACAGTCACCATTTTGGTAGTTAAAACCTCAATTGCCCCACCATTTTCTTCTAACTCTTCCACCACTTTTGGAAATTCATATCCATCCTCTACTGATTTCTAGAGGTCCATGCTCAACGATTGCATATAGACTTCCATTCTGATTTTCTAGAAGGCATAGTTTAACCCATCAAATATTGGATCCATATTGGTGGACATACTCACTTTCTTATCCATAACTGCATTGGATCAGTCTTCCATATGTTAGTGTAGTTATTGAAGACACTTGCTCTAATACCAATTGATAGTTAGTTATTAATAATGGGGGGGGGTGAATCAGGAACTATGCATATATGAACAATTTTAACATATGCATACTTTTTTAGATTTACAGTTTCCAACATTTACAACAATAATCACAACAACACCTAAATTATTGATAACAAATGCATATCTATAAATATATGTGTAGCTACATTAGTAGGTAATAACAATCTCCAAACATGAAAACCCACTCATTTCCAGATTCAATATGATCTCAAGAGCACTCTGTGACCTACAGGCACCAACCTATGACAACTTTTATCTGCATAAGCACCAACTTATGAATTCAAGATTCGACCTAAGCACATGTCAGTCTGTTTTTGCAAATTGGAACTTGCAGCTTCAAGCTTCAACCTATGGAAGAACTGCACTCTCTAGTTGTGGAAGTGACAACTTCTAACTGTTTCTCTAGCACTACCTAGAAGGAGGTTATGACACCCTGAATTTTATCTGCAACCATGGAAAGGATGTTGCTACACCCTGATTGTATTTACGAGCACCCACTGGAAGGAGGTTGTAACCCTCGGCTCCTTTCCCTGTCCAGTATCCATGATATGAGATATGATTGTATAGAAATATGGAAATTAGAGAAATATTTTTTCTTCAAATTCTACAACTATTGAAATCTTCTAATGTGCATCTATGTAACTACGTCAGTGTAACATCCCTAAATTTCATAATAATTTTTTTTTTATTTACTGCATGTAATATTATAAATTCCTAGACAATATTTAGAGAGATGTTATTACTCATACTTATTTTTTCATGCATTACTGATGTCATGTACCTAAGTTATTATTAGCTTGCTTTATTTGGTGATCTGTCGATATGACATTAATTTGTGACATAAGAAAACTGTCTCTGTTGAACTTGTTGTCATAAGCTAGTTTGTCGTTTCCTTCTGCTTGATTTTACTCTTGAGCTGCACAAGGGATAACTCATGGTATTACTTAGTCGTTGTGACTAATGCATGAATTTTTGTTTTACTCATGTACAGGTGAGTGAGGTCACCCCGACATCGCAGTTAAAGAAAATAGTTTAACTATAATTCCATAATGGATAAAGAGGTAATATTTTGGTTTGGACAAGGATCTAAATCTTAACCTAGATGATGTTCTTATGCCATTCCAAAATAGTAACAATTCTTATCCTTTTATTTGAACCATTTTAGAAACCCCTAGCTAGGTACATTCTAACATATCTCATCATTTCTTCTTTACAGGTTTAAATGTATATAAATATATATAACAAGGTTTGGATGTAACATGGGTTATAATATCTAACAAAGGTAAAGATTATAGATTGAACTATATGTTAAAAGGTGATATGAATCTATGCACAGTCATTCGCAAGACTCTTTTCCTTTGTACCTGCACACTGGTTGACTTAAGTGTGATGGTGAAAGGAAAGGTACGAGTCATAAAATCGCCCCCTCTCGGACCATGTGAACTCGATTCGAACTCCAAGTGTCAGCAAAACATGAGTTGTAAAACCCTTAAGGTCTTAATGATTATTTATTACCGTGCGGGTCATTTCACTTCTCCTATGTCTGTATCCAGAGGTGGAAGAACCAATAAACTTGGACCTTGTCACCATCTAAACTAGTCTAAGCCCGACTCAAACGTTAGTGGAGTCTGCAATCTTTGCTTTGGTGTTGACTGTGTGTCGATGAAACCGAAGAAGGTAACTATAATTTCAATACCGTTTGTTTTTATTTGTATACCCGGCTTCTTTTATAATAATGAAATGTTTAACTTCCAAAGTAATGTGTTTGTGTGCAGAACAACTCTGGAACAAGGTGGAGGGAAATACTGGTCACGAAGCCTCCCATTTTAACTAGTAAGACCTCTATCACTCCCTTGTGTGGATCTTGAGGAGAAAACTGGTTTCATGGTGTGTTTTCATGGCATTTGGCTTTTCTCCACTCTGTGTTGGTTATCGATATGGAAGAGATACTTGCTTTGGTATTTTATATAGTTGATATTATAAGGGTGTTATTCACCTCTTATGGATTTGTAGACGACTGTGCCGCTCTGTAATCTTTTGTTGGTTTTAAAAACTTGTTTTCTATTGTAAGACCCGTAAGGGTTTCGATACTATATCTTTGTTCATTTCACTTTTCTAGTAAATGCATAATTTCCATAACTGTAAATAATGTGGAGTATTTGCAACTATGCCACTTCCTTTGGAAGATATGGTTTTTTAAAACTACTTCTGTTTTGATTCTAGAAATTGTTTATATAATACAAACCTTCAGTTACTTTATTTTTGTTGTGGCCATGAGCCTTACTCTGTCAAATATGTTTGGGCTTCGAAAGCCACTCTAAACAGAGTTTTCATATGTATATCTTTAATGAATCCGTTAGGGTTATCTGTAAAATGTTGCTAAAGGCGACAGTGTAAACAATTGCTTCAATCATTGCTTTTCTTGCACTGTTTTTATATTATTGTAACTCGATAAGACTGTGTATTCTTATGGTTGATTTTTATTTTGGGATAAGAAGCCACTTATGTAAGATCATTATTGGTTTGATTTATGATGGATATATTATGGGACAAATACCGTGAGGGTTCTCTATATACATACCTTGCTTTATTTAATAAAATTTGTGTTTTAAGTTATACTGCACTTCGTTTATTGAGTCCTCCATTTGTTTATAAATTGCATTGCTATTCTGGTTATGCAGTTGTAATGCGCTTGTAAAATATTTACTATTTTTATTTGTCGTTAACCTAGAATACTGACAAGAAATGGTCATGAAGCCTCTGCCTTTCCAAGTAGGTTTTAAGAGAGGAACCGCAAGGCCACTGTTAGTGATGTATGTCACTTCTTGAATCCAATAAAGGTTTTCGTGATGTTTGAAAGGATCGCGAGGGCTTAAGATCCCGTAGCTTTGCTTTGCAACTATTATAGGAACAGTTTGTAGCTATTAGTTTGTTTAAGATCTCACAATTTGTAATTATCAAATGGTAAAGAGTTCCTTTTTGTTGTTTTGTTTGGAGTACAAAAACCGTGAGATCTTTTACAAAAGATATTAATTGTTACCAATATCTAGCATGATTATGAAGGTTTATTATATAGATATATTTTATGGTTTGAAAACTTTGGTACTTTTATTCTACAGTCGTGGTACTATTTCTTCGATTGTATTCATCCTTTGAAAAGGGCCATGGAGCCATTTGTCAATTAGTTACATATGTTTACTTATAAATTACTGTCAAAACTTATATAAAAATCAGTTATAAAATGATCTTAGGGTTTCATCATTTAGTGAAGCTTTTACTTGAGTATTTTACTTTGTTTATTTAATTTTAATGGCCACGAGACTGTAGGTAAACTCTCATCATTATTGAAAACAATTTAAACTTTGTTTCATTTATCATATTGTTTTCGAAATAAATAAGCCCTAAGGTTGTAATTGCCCTCTGCCAGAGAATTACTGCAGAAACAACACCAGCTTGACCTGAAGCCTGTAACCAGTGCTACGGTCTGTCTATTCGACTTGGTGTTACTGAAATGATTTAATTCTTTAAGAAAAATGGGATTAAGATGCCCTTATATGATCTAGCTTAGTTGTTTCTATTTCTGTGCCTATACTTATTATGTAATTGTAGGTTCGGTTTTACTAACTGTAATTGTTTGTAATAGTTTTATCTTTTGGGATCAAGAGTTGTAGCTTATATATTTAACTAAATACCACTCTTCTAATTATCAGTGGATATATATATATATATATATATATATATATATCACTTCTAATTTCTGCAATAATCGAAGATACACAAAGATTCAGTCATTCTGGTACTACTAATCAGACATAATTTCATATCTTCCTGTACTAGAGTATGTCACTTTGGTGAGAGAAAAAATTCAAGAGATAATTTAAATTCATCTCTCTATCAATTAGTTTCTATGCAAATACTTAATCATTGAATAAATACCAAATAACTAAAACGTTTTTGAAAATAATTATAGCTTTCTTAAACAGGAGTAATACACTAACATAATACAGGTATAGAGTTGGAACCTGGATGTGTTGCAGAAAAGGGACTAACACCCAAGGGAGACTTTTCCACCCAACCTTTTCCTAAAGAAGCCAAATCACTTGCTTAGGACCCCCGAACTTGTTCACTGAACTACTGGGATGGAGATCTCTACCACATAATAAAATTTTGCAACTTAGCACTCAGTAGCAGACTTAACTCAACAAAACACTTTAGCTATCCCCTCATCAAATTATTTTTGTTCCTGAATTTTCAGTTTGTAGCAGTCACAAAGTTCATTCTCTCTAAAATCAGAATGAGTGGTGAGCCTCCTGCTCAATTTCATGGTTTATATAATATTTCCTAGGTCTTTGAGTCCATTTTGGAATTTAATGAGCCATCAGCTCAGTTCCCTCCTCTCAAGGAACATGAACACTTTTTTAGGGATTAATGCTCCTACAACAGCTAGAAAGTGAATGCTAGTGTTGCCACTTGTCAACCAACCTTCTACAGCTATTCCTTCCTCCTAGTGGGTTAGTGAACACTCATTTAACAATATCTTTTGAATAGATTTCTCCTTTTATTAATTATTAAAATAAATAATTATTGAATTATAGTCATCCTTGACCCACTTGGTCATAAGCTTTACAATAAAAATTAACATAATTTTCTTGCTGAAATAAATAATAAATATTTATTTTTTTAGTTCTGGGTATGTTGCAAACACCCCCCCTTAAGCTCAACATCATCCTCGATGTTGATTAAGTTATTCTAAGTCTTCTTGGAACAGAGTTGGGTATCCCACCCGCATATCGCTCTCCAATTCCTAGGCTGCTTCATCTGGACTGAGGTGTTTCCACTACAGCTTTATCTTTCCAATGGTGTGATTCTGGAGAGAAATTTCCCTCATGTCGAGAATACAATCCGGATCCACCAGAAAATATCCTTTTGGTTCTACCTGAATCAGATTCTAGTCAATCAGATGAGTAGCATCATGTATATACATTTTCAAAATAGAAATGTGAAAAAAATTGTGTATCCTAATATGAGGTGGCAAAGCTAGTTTGTAAGCCATTGGACCCACTCTCACCAATATCTCGAATGGTCCGCAATACCTCGGTGCTAATTTAGCATAGCTCCCTAGTTTAAATGAGATGTTTTTGGGTTTCACCTTAACAAACACATGCTCACCTCCTTGGAATTCTTTCAGAGTTATTTTAAGGTCGACATGACTCTTTTTCCTGTCTTGAGCAGTTTTCAAGTTGCCTTGTACCGATTTCACTCACTAATACATAATATCAAAATTGCGATGGTTTTTCGTTGCTCTTTCCACATTTTGTTGTCTTAATTGCGACAATAATGATCACGACATTTTGTGGCACTTATTTTGTGGATATAATGACAGACTTTATACGTCGTCGATATAGAGACGAAAACTGGCCACCACGTGTCTTCAGTACGCTGACCTTGAAATTGATTTTTTAGAATTGATTTTCTACTTTTCGTCACTATATCGACAACTGTTGCATCACTATAACAACAAAGATATGACCAAAAACTGCTTGACAACATCTATTTTCCATGCCAAACCATGGATAACTTTCAACGAACATTTGTTTCTCTAGCGAGGAAATTTGGAATTTGAACAGAAATTTATTCCACGCAAAACTACCACATGTCTTCTCTACGACGACCTTTAAATTGATTTTTTTTAATTAATTTTCTACATTTCGTCTCTTTATCGACAAAAGTATCGCCCCTATAACGATCCAAATATGGCCAAAAATTGCCAGGAAAAATTTTGTTTCCAAGCAAAACTATGGATCGTTTGCGACGAACGTGTGTCCCTATAGTGACGAATTCTGGAATTTGAACAGAAATTTCTTCCACGAAAAATTGTGGAAAACTAATCTCTATCGACGAAATCTAGAGGTTGGACGGTAATTGTTCCATGAAACAACGTTTCTATAGAGACGTTACTTGTGGAAAGAAACTTGGGGTTTTGATGGTTTTGTAATACTCGCGATGAAAGGGCATCGATATGGAGACGAAACCTAGAGGTTTAAAAAAAAAAACTGTGGAAAGGAAAATTCCTTTCCATGGTTTTGGATCTTCAATACGTGCTTTTTATTGATGTGCAGTCTTGTGGACCTTTTAATTCTATTTTAGACCATATTTAATTAGTGGTACAAAGAATATTTTCAAAAGGTAATTCCGAGCCACAAACTGGGGAAAACCTACCATGTGATTTAATGTTTTAGGGATGAGTTTAATACATGTAAATTATGGAAATTTTCAGACCTTATAAAACAAAAAATGAAAGATGAATTAAGATTTAAAATGGAATAAAAGCTATGATTAGTGCCTAACAAATCCAAGTTAAGCAGATGGGGTCAATTGAGGGTCTCATGGAGGCTTTAGTGATTAGTGAGTATATAGGGTTGAATGGTTCAAACCCAATGTGCTCCTTAATAACTAGATCCACTTCAGAAATCTTCAATAGGAAAATCCTGAGCTAGACATTAGATATTTGTCAAACAAGAGCCGCGAGGTGGAAATGTCACCGTAATTCATAAAATGTATTACTACAAGACAAATGGTATAGAATGGAAATATACCTCTGTTTCAACCCCAACAAATCCTCCCATGCCAAGCCAAGAAATATATCATAATACACTTGTAATATAACTACAAATGGTAGCTTCAGAGATGGAGGATAAAGGATAATTGCTCTTACTAGGTTTTAAAACTCGAGACTCCTCTTTCCCATGAGAAGGTTGGAAGAATCTTGG
>LPNX010733553.1:26507-45823 GCA_001517045.1 Pseudotsuga menziesii | reverse complement strand
AAAGGCCACTGCACTTACATCTGAGTATGTGAGAACACATCCCTCAGTCACATCAGAAAGGCTCTCAGTCCTAGACTGAGGATCCTTGGTACCTCACCAGGTAACTCCATTCAAAGAATGGTGGTAGCCCTTATATCTGACACTAAGTTAGAATGGCTTAGCACTCATATCTGACATGGGAGGAACCTAATCCTTTAGCCATGACAGAATGGCTTCATCCCTTAGATCTGATCAAGTGGGAACACATCCCTCTATCACATCAAAATGACCATGCACTCATATCTGATCATGTGAGAATGAATATCATGGTCATATCAGAACGACCCTCAATCATAAACTGAGTTTTCCTGGTACCTCACTAGGCAGCTCCATTCCAAGAATGGCAATATCCCTTATATCTGATCATGTAGGAACCAATCCTATAGTCATATCAGAATGGCTTAGCACTCACATCTGTCATGGAAGGAACCAATCCTCTCACCATGATAGAATGGCTTAGCCCTTATATCTTACCTGCTTGTCAGAATGGCTATGGATCTTAGCACTCATATCCTTCATGGAAGGAACCAATCCTCTCACCATGACAGAATGTCTCAGCCCTTACATCTGACCATGGAAGGAACCAATCCTCTCACCATGTTAGAATGGTTATGGGATGCATCAATTTCCCTTGCAGGAAACCTCGATCTGGAGAACACCAAGCTTCTCCCTGAATTACTCAAACTTCACTCTAGCCAATGGCTTCGTCAATACATCAGCTATCTGTTCCTCCATCGCAACATACTGGAGCTTCACTACTCCCTTCTGCACCATATCCCTGATATAGTGGTACTTGATCTCGATATGCTTCAACTTATCATGGAACACTGGATTCTCTAAAAACTTCTTGCAACTATGGTTTTCACAATGTATACAAGTAGCATCCAACTGGAGATCAAATAAATCAGACAGTAGCTTCCACAGCCATACTGCCTCACAACTAGCTGAACAAGCTATGACATACTCTGCTTCAGCTGTACTTAGTGCCACACAGGATTTCTTCCTGCTAAACCAAGTGATCACACCTGATCCCACACTGAAGCAACACCCTGAGGTGCTCTTCCTATCAATGGCACTGCCTACCCAATCTGAATCAACATAACCCTCTAGGTTAATATTTTGTTTCACATCATACTTGAGCCCATAATCAATTGTACCCTTTAGGTACCTCAGAATATGCTTTGCAGCAATCAAGTGAACGTTTCTTGGATCTGTCAAGAACTAGCTCAAGGTGTTCACAACAAATCAAATGTCTGGTCTCGTGTTCATTAGGTACATCAATGACACAATCATCTGACAATACATCATAGCATCAATCGACTCTGATGAAGCATCACTTAATAGCTTCAGGTTTGATACCATAGGTGTGGCCATAGTCTTGCAGTCTATCATCCCAAACCTCTTCAGGATCTCTACTGCATACTTCTCTTGTCTAAGGAAGATTCCATCCGTACTCTGCCACACTTCCATACCTAGAAAGTAATGCATCATTTCCTTCATCTCGAACTCAGCATCATGCTTTCTCTTCATATCAGCAATCAACCCATCCATACCTATCATAGATAGATCATCTACATATAGTAGAAGAATCACTGGGTTGCCATACTCAACCTTGTAGTAAAGGTTGGAGTCTGCTTTACTCTTGGTAAAGCCCAAACTGGATAGAAAGCTATTAATTCTACCGTACCAGGTCCTAGGTGCCTGTTTCAAACCGTACAGGGATTTCTTCAATCTACATACATGAGACTCTCTATCATGTGTCTCAAAACCGAGTGGCTATTCTACATACACTTCCTCTTCCACTACACCATTCAAGAAAGCAGTCTTGACATCCATTTGGTGTATCTTCCATTTCATTACTGCATCCAGAGAAGGTACTGATCTAATGGAAGTGTATTTGGCTACAGGTGCAAAGGTTTCTTCATAGTCTATTCCTTCTTTCTGAGAGAAACCGCAAGCCACAAATCTTTCTTTATACTTTTCAATGCTACCATCTGTAGCATGCTTAATCTTGTAGATCCATTTGTAAGTTACAACTGACTTCCCTTCTGGTCTCAGGACAATATCCCAAACATCATTCTTCATGATCGATTGATATTCTTCAATCATAGCATCCTTCCATTCTTTTCGTTCTGCCGCTTCTTCATAACTGGAAGGTTCTTTATCAATGAAATCACATAGTAAAGCTACATACCCGGAGCAGGATTTGGTCCTCTTTCTTTCTCTATGATTCTCTTCTGGAGCCCCATATCTTTCCGCACCTTGGATAATTTCTCGTACCCAAGCAGGTTTCCTCTTATGAGGATTCTTCTCCAGAGGTGGATCTACAGGTCTTTGTGGTTCTTCAAATTCTTGAGCTTCTTCATTCATGATTGTATCATGAATTATGGGTGCTTCAGCTTCTGCTTCTTTAGGTTCGTTAGCAGGTATCTTTCTAGATTTGTTGTAAGTTGTGTCTTCATCAAATGTCACATCCCTGCTGATGTCAATCTTCTTGTATCCTGGGAAATATATTATGTAACCCTTCGAGCTTTCAAAGTATCCCATGAATATACCCTTCTTTCCTGAAGGATCTAATTTTGTCCTTTTCTCCTTTGGGATGTGTATGTACATAGGACAACCAAATATTATGAGATGGCTGACTTTTGGTTTCTTGCTAGAGAAGAATTATTCAGGAGTCTTGTTCTCGAGTACTCTGTGTGGAGTACGGTTCTGTACATACACCGTTGTTCTGGCAACTTCAGCCCAAATATGCATAGGAAGATCTTGATCATGAAACATTGCTCTTGCAGCTTCCATGATAGTTCTATTCTTCCTTTCTGCAACCCCATTTTGTTGTGGATTATAAGGAGTGGACAACTCCCTCTTAATCCCTGAGTCTTTGCATAGCCTCTTGAATTCATTTGAAGTGAATTCTCCACCATTGTGTGATCGAAAAGTCTTGATCTTCTTTTCAGTATGGTTCTCGATCAAGGATTTGAATTCCCTGAATTTGTTGAATACTTCGTCTTTGTTCTTCATGAAGTAAACCCATGTCTTCCTAGAAAAATCATCAATAAAAGAAACATAATATGCATACCCGCTTAGTGAGCTTGATGACATAAGACCGCATACATCGGAGTGGATGATTTCCAAGATTCCTTTTGCTTTGCTTTCACTACTTGGAAATGTCTTCTTTTTGTTCTTTCCCTTCGCACATCCTTTGCAGACCCCATCATGTTTTGCTTCGATTTTTGGAAGACCTTCAATAGCTTTTCTTGCAATGGGTAGTGCTCTGTAATGCACATGTGCAAGTATTCTCTGTCAAAGTTCACTTGGATCTACTGTATCATGGAGCATTGCTTGTTCTAGATGGCCCTTCAATTTGTACAATTCCACTTCTTGTTCTCCAATTACTACTGCATCATTGATAGTCTTTCCTCTAGGCCACATAATGACTTGACCATATATGAATGCAACCCACATTCCTTTTGCATCCAATGCTGATATGGAGAGAAGGTTCTTCTTGAGTCCTAGCACAAACAATACTTCTTTCATTGTTAGATACTTACCAGAGTCTAATTTATATGAATATTCCCCACTAGCTTTTATTGGATATTGGTAGTCATCTCCTAGCTTCACCTTGTGAGGTGACTCATGTTTTGATAGTCTTACAAAGGATTCCTTGAATCCAGTCATATGTTTAGAATCCCCACTGTCTATAAGCCAATCATCACTACCATGAGTAATGTTACCTATGAGAGCGGAAATCAAAACATATTCATCTCCGCTTGAAGAATCTTCACTTTCAAATATGGATCTCTTCCTGGATGGTTCATCATATTCTGCAGCATGAGCATGATGTCTTATTTTATCTTTCGGTTTATGTTCTTCCCTTCAAACAACTTGGTTAGGGCATCAAAGCTAAATTTAGGTGTCTTGAGAGAGGACACCTATGGGATAAGGTGATCCTTGATAGAATCAACAATGATCCTCTTTTCCATAACCATCTTCTTCTTATGTAAGGCCTTTTCCTCATCTCCCTTTGGAACTAGAACCTCCTCATGAATGAAGGAGTCTAATTCATTCTCTCCTAGGACCAGGGAGATCCTATACTTCCAGGCTCGGAAGTTATCAGCTCCCTCAAGCTTGGTATGATGATACATCTTAATTGAGAACCTCAAATGGAAATACAAAAGATTTTAGATCTTACCATGTTCAATATGTCGTATCTAAAACTTGAGCTGAAATCCTGCAGAGCTGGTTTAGGAGAAAATTAGGGTTTTGCTTTTCCGGAGTCCTGTTCACCCAAATGCTCTGAAATTTGTCCCTAAATTCAATTTTTGGGGAGGAGATCAATCCAGGCTTGGGCTCACTAAAAAATTCCTCTTCTATGAAAATCCCTAATTTTCAGCAGTAGTGACAGGTCCAAAACTGAAAAACCTCAAAATTGGATTCTGCTTCGACGAAAAGATGCGCTCTAGGGAGGAGAGTTATTCCACCTTACTTTTGCTGAAAATCTGTGGAGGAGGATCCATAAACTAGGAAGCACTAGTTCCCGCAGCTGCACAATGTCTTCTTCTCAGGTTAGCTCTGATAGCATGTTAGTTTTTCAACATTAAGCTAGCATTATTAGGATATTTAACTGAGGGAATAACAAGTACAACAATCAAGGACAAGAGACAATGAAAATAGTGTTTTTCCTTGGGGAAACCATAAAGGATAAAACCCCGCAACTTCCTTAGAGATAGAATCAACACCAAAACAGTAAAAGCCCCAAAATAGTAAGTGATCTCCCAACAGCAGTAATCTTCTTCTTGTCTAGCCCTAGTGTCTTTTCCTTCCTCAACTAAGCACTATACTTGAGTGTGGATGACTTGTGTGATAAATAGAGACTCTAGTTCTCTATTTATACTAATCCCGACATGACTAAAACCCTACCAAGGCCGACCTCTACTAGGAGAGTCTAATAACCCTAGTGCCCCGGAACTGCGAGGACTTTAACCCTTAGACAATCAGAGGGTTACCCACTATGAATTGACATGACTTGTTTACATAATTGATCCTCCCAATTGGAACATCGGGGCATGACAATGTGACTCAATTACATTATAGATATATCCCGAAATAAACATCGGGTTACAATACATAAGATACATTAATGAATACATTCCGAAGTTACAAATACATCAACACATCTTTCCCATTCAAAGCATACCCTGCAATCATATAGCTCCACAAAACCACCACATTCCATTCAGGCATATTGTCAAATTATCTCACAAAAAGCAAACACAGGAATGGAAGCATTAAAATATCTCATTCCCTTCCTCCTTTTCCTCGATAAGTGTTGGTTTTATGTCTCACATTGAATTTCCCAAGTTCACTTGGACAACTCGTGCTTCATGATTGCAAGGATATTTGAGCCATTTCATCTACACCACATCCACAACAATGAAAAAAACCATGAATAAAATAAGAACACAATAGGTAATAAAAAAAACATAGAAGGAAACAAACCTGAAGGTCTAAACATTGTTGCCATTCTAGAGGTGGGATAGGTGGTTCTAGAAGCATGGGATCGCATGCGAAGGGAGTGGATGATGCACTAATAGGAAAATTCCTTCACCCACCCTTCCTATAAAAAAAAATCATAGCCTATTTCAGATCCTTCAGTGAAAGTTTGAAATCAAAAACCCCCAAATGGGAGCTAGAGTAGATATTGCGCAGGTCTCCGTTTATGAATGCTAATAAGCTAGTGCACGGGTGTTTTTGAATTCTACATTTTTTGTTTGATTATATGCATATTTTATATTTTGTGTTTTGTTTTGTCTTTTTATTTTGCATATTTTTCTTTTGTTTAGTTTATTTTGGGTTTTTTTTATTTGCAAATTTTATATTTTGTTGCATTTTAAATTAATTATAGTAAAACAAATCTATGTTTTTAATTTAGTGTAGTTTAATTTAATTCAATTTAATTTAACTAGGATTTTTTGATAATTTGTATTGGTTGCATTGCTTATAGTGACATCCTATACATAAGTCCCTTCAAGGACGAACACGATGATGATGACGATGATCATGATGATGATGATCGTGATCATGATGATGAAGATGATGGTGATGACGACAAAAATGATGATGATCATCATCATCCTTGTCATCATCATCACCATCATCTTCATTTTCTTCATCGATATCATCATCATCATCTTCATAATCATAATCATCATCATTGTCATGATCTTCTTCATCATCGTCATATTCCTTAACATCAACATCAACATAATCATCATCTTCATCATCACTTAATGTCTTCATTATCACCATCATCATCTTGATCATCATGATCATATTCATTGTCATCATCATCAGCATCTTCATCTTCATCATCATATTCATCATCAACGTCATCGTCATCCAATTCATTAACAGAGATTGTTATCATGATCATGATCTTCATCATCATCATCATCATTATTTTCATTGTCATTGCCATCATCTTCATCATCTTCATCATCTTCATCATCACAATTTCAGGGGGATCTCAATGAATGAAGATGTCTACATGATAGGGGGAGCAGTCGGTTGAGTGAAAAAGTAAGGATTGCTCCTAACACCCATTCCAAGGACTAATTTGACAAATCAATATGATCCGAGGAAGTAGTAAAAAAAAATACAACCTTTTGGGCCCTGTGAAGCCTCCTGTTCTTAGATTTGTGCACATGAAGAATCAATACTTATGGACCTAGTTCGGTGTCTTAAAAGAGGAAGATCCAAACTGAGCAGTTTGGTAGTTCCATAAAGTGCATTTTTTATAGAAGTGAATAATCACTCATAACCATTCTATTATAATGTTGGTGAAGCTCCAAAAAATTTAGTGAAGACCAAGGTAAATATCTTGTCATCACATCTTCATCATCATCATCATCTTCATCAGCATATTCATCATCATCACCGTCACCATCATCATCATATTCATCTTCATCTTCATCATCATCATCATCATCATCATCATCCTCATCCTCATCCTCATCCTAATCATCATCATGATAATCATGATAATCATGATCATCATCTTCATCATCCTCATCCTAGACATCATCACCATCCTTATCATCCTCATCCTCTCCCTCATCATCATGATAATCATCATTGACCAAAAGAGACGCCATCGAGTGGAATCAATCCTCCATTCAAAGGTCCTTCCAAATTCCAATGGCTTATTTTATCAACGACCTAATGACTGACTTTTTCGCTGACCTGACAAAGTTGTCCCTTATTTAAGTTCAATAAACTATATTCTCCATGGACCGAGAGAGTAGAGACCACTTTATATATGTATGGAATTTCATTAGCTAGAATAATAATAATGATGTATCTGTGCGTGTCTCTATATTTAGGGTGTTTGTTTTAATCACAACTTAGACTTCCTTATTATCAATCTTAACATGTTTTGGGTTTGGGTTTGGTCTTAGTTATATAGTCAACATTATCAATTTCCTAATTTTCTCTTGAAATATGTTGTTAAAGATATATTGATAAATATTTATCCATTACTCAAATCGACTCATTGCCTTGATGATGAACTTTGATAAAGGTTCGTAATGTCGACATATCAAATGGAGTCTACAGTTACCTTGGATACCACTCCTCAAACCTATCAACCTAGAATTTAAGAGAAGAGATTGTAAATATGTTTTTTCAAAATAACACTTTTGAATATGTAAGGTTCACAAAGAGATTATAGTATATAATAGTCCTAGTTTTTTGTCTAACCTTTTCACATAAATATAAGATGAAAATTTGAAAAGATAAGTGTGCAATCCCTCTCAAACTTCTTCTCGTGTGATATCCAAATACTAGTAAGATCCACATTGAAGTTTGAAGGATATTTTTTTCAATGTGTTTGAATAATAATTATATGCATCGAGTTTTGAAAAGAGAAATGAGAATCCCTATCAATCCCTCTCATTTGACATCTAGATGTTAGTAGACTCAAGACTAAAGTTTGAAAGATAAATTTTCAAGTCTTCTAATACTTAGGTTTATTATGTCGAAGACAATGCTTAGGGATTAGTTGGAGTTTGAAACTGAATGGCTAGTTACTCATGAACTGTGTCCATATGGCTAGTTAATTTCTCACAACCCTTCAAATTAAAATGAGCCTTTCCCTTCAAATTTGATCCCTGACGACCAATGATCAAATTTGAAGGGTGGGTCTTAATTTCAATTGGAAGGGCATTTATTCTCTCATCCCTTCAGAGATGAAGGGAAATATAAATAGTTGTACTTTAATTGACAAGTATAAATTAACCAAACCCTTTCACACAAAAAAATATGCAAAAAACAAATATTGTTCTTTCAGTGCTTGTTGTGAAAGCATGCATGTATGTGATGGAGGGAACTAAGTCAATTGAATCCTTGAAACTCATTGCATGTCTAAGTCTAACAATCTGCCTTTTAAATTGAACCAGAATACCAAAAGAATTTTATTAATGGCTCATTTCAGAAAGTTATAGGTGTGAGTAGTTAAGTGCTTGAGGATCTAAAATTTGTTGTGTTTTGTACCAGTCCACGATTCACTGAATCCATAGTCATGGGTAGGAATTTAAATTATTTAATGAAAAAAATTAATGTGTATAACCTCTATGTCGAGACCGTTTTCCATGCTGATACTTGCCACTACCCTCTTTATTGTCTTACCAAAAGGCATGATACTGAGGAAAGAGGACCTAAAATTATGGACTTCACCTTCAATGAATACCTGGCAATCACATTGATAAGGAGTGATAAGAAGATCAGAACAATCGAACTTGTCAAATCTTAGTTGATAGTGTTAATTAAAGACTTATAAGGTAAATTTAATATAAGACTTACTTATACTTCTCTCTTACTCTTTGCATCTTAACAATTTAATATTTTATGGTTGTCTTTGCGCCTTGACCCAACTCGTATTGTAAGGTGAGGATGTGTAGACATAATAATCCTTAGTTATGACTATGAAATGAGGATTTTAAGAGACGAGGATGTAAATACAAGTAATTTTTATAAGTATTTTGGTAGTGATGAGGACAAATGTCATGAGAAACCACAAATGTTTGGAAGGAGTACTGAGGGAGATAACATCACGATCATGTCCTTCATCAAACTATGAGCTGATCAATAATAATATCCCTAGATGCCATTTGTGACACTCCTTAGGTGAAGATAATGTCCAAAGCATCACTAATTCACCAGCCTTCCTGACTCCAGATATCTGGCACATGGATTGCATAGAAAACAACAAGAGATCATGAAGTTCAGATCTTTGAAGAGACTAACCTGGCCTCTACATGAAGCAAAGGGATGTGGCTAGCCAAAACCATTCCAAACACCACCGTCAGGGTAAGTGAAAAGGAAAATAATGTCATGTCCAAACACAACGATCCATGTGGATAGCAATGCAACATCAAAGGAGGCGACATGACTGGATTCTAAGAAGAAAATAGAGATCCCTACCGACGTGTCCACTTGTGTTTCCATTATGATGACCATTCATCTCTGTATCCATATTCATCTTCATCACCCTATATAAACACCACCTTCCCAGGATGATTAAGACACATAAGATGAATAAGTAATTAGAGACAATTCTTGAAGTGATATTCTGCTAAGAGATTCTGAGAATTGTGAAAGAGTTGAAATGGCGATATGCTTTGAGAAGCTTGTTAATCTCAGGGTGTTTATGGTTGGTGAGCTTGATTCCACGCTCATCTATCGCCCTGTTTTTTCACACTAGGAAAGCGTCAACCATCAGGGCCTAGATGTGAAGCACTTTGAATGTTTCTAGATAGATGTACCTCTGGCTTCACAGTGCCTTGGTTTTCTTGTCCCAAGAGTGTCTCCCCAAAGACCGTGGAGGGAATTGTAGCTTCCAAAGTCCCAGTAGTTGGTGACCATGTATAGCGGCAACCAGTGGGAGCGAATGCTCGTGCTGAGGTGGCAGGTGTCCAAAGTCTTCATCACCTTGTTTGTGAACTCCACTTTTGAAATTTTTCTGAGGTGGTGAGGAGGTGGAAGACATTCCTCACTATATGAACTGTAGGAGAACCCGCGCCATGGGAGGTGGGGAGTACAAAGCTTCCCTTTTCCATGTCCCCTCATACAACAGTATTACTAGGACAGAGGGGGGTTGTACTAAAGGAAACACATGTAAAGGATATAAAATCCTTTGCCAGTTCAGAAACCATGCAGAAAGGTGCCTTTGAGCACGAAACATACACCCAGGGAAGGATGCATTTCTGATTCGACATACAGAAGAGTGGTCATTCCCAGTGGTCCATATATAATGTCTATTTTAATATATGTAAACCATGGCAGTAGTTCCACACTCTAAGTTGTTAGTAGTTGATTATGACTAGTGTAAACAGTTTCATGTCCTGTTTCGAGGATTAGCCTCGGGGACAGAGATAGTATAAATTGCTCCCCATAGAGGGGAGAAGGGTTGGGAATTTTCAAGAGCAGAGGCTCTCCACTATAATGTGTTTCAAGCTTTCCAGATATGAATAAAATTGCAGAGGAATGATAATCCTTTCATGGCAGAGAATCCTCATGTGTCGTCATTTTATTCAATAAGTAACTTCTTTACGTGAATGTTTATCCTATTTTTCTTTCCAGTTTGTATTTGCTTTTCATGTTTGAGCATTAGTATATATGGTCCAGAATTCATGTTGTATTCTCTCGGAACATTGTTCAAGCATTTTCAAACATTTTCTTCTAAAGTCATACAGAATTCACCCTGGTTAGGTGCTTTGCGTGATGGACTGTTTCTTCCTGTCTTCTAATCACTTGCTAAATATCTCCAGATTGAAGGATGGATGACTATCTTGCCTCTGTCCATAAAATTTCATGATTCCTTACCTCCTGCAACATATTCCATACTGGATTGCTGACTACATTGTCCAATGGTCCCCTCCATGATCGTCCCACCAGACTTTATAAAAAAAACTTGTTCTATTCAGAATTATGACCTTCTGACTTGTCTTTGATTGAATATATTGCATCTGAAAACTCTGTAAATAGTGAGACATCCCTCTCTGAATTAGCCACCAATTAGCTTACTACATGCCTATTGAGTTACAAGTGGTTTCCATTTTCAAACATTGAGTTTCCCTCATCTTTATCATGATAATGGAGCTTGTGGTTGTTGTTGATATGTATATATTAAATTAGCATTACTCATTGTATAGCACATGGATGTAAGGATGAAAAATAGAACTTGAGGATGCATAACAACAACCCTCATATTCATAGATAAATTCATAAAATCCAAAATCCAAAGAAAATATATCAGGGTTACACATTACAATTTACAATTGTCATAAGGAAAAGAAAATCACTTACTTGAGCCAACTGTAGTCGTGGAAGCAAGATAGCGTAGACACCACCCCATGAACAAGAATGAACCATCGCTCCAGCAATAACCATACCTACAAATTCCCAAGTTAGAACAAACCCTAAAATCTCCAAGGTAATAAACTCTTGAAGAAAAACTGCAACAATAGAGTTTACCTTGAGTTGCCATGCCGACATTACAAGGTTTCCATGCAAAAAATAATGAGACCACCCAACTATACAAAATTCACCCTTCCATAAGGAAAATTTACAGAAAAGTGGTCAAAATTGGTCCCAACAGCCTTAAGAGAATTGGTCCCAACAACCTTAGTAAAAAATGTTCTGAGCAGCCTTAAGAGAATGCCCACCACAATGCATGGTTTGAGAAGAATTCTTGCACCATGGTACGGTCCTATAGCTAGTTGGTTTGGCTACCTATTTATGATCTGATTTTTCTTTAATCTTTCTTGAGGAGAAAGATACAGGCCTGCCAAAACAGGGTTTTTCACCGGTGGATTAAAAAATGGCTAAGTAGCCTCAAAGCGATGCCCGCCCTAAATTATAGGTTAGAGTAAATGCCCACAGCACATGGGGGTCTTGTATATTGGTATTTAGCATACCTGACCATGTCTTCATATTATCTTGGAAGTGGATGAAGAAACAGTTATGGACTCACCAAAAGGGTGTTTTAGGCAGATTAGACCAAATTGAGAAATTTGTCTAAGTATGGAATTGGTGTTAAATCTTCCCAAGTGGCCTTAAGGAAATGCCCGCCATGCCTCATAAGATGATGTGAAAAATGTATTGAGAATGTGAGTCTCTATAGTTTTGTATGGAGCATACAACCATGTCACTTTCCTCACCAAACTACAACATATATTCAAGGAAGAATTGCTCCTAGCAACCTACAGTAAAAAATGGTCCCAGCAGCCTTAAGAGAATTCCCGCCACAATTCATAGTTTGAGAAGAATGCCCTCACCATGGTACCGTTATATGGCTAGTCGGTTTGGATACCTAT
The DNA here is from genome assembly GCA_001517045.1 of Pseudotsuga menziesii. Classification (NCBI taxonomy): domain Eukaryota; kingdom Viridiplantae; phylum Streptophyta; class Pinopsida; order Pinales; family Pinaceae; genus Pseudotsuga; species Pseudotsuga menziesii. The sequence continues at coordinate 33,410 of LPNX010733553.1, read as the reverse complement.
TTATGATTTGAGTTTTCTTTAATCTTTCTTGAGGAGAAAGATACATGCCTTCCAAAACAGGGTGTTTCACTGGTCGGATGCAAAAATGGCTAAGTAGCCTAAAAAAGATGCCTGCCCTAAATTATGGGTTAGAGTAAATGCCCACAACACGTGGGGGTATTGTATATTGTTATTTTTCCTACCTGACCATGTCTTTAGATTGTCTTGGAAGTGGATAAAGAAACAGTTACGGACCTTCCAAAAGGGTGTTTTAGGCAAATTAGACCAAATTGAGAAATTTGTCTAAGTATGGAATTGGTGTTAAATCTGCCCAAGTGGCCTTAAGGAAATGCCCACCATGCCCCATAGGATGATGTGAAAAATGTGCTGAGAATTCCAGTCTCTAGAGTGTTGTATGGAGCATACAACCATGTCACTTGCCTCACCAAACTACAACATATATTCAAGGAAGAATTGGGCCCAACAGCCTTAAGAAAATGCCCGCCACAATTCATGGTTTGAGAAGAATGCCCACACCATGGTATTGTCCTATGGATAGTTGGTTTGAATACCTATTCATGATTTTATTTTTCTTTAATCTTTCTTGAGGAGAAAGATACAGGCCTACCAAAATAGGGTGTTTCACCGATGGATGCAAAAATGGCTAAGTAGCCTCAAGAAGATGCCCGCCCTATATTGTGGGTTAGAGTAAATGCCCGCAACACATGGGGGTCTTGTAGATTGGTATTCAGCCTACCTTACCATGTCTTCATATTGTCTTGTAAGTGGATGAAGAAACAGTTATGGACTTGCTAAAAGGGTGTTTTAGGCATATTAGACCAAATTGAGAAATTTGTGTAAGTATGGAATTGGTGTTAAATCTTCCCAAGTGGCCTTAAGGAAATGCCTGCCATGTGTGTGTCAATTAATTCATCAAATTACATGTATTTTTACCTTGTTGAAGTGTTTATCCAGTCATGGTTTCAGTTTTACCTATGGAGGTCACATCAATGAAAAATTAACCTTCCATGTTGAAAAAAAAACATGTTCACACAGCGTATGAGTTTTCCCTCACATAGCTTAAAAATATATAATTTTTTTTTTTCAAATGCCTGCACAAGCCAGAGATTTAAATAGAGATTGCTCAGCCAGTTAGTCAAAAAATATGAAATAAATAAGAGACATAAACAAAACAAAGTTTATTATTTAATTTACATAAATTTAATTTATTTTGAAGAGATTGATGCTTTCTCTCACAACCTACAAGCAGTCTCGTATTGATCACTGAAAACATTGGATTCAGAGATGAATTCTCTATAATGTTATCTTATATGCTGATAAATACAAAACTCCACCATACAAAAATAAATCATTAACATTCGATAAATACATGTATACATTGATATGCCAACTAAAAAGCATTTTTTATTATATGCCGATGAATACAAAAATCCATCATACACATTTTTTTCATTAACTGTCGATAAATACATATATACATTTATTTATAAATGTCTAGCATGTTTAAGAGATGGTTGCAATCCATCCTCTTGAGCAGAAGACAAATATGAATTCTCTCTTGCCTTTCGTAGAAGATTGTAATTGTACTGGAGTTGGAAAAGGCACTTATTGCGATTTATTTTCAAGCTCTTTAACTCTTCATGAAATTTTTTAATTTTTTTTTTTCCGCCATCAGTTTGCTCAACATTTTCACATTTTTCTTATACTTCGTTGATTCTTGTTCTTCCTTGACCTCCAATTTGTCTCTGGTATGTTTCAACTATTTTTTAATTTCAATCAATTCACGTTTCAGATTATGTATTTCTTTCTCCTGCTCTTTTGCCCTCAACTTTGTCTCATTGGGAAGGACAGGAATTGCACTCATCGCAGCAGCTAAACCTTTTAATTCCTTCTCCAAATCAGCAATTCTGGATTTAAGTGTTTGAATTTCTAGATCACATCCCAAATGCTGAACTTTTCTACCTTCTAAGAGTTTTGATTCCAACTCCCTTATTTTTGCATCTTTCTCGGCCATCTTCTCTTTCATTTCTTTATGTAATGGTGATGAGCCATACAAATCACCTAGTGCAAGGCTCACTGAGAATCTTTCTTGTAGCATCTTCTCTTGTCTTACTAAGGACTTCTCTTGCTCTTCTAAGGACATTGTACCTCTAGGTGTATTTTTCCTTTTGCCCTTAGCCTTACCCTTACCCTTACCATCGTCTCCTTTGGTACCCTTACCTTCACCCTCACCACCTTCTTCACTGGAATTTTTTTTTCCTCTACTTTGTTTTTTAAGTTTTAATGTTTCAGAGATCCTTGCTAACCTTGTTCCTTTTGGCTTATCAGCTTGCATAGAAATGTTTTTTCTCAAATCAGAAATGATTGATTCTAATCCTCCAACTTTTTTTCCATGGCTTCCCTTCCACTATTTCAACTTCAACTGGTATTCTTGTACTACTTGTTCATATCCTTTAATTTTCTTCTCCATTACCTATAAAGGACCCATTTCTATCCTCACTAGTGGTACATTGAGAATAGGTGGTTGTTTTTTCAACTCTTCTTTGAGTTCACTCACTTCAACATTAACTTTTTCCAAATCCTCTTCATACACAATCCTCACAGAATGAATTTCTTTTTGAGAAACATCAGTGTGTTTATCTACTTCTTCGGATAATAATTTAACCATTTCTTCTTTCCCTTTTATAATTCTATCTGCTCTGAAATGGTTATCCACAACTGTCTTCTACAACACTGCTAGCTATTTTAGGCATTGTAAAATATTATCATCTTTTCTCAAGCAATATTCCGCCCAATTGCATATCTAGGAAGCTTGTTCCTTGAAATGCTCCATTTTATCCTATAGGATGAACACGTACCTACTATCAAACTTATATGATGCAATGTCTAAATGCATAGTGGAAGCCCCTGATTCTAATTTGGAAGAACAATCATACTCAATTACCAACTGTTTAGGAGGAATTCTATCAATAATGTCTTGAGGAATGGAAAAGTGAGTGGTAGTTTGTTCCATGTTGTTGCCTGTTAGCTCCTCCCAATGAACTCTATCTACATGCCATTTAAACTCTTCCAAAGTTATGGCAGCATGAATTTCATCATTTGTGACCAAATCAGGATATTGTACTCGTAATTCACCATGGTGCTCAAGAGTTTGTACTGGCGATTCCTCGTTCTGTTCAGTAGGGTGTAATGGTAATTCCCCATGGTGCTCAGGATATTGTACTAATTCCTCGTTCTGTCGAGGATAATGTACTGGAAATTCCTCATTATGTTCCCTACTTTTTCGTTTCTTAACATATGTTTTACGAACATGTGGTTTTGGAAAAGATATTTTTCCATGTTGGTTGATATCACCAATCTCTGTTTCAGTAGCATGGGGTCGACAAAAATCAATAATTTTTTGAAGTGTGCCCGAGAAACTAAATTTAACCTTCCTTAATTGGCTCTCTTACAGGGTAGAGTGGAGTTTCTTAGCTAGTAGATAAGGAATATCTACATGTATATCTTCCACCCAATGTATCACTACCCGCATACATTCACCCGAAATGTCAACCCTGTGATGATTCAGAATTCTCCTAAGGACAATCTGAATCAAAGTTTTGTATATTCCGGGAGGGACATATTGCATTTTTAAACCATTCCTTGGAACATTTACTTCTCGCCCACAAGTTTTACTAGCCATTTGGTTCTTCTCTTATCCATGGGTTTTCCTTGAGCTTAAAATCGCTCCCCCTCTGCATGGAATATTTGTAGCTCAGGAAACCAAATCAGGGTCGAGGTATACCATCTTTCCAAAAATTATGAGTTCCATATTCCCAGCATCATATTTCAAAATTGCCTCATTTATCTCCTCATCAACATAACTAAACCTTCCCCACAAAAAGTCAAAAAGCTTCTGCTTTCCTCAGGATAGTTTCCATACCTGGTGGCCACATCTTTGCATCTCTCCATGCATCATATTTCTCCTAGATTTTTTTTACTGTTACCCTACATCTGTGGACGACTGTGTTTCAACTGGGGTTGCAGAGGAGGATGCTTGCATTTCAGTTGTGTTCGTCATGCTGGACGCCCCTGTTTGAAGTTCGACCATGGTTATCCAAGTTCAAAGAAGAGGTGAGGTGATGCACATGTACTATATTTCAGGCTAAACAATTCTCCTTGCAGACTATTTTTAGGCTCACAAATTATACTTGCAAATAGGTTTTCAGCAAGAAGTCAATGCTTTTCTTGGGTATGCACTTTGGAAATAAAAACATATAGAAAAGGCATTTGGAAATAAAAACATATAAATATCATCATGACATAAAATATATAAACAAGTGCCTCTACTCTTCAAGAATTAAATATCATTCATGATCTTCTTCTTCATCCAACTCAACATCGGTATCAGGATCTGGTTCAGAATACATTTTCATGAAAGGCTCATTCACATCAACATCGTCATCAATGGCATCTTCGCTAATATAGTCATCTACATTGTCAATGAGATCAACCTCTTCAACTTCTTCATCGAACACATCGACTACAGCCACCTACTCCTGATCTGAATCATCATCATCTTCTTCTTCTTCATGATTATCTTCATCATCTACATGATTATACTTTACTAGTCTTCCTCTTGGATCGTATCTAACAACGTATGACCAACCTGCTTTACCGGGTACCTCTGAGTAAAAGACTTGCTCACATTGACTTGGAAGAACATAAGTCTCTGTACCCAGTTCAAAGGGCCTTGTATTAACCATGGTAAATCCATTAGCATGCTCAATAATAGTTCTTTCAGGATCACGTTCATGCATCTGTATCCTATACCACTTCACATCAAACAAAACTATTTTAAAGGAATTAAAATCACACTCAACTATGTCCTCAAAATGCCCATAATACCTATTCTTAGTTTCTTATGGATTTCTGTCACTTATAGAGGAAACATTGGTGACCTTAAACACTGCAGTTATCCCACAATCCGAGGTTTTCATCTTATCATCCAACATTTTGATACGAAATTTACGACCATTACACCACATAGCCTTGTGATGTTTCAACTGGAACATTGAAAACAAGTAAAAAATACATTGTGCATTAATAAACGTCATATAGAACTTAGAAAATATATTTGAAAACTTAAACAAACCAAATACATTGAAAAAATGGGAATTAATTAGAAAAATGCGGGTAAACAATTTACTTGCCTTTTTATCTTTTAAACCATAGGCTAAATCAACTTCCCTTTGCGATGTAAGATCATGAAATTGATGTCGATGACGGTGAGTTGTTTTAATCATCTCACTGACCCCTTCCCATGATAACCTACCAAATCATTCTTTACAATATTCTATCCAGTGCTCCATCCAGTCAAGGTTGTTTGCAATGTATAAATGTAAAGCATCACACACTCGAGCAACTATATGAAAAAATAACAATTCACTATCATTAATTAGATATCATTACATGCATAGTTTAATAGAGTTGAATATGCAGGATTAATAAAAAAAGAAAATCAGTATGATAAAATAAAATTGGAAAAATACATGATATATTAATTCAACAAAATCTAATAATTACCTTTCACGGTCCTCATTGTACCTTTCCCCAATAGGACCTCCCCTTCAAATTTGTTGATGGAGTTGGGATGCAAAATGTGAGGCACATTCATATTTTCTGCTAATTTAGGTAGATATTCACTAATATACACCATGCATTGATATACCATATATCTCTCAACCATAGAACCCTCAAGGCGTGCTCTTTGTCTAACAAGATCCTTCAACGACTTCAATTGCCTCTCCACCATCCACATAGACCTTGTGTGTACCGGTCCACATAATTCAGTCTCCTCAACTTGGTGTATGAGGTAGTGTTCTTGTGCATTGAAAAATGCTGGAGGTAGATACTGTTGCATTTCACACATTAATCGGGTAATTTCTCTCTTCCAATACCTTATATCTTCTTTATGGATTTATTTTGAGGAAAACCACCTACAAAGGATGCAATAAAATAATATCAAGCCATATATAAAATTTGTAGGCAAGATATAATATGTCAATAAGTTCCGTGGCAAATCATAGATCAAGTACATTTTCCATATAAAACATTAATTGCTTATCTCATGTATTTTCCAAGAACATAAATAATTTGTTTTGTGTTGTTGTCAAAGTCATCTGGGAGAGATAAAGGTAGAACATACTATATCAAAAAACACACAATTATTATTTATTTCCAAATAAGAGAATACAATTAATAAAATAGTGCATACCAATAAGGAATTTTATTTAAAACTCACAATTACCTTAATTAATGTATGCCAGCCATGTGTTTTAACCCCACCAAAATCATTTTTTTTCGTTAAGATATTCTTTATGTTAGATGAAAACCCTATCAGAAACCTAATTTTTTTGATAACCTCTTTTACAATATTGCTCTGTTGCTCCATCAAGCACCAAGGAAGACTAATATTCTGTTGACGTCCATCACCATTAGAATTAATGATCACACTTTGCAATGTGTGATTAGCTTCTTGGATGTCACTACAAATCTTTCCAATTCTTTCTTTGCCAGTCCTTCCATCTAATATTCGCCATAACAATTATGTTATGTTCTTCCCGATATGCATTGTATCAAACAAATGAATTATTTGTAGGTGCTCATAGTATGGCAACCTACTGAATTTCATCGGGTAAATTTTCATTCCTCGTGGAATCCCATTCGTGCCTTAACGCCATTCATGAAACATCAACAAAATCAAATTAACACTAATTAATCAATATAGGTACATACCGCACTGAACATAATTCACTAAAACAAAAACAAATATTTATATAATATATGAAACAAGTTGAATGTGATTGTCATTGATTTCAAAGGATTTCAGTGAATGACAAAAGGATAACCAAAGACCTGATG
>LPNX010733553.1:7273-26129 GCA_001517045.1 Pseudotsuga menziesii | reverse complement strand
TTCATAAAACTTGGAGAGTGAGACATCCAAAATGTGAGGATCATCATACTGACTCAACCATGCCAATATTCTCTCCTGCAACCTCATCATCTAACCTTGGTGATCATTTTACTAGGATATTGCAAATGAAGGTGAGAGGCACTCTTGGTAGATTGATATCTTCCTCCTCAGAGTCTCTTTGGGAAATATGAAACCATGGTTGGATGCAGCAGCCAAAATAATAGAGCCTATCACTTTTCGATAATTTTTCTCATCATCTTATGAGAGGTGGCGTGCATTTCCTTGAGGCCACTTACACATATTTTACCAATAATTCCATACTTAGACAATTTGTCCAACACCTAAGGTAGATTTTTTGTTTCACCCAAAACCTAAACTAATGCTACTATATGATGTATTACACCTTACTGAGCACACCTATGCTGTTTTCATTCCCAGCCTCATCTTCATTTTCCCTAGGCAGTTAGTTTATTGAACTTTGGTGTAAGATGGCCTGAAACCCTGTTTTGGTAGATCCATATCTTCTTCCTCAAGCATTGCCAAACCAATGTGAGAACATGGTTAGGTAGAAAAAACATACACCTACAGGATGACTAGGTGGTGCGGTCATTTTCTTCAACCCACAAATTATGGCAGGCATTTCCCTAGAGAAATTTCGACTAATTTGACCAAAAATCCTTCTTTTGGGAGACCTGTATATTCTTCAAGGAATTTTTTTAAGAACCAGGGCCATGGTCAGATAGATATTTCAACAAACTATGGGATGGAATTTCATGGCAGGAATTTTCTTCTTCTTATGAATTATGGTGTTCATTTTCATAAGGCATCTGCTTTAGGGCAGTTTTTCAACACTTAGTCAAAATCCCCAAATTATCATACCGTTACCAACTACTACCAGAATGTAACAATGACATCATGAGACATTAGGACACCAACATGTTTTTTTCAACCTCATCACACATGCCATATCAACACTTCTTTTTTCAATAATGACCTCCTTTGACATCAATGACAACCATACTCAACAATGTCCAACAATACATAAATAATTTGGCATACCTTGATGATTTCATTCCAAATTCCATAGGTGAGGTGTCATTCTTCGTGGTTTTTTTCCATTCTCTTCTTTACCATTGAATTTTCTTTGTCTGTAGTTCGATAACTATGGTTCTTAAGCAGAAAGTTCCTATACTCATCAAACACTTCCTTTGCTAAACTCTTTGAATGACAAGATTTTATCTTGGGACCGCAAGCTGGACATGCAAATTTACCCTTTGTTTGAAGACCTGCAAGATACATGAATTAGAGTAGCGAATTAGAACTACCATTTAAAATAATGCATGATATTTTCAATAGATATATATAATATTAAAGAACAAAAGAAAGTAACAATATAGCACAAAAATGTGTTAACCCAAGAGCATCATGAATTGTCCATCCACGTATTCCATGGAATTGAAATCGTCTTTTCCCTATTGGTCTAGAGATGTCATACATAGTGACGCTAGCCCATAACTTCAACAACTCATCAATAAGAGGCTCAATATATACATTCATATGTTTAAACTAGTACTTACCTAATTGGTTCAACATACATGATTAATTATATTTAGCTATATGTCGTTATATATAAAAGACATAATTATCATGCACAAAACAAATAAATGAAATATTTAGTGATCAAGCTTTCAAGTAAAAAAATACAAATTAGTTAAATACCTGGAAAAATTATTTCCAACATTGTGTGCTCTCTCTCACTAGTGGAAAATGAGAGATTAGTGACCAAAAAAATGACCAAAATCCACATATCAATTACCACTTTTGGTTTGGCGATCGCTGGTGGCTAATTTACGGTCTTTTATTACGTGACCAAAATTGGTCATTTTTATTTTGGTCATTTATAGCTTGTGAGTTAGTCATTAATTTGGTCATATATTTGAATCAATGACCATATTTATGACCAAATTAATAACCACATGACAAACTAGAATATGACCAAATTTGGTCGTGTAAAAAAACACCGTAAATTAGCCACCAAAATTGTTTTTTGGTCATTGATATGCGAATTTTGATCGTTTTTTTGGTCATTTATATTTCATTGTTTGGTCACATATCTCTCAATTTTTTGTCATTTTATATGCGAATGTTGGTCATTAATCTCATTTATTGGTCACTAATTTAGTCATTTTTAGTCGTTTTATGTGTGGTTACTATATTTTAGTACTTTTGATGGTGTCCATTATTAATCAATATAATTTTTTAATATGATATTATGTTTAAATTAAAAAAAGAATCATACATTATTTACCATCATCTAATACACATATGAATTATGCAATTTCATATTAATTAATTAATTACAATACCTATAAAAAACATAAAGTACAACCATATAAGTTTTAAACCGAACAATTTATATTATATGAAATGTCAAGTATTACAATAAATATCTCCATATAACTTTACATGAAAATGTTCCACTACATCGATGAATTTTCAAAATATTACAATGGCTAAACCATCCCACTTGTACTTGGCTGCTAAACTATACTTAGATCCCGCAGAAGCTTCAAAACCATACTTAGCAGCTTGAAACTGTCAACAATAGGTTCTTCATACTCAATGGCCTGCTTTCTGAGCTTTCTATCTGTGCACGTGCTTCTGTATCCGCACTGCACATGATTCTGATATTTCTGAGCTTTATATATATGCACGTGCTTGTGTATCCACACTGCAACAATCTCCCTCCTCATGTTGTTATTAAGCTTGCAAGTAAGGTTACCTACAAACAACACATGTTAAGCAATAAATTTTGCTGCTCGCTAAAAAGAGAAAACAAACAACTGAAAAATGTACATAGTAATTTCACAATATTTAACATGGCAAAAAGAAATGATTCCAACAAATAGCAGGTGTACTCAAATTGCATAAACATTTAGAACTAGTAGACCTACAAATACATAAACATTAAATACCTCTCCACAAGGCCTGAAGATCAATGACAACATTGTGCAAAGCAAGAAATTCTTTTCTAGCAATATAGGAACGAACTTTGCACTGAAATTTTTTTGCCGAATTTCCCAAAACCTCAGATTTTCTAACATCTAATTTAGCCATTTGACTCGCTCTGAGGAAAACCTTGGTTTTCCCCATCTGAATAGTAAAGGAAATTTTAGGTTGTTTTTAATAGCATTTTAACTGAATAAAGCAACCTTAGAACTTCCAGCTTCTTGGGGAAGCATATAAGTCATGATCCTGGGCTCATTACATCATTGGATGTTGAGAACACCATTTGTCAAAGCACGCTCGTAATAATTTGCACAGGCCATTACTTTGGTCCAACAAAACAAGTGACAAGCAACCTGCACTTGGCAAAGAACAGAGGAATTAGATAATCAATAAATATGTAAATATATACACAACTACATGCAAATGTGTATGCTAGTAATGTGTTCAAATATAGGTGACAATGCTTGTCTTTAAGGCTAAATGCATTAACGTCAATATCTAGATATGGTTATCATATTTATGGTTGAATGCATATCAATATGACAAACCTTTCAAATGATTTTAGTATGCTCCAAGCAATCAAAAAAATATGTTTCTTCTATGCCCTTGCAAATGATAGTGACAACAACATATGCATCAATAAACAAGTTAGAATCTTGATTTGAATTCAATGTACCAATATGAACCACTGTGACAATGATTAGAAAACTTTTCAAGGTATATGACTGTCAGAAAGTGTATTGTGTAGTTATCTCAATGTATGCCTTATATATATTAGACCTGAAGATATGATTGAGATTAGCGTTTAGAACACGACATGCTTTGTGTCAATGATAATGATGTCTTTCTCATATAAAGGGCTGTCAAGAAAGAAATCTTTAAGCAGTAGGAAATTGTGAATGTAGCTATCATAAATGTCATCTTCAGCAATCCTAAAGAGCTTAGAAAATACTATCCCAGAAATAATGTAAATGGTGTATAATGAAATCAAGCCTTCTTTCATAAGATGTGTGTTTTCTATTCAAATAAACAAAGAGGGCAGGTATACTTGGCAAAGAAAGTTTTAGTAAGAGGGCAAGTATACTTGGCAAAGAAAGTTTTTCCAAAATAATATGTGGGGAACAATAAAGTATACTGAACAACACTACAACAAGATTAACTTACAGAATGGGAAATTTGAGATGAGAGAGGCATGTCAATACTGAATCAGAAAATTTGAGATGATAGAACTAAGTCAATAAATGGACAGGAGTTTAACGTGGATATTTCAGAGTAGTTGGCATAATAAACAAAGTAGTGAAGAAGTTACAAGAACATTGTTTCTAACAATTTACACCCTAGATATAGCACTGGGTTTTAAACTAGAAAATTACCATCTCAGTCAATAGAAACTAAATTTCATCCTTTCTTATAGAGGAAAAGAATGTAGATGCTGCTAAATAAAGATGATAAAAAAAGGCCCTTGATGTCAAAATCAAGGGAAAGAGAAGATTATCCAGAATGAGACTCGTACAAAGTTCAAACATAGAAGGGTATGTTATTGATATGAAATGATAGATCATGTTGTTTATATATTCATATTCAACAAGGTTTTATTTGTATGGAATAGGGCTTTAAGCTAACTTGATATGATTACATAAGTAACACGTATCTACATAATGAACACAAACTTTTTATTACACATAGAGAGCTTAATCATACTAGTAATAGTGATATAAGGAATACCATAATTAATTGAAAAGGGTTAATATGGGCTTGTATAAGCTTAGAATATGCTAGTAATGCTGGTATTTATAAGATTAATACCATGGAAGTTATAAGCTAACACAATGCTTGAATATTAGTACTCATTGTAATCAATTCAATGGGAATCAAAGCCATATGTGTGAAATAGTGATAGGTATAAACGTATTACAACATCTACTAATATGGAGTTTAAGCTTAGTACATGATATATGTTATTCATAGAGAATAAATTAATTATATTATTAGAGATTTGTCATTTGGAATTGTAGCCCATAAGGTGAATCTTGGGGATAATGATTATTTTAATATGGTCATGGTTAAGCACATTTAAATGTCACAATGTGTTACTAGTTAGGGGTGTATCATAGATGGGTTTATGTCCTACTCATCGTAGTTTTAGGTGATGTATGAGGTGTTAAATATCCTAAGGTGCATGCGTGTGAGTGTCCTTAATAAATGGGAATTAAATGTATGTATCAAATATGAAAATGTCACAGGTTTATAATATTGCAGTCATAAAAATTGCAAGCACACTCTTGTGCAGTGGCATCTATCTACAAGGACTATGCATGTGTCACAGGTTTATAATAGTGCAGTCATAAAAATTGCAAGCACACTCTTGTGCAGTGGCATCTATCTACAAGGACTGTGCATGTATATAAACACCTCTGCATCAATGAAACATTCTAGTAATTTTGAATAAGTTGCTCTCTACATGAAAATTTTGGATGTTTTATATTGCTGCTCCTCTTCACTTTCTTCAAGTTGCATCACAACCATGCCAGAATAGTCTTTGGGATTTGAAAAAGGTATTCTGTTAGAATATTTCCACCCTTGTTCATTGAATTTCAGAATCTTAGCCATTGACATTGAGGGTATAATTTATTAATTTGTATGATGTTTACTTTGTGATCTTTCTGAGTTGTGAGACTTGTGGCTTCAGATGGATGTGAGTTACATGAAGTCTGGTGGATATGAATCTTGCTTGGTTTGCAAAGAATTATTGAGTGAGGAACTTATGTCTATTGTAATAAGCAATAAATGCAATCAATTGCTACCAATCTGAGTTGATCCTTATTTTCTCAGACCAATATAAGGCCAAGTAAAGGTATTTGTTCAAAAGGATAGTAGCTCCCCATTGAACAGTCCAAAAGAACATAACGGTCACGTATCTCAATGTGAGTATTGTAGTAGACATGGGAAGTGTTGTTGGAAAGAGTATAATGGCCAAATTTTTTTTGGATCAACAATAGTAAGGAATTAGATGGACATAGAATCATGCAAGTCATTGGAGAACCAAAAACGCTTTAAAGAAGCACCATGTATCTAAGAGATTTCTAGACCTCTACACTGTCCAAGGAATGACACCACGGGAGCTTGCTCACATGCAATAGTCGACAAATCATTGTGTTAAGCTACCCAACAAAGGGTACAATCTCATAACTTAGACCAATGAAAGGGAATCTGTCAATACTAGGTGATTTGTCAGAAACTTGTGCCGGGAAGCATATGTTCAAGGGATTGTAGAAGACACTAGGAACTCGATCATAACAAAACTGAAAGGACTTGTCAAAAAAAAACATTATGGGGGTTCTTGGAGATGTTCACCCATTTTGGAATTGTCATGGTAAAGCACATTTATATGTTGCAATTTTTTAGGAGTTATTAGTGTGCTAGCTGGGTTTGTGTCCTAGCAATCTTGGGTAAAGAGATGTTGATAATAAATATCCTAAAGTGTGCTTGTAATTGGTATGAGGAAACGAAAAAGAGGAATTAATTGTGTGCTTTTAAAATTAATCTGAAGAAAATAAAATATCTAAACCAACTGTCTGTCACATATGAATGGATTATGTCATTACTATTTAAGAGATAGTATATAGAATGTCCTAAGATTAGATAAAATAATTTTATTAATGTCCACAAATGACCAAGGAAAATAAGGTAATATAAGAAAATATTTCCTAGGTGGATGCTGCCTTCAACATGAGGATATGTGTAGGAGATGACTATTGGATTCCTTGTTCCAGATACATTGCTGGAAAGTACAAGGAATATATTTTTTTTTGGTAAGAGATACATTTGATTTGGAAGCAAGAAGTTCAAGTGTTGTGATTGTTCGTTAACCCTTCTACTTCGAAGGGAAAATTGAGATTGTGTACCAAGGAAGGTGATAACATGTACAAGTCATGGTGACAATAAAAGGGATTTGTTAGGAACAAAGATATAATGGTAAAATAAGCTTTATCATACCAAAATGATGTAATTTATTTGTAGCTTGACAAGTAGAAATATGAGCTGTGAAGTTGAATAGTTGTGTTCAGAAATGAAAGGGTCAAGTTAGGTATTTAAATTAAAGGTCATTTCAACCTTTTAAAGCATATGCGCCTCTTTTATAGCATAAATGAACCTATCAAATAATAATGTCTAGTAGCCCTAGCTTCTCTCAATTTTATATGTGCATCCTCTGAACTTTAATCAGTGTTGAAGAGGGAAGGATAGTAATTATGCTAAAAACTATACACTTCTCTCAATTTTATATGTGCATCCTCCGAACTTTAATTAGTGTCGAAGAGGGAAGGATAGTAATTATGCTAAAAACTATACATGAATCCCAATAAAGAAGTTGGATACCCAGACACAAAAATTTATTCAAAATGTAAAATTCTAGGCATGTTCTAAGCATCTCAATTGGAAAACTGCATGTTTATTTATTGTGCATGTGCCAAGAAAATGCTTCCACTCATGCTTATTTGAAGATTTCCAATATTCATAATCTTTAAATCTATAGGAAAACAAATCGAAGAGTATCGTAAACACACCAAACAAAAGTCCCAATAAACAATGACTTGTTAACAATATATCAAAAGATTATTTTGACCTCTATAAGAGGCCCATGCCAATACAAAAATATGCCATAATTACCATGTTCCCTTTCCTCTTGACTTCTCCCTAAAGTTAACTCCACAGTTTTTTCCAAGAGTACATCCATTACAAACCTGGTCTTATTTAGTGATTTTGCAAGTGGAAAAATTTTAACCTGTGGATATTCTTGATGTCAGTATCCCATCAAACAACATGTAAAACTACAAGCAAGAATATATGAGACTCAGATACCACTGTTTACTCAAGGACTAACAAAGTGGTAGACTGCATACTACTAATCCTTGTACATATATTTTCATTCAAGGATGAAGAAATATAACTTCCAAGTAGGCATGAAGAGAATAGTAAAGAGGCACTTGCAATTTTTTTATACAAAGGAAAAAAAACCCTAAGTTATAAATAGCATAACATGCAACCTGAAATAGTGGTGAGTTCAGAGTAAAGTAAAATAATGTTTTAAACATTTAATGCAAATTCCAAAATACTATAAAAGGAATAAAGATATCCATTTTTCAAGTCCAACAAATCAATACTAGATATATAAATGTTCACAACATAAAAGCTAAACTTATCACCATCTTACGGCTGGAGTCCTATAGGCTTCCATCTAGTGAATTTGATCCACACTTAATCTAGAAGAAAGGGTTTAATTCCATGGAACATTACAGAGAAAGGAAAATCAAATAGACCCATACTTGCACAGAGAGAGATATGCAAGCAACTTGTGACCTGCCAGGATAAAAATCAAACTAGAAAGGGAAAATGTTTACAAACAACTCTGTCAAGATAAAAATCAAACTAGAAAGGGAAATTTTTTACAAACAACTTGGGTCTATATTTTTGGGGGCCTAGGTCATAAGTAGGTTGAAAAGGTTTAGTATGGGTTCCAACAACTCATACTAGAAGATGGTTGAATATTTCCATTTGAAATGTCTATATGGCATGCACCTACCACATAAAACAATATTGTGTTGTAGAGCACTCCTCTTGATTGTCACATTCATCATCAAATCCAACATCTATACTATGAGTTGATATGGTCAACCATAAGGGAGAAAAAGTAAAAAACTATCTTAACCATCAAGGTAAAATAAAGAATAAAGATGTCAGTGAAAAAGAAAATTATTAAGATTGAAAGATCAAGTTTGGAAAAATTATTAGGATAGAAATATCAACAAGTTAGCATTAATTATGTCACTTTCTGGCACATGATTAGATCATAGACTTTTGAAAGTTTGTTCTTATTAATGAGTATGGAATTTCTATTAAAGCTTAACATTTAGCCACTATAATTGGACATCACAATCTCTATTTATGTTACAAAACTCATTATGCATTTATGAATTCAAAAGGTAACCATTCCAAAATTCAGAACACATATTGAAACCAAACAACAAAATTCAGAACACATATTGAAACCAGCTTTGCATATGAAATACCAAGTTATACAAAAAAACATAGAAGAATATGTCCACAAAGTAAAATTTCAAGAGAACAACAACACCTGCAAAGATGAAATAGGGGTGATGCTGATACCCCGAAACTGGAAGAACATCGGTCAATAGACCCCATACTAGTTTAATAATCCATGGAATGAAAATGATCCCTTGATAAACCTATGTTGCAGATGGTTGTACTGATCGCACATCCTTCCAATAGTAGTCCATGGTTATATGGGAAAATGCACCTCAAAGCCCTTTACTGAACCCATAAACAACAACCACTCCAAACACAAAACTTACATGCAACTCTAGAGCAATCATAGCCAACCATGCATATGGTTCCCATATACAACTTATCCACCCACACCTAGTCCCCTCTTTGGAAACCTCTCCCTAACAATCTGTACTTTTAGATTCCTCCATTGTTTCTTTTTAAGTTCAAATGTTTCAAGAAACAAACTTTGATGTGTTGCACCCCAATGAACTCAGTTCCTTTTGGCTTAGAATCCAAGTCTGAGTATGTATTCCTCTAAAATCACCTAGGACTTACATCCTACCTCATCCATTCTTTAAATCATGCCATATAAGTAGGGAAAACCCTGTGGGAATGGAACCTGTGGCAGATGGTTTGATACTCTATTGACCTCACGAATGAAGTAATAGCCGGAAGAATTGTCTTGTGGTCATTATGTATGTAATGTTGCAAGCTATTTTACTACAGTGGGATTTCTTTTCACATTAACATTCCTCTTCTTCTGCTTTAGTTATTTGAAGATATGGATTCATAAGCAGCCAGTTAAGAACCATAGTGAAAATGTGGGTGCCTGATAAGCATAGAATTACATTTGAACCCTATTTCCAAAGTCAAAATCAAAATCAAACAGTTGGGTCTTAGCCTTGATGTATTGTAGAACTATTACCAAAAATCAGACAATGAAATCTTGGGCTTGATGCATTACAAAACTTTACCAAAATATAGGTATAGGTGATGAGAAAAGGCTACAAGTTGAAACCTATGTACCTTTGTAAATATTCTATCGAGCTTTTGTGGCAAACATTAAATTGGTATAATAAATTACAAATATGTTTTGGTGAATAACAGAAAGAAAAAAAAACCACAGTTTGGGAAAACATATTTTCTCTTTTATCAAGCTTCCCTAGTTGTATCACAAATAGGTGATAAAAGTAGACTTGGGTGATTCAACTAGATTGATCTGACACATTTCCTAGTAAAAGTTCAAGGTTTCATACCAGTTAACAACAAGGTGGTCGTCTAGGGTAGTTGGAACCAGAGTGGCTATTGTGAGAATACATTGGCCTGGATCATTGGATGTGTATCCTGTAACTGCAATGAATAAATCGTAATTTTTAAAAATGATCCCCTCACAATATAGCTGAAACATAAGTGACCCAATCTTAGGAGGCCAACTGGGTATTTAGTTTTTACTAGCAATTCTATAAATATCAAAGCTATCTAGAAGAATTATATCTACAACTAAACATGCTTACTCTTCCAAACCGATGGCTGATCGCAGAAAACCCACGTGATTGTCCCTTTGTAAATTATCAACGCCCCCTTCAATCTATTTCATGCCCAAGAGCAACATTGCAGCCATGTTTTTCAAAGATATTAGGTGATATCTCTATGGTTGTCCCAACTTATCCTAAGTATGTTCATTAGACATTGGTGCAGTTTCAGTGAGTTAAGTCTTGTTCCATGCCCAATATAAGCACATTATCTTAGTGATCCAGAAGATGGATTACAACAAGGTTTATTTGCAAGTTCTAGGTTTCCTACCAGACAAAATCCCTAGAACAATTCATGGTAAGGCCCTTCCTACAAACAAGATGTAGGACATTGTAACTCTTAGAATTAAATCCAACTTCCATCTCTCTCTCAGACATTAAGACATCGTTGGATGCCTGTGAGACACTGGTGATATTCAATTTGTGTTTTCACAGAAGGTGTAGTGTTGAAATTTAGTGTTGAAATTTATGGTAATGCCCTTCCTACAACAAAAATATCAGACATATTGGAACTATCACAATTAGTTCTATCTCTCTCTCAGAAATTGAGAATATTACCGGTTGCCAAGTGAGACACTAGTGAGGTTGTATTTGTGCTTCCACAGTAGGTGCAGAGTTTTTTCATTGTAGGATTAATTTTAAAGTTGATTTATATATTGGCAAGATTGAAGCAACCTACTATCAAGGTCTTCAGGTAATCAAATTCAAAGTATAATATTTATTGTGGACCTATTTGACTTTCAAACTTATTTTCAGTTAAGGCCTCTTGATACTTTATATAGACTCAATTATAAGGGGTAGGGTCTTGAAAATTTAACCCTAATTAAATAAAAGAAACCAACCATATTCTTACCATCTGTATTATAGTAGAAAGGAATACTAAATTGAAGATGTTATTTGGATAAGTTCATCTGAAATGCAACAAATTATTAAGAGAAGCTAAAAAAAATGTCTAGTTAAGAGAGAACCAAGATGTGATCAATTCTATCATTATTTTGGAAATTAATGCAAATACTATTCATTAAATATGACAACAATTTATTTCCACCACGAATGCAAAAATAAGCCTTGCTAAAATTCGTCCATTCATTTCAAAGGAAATGTAACACATTAAACAAAAAATGAGTGTTGAAGAAAGATGGAACCAAAAACCACTGAAATTTTTTAATATCTATGATAAATTTCCCGTGGGTATATTTTGGTGCAACTTAGTTTTCATCCTCTACTCAATACTCAAGAGAAGGTGTACACAATAGAGACGATAGTCATAGTTGGATTTGGATGGTAAATAAATTTGGAAGTTTTGGAGCCATGTAACACATTAAACACAAAATGAGTGTTGATAAAAGATTGGGAATAAAAAACCACTACAAATTTATATCTAAATAAATTGACCACGGGCATATTTGGTGCAACTTAGTTTTCATCCACTAAATATTCAAGAGAAAGTGCACATAATAGAGACGATACTCATAATTGGATTTGGACATGGTAACTAAATTTGGAATTTTTGGAGCCACCTCGATACAAAAAAATGATATGTTGTTCTGTTAACAAATTAACAATATATCTTGCAGACATAGATCAACAAAATCATGGAATAGTGGTTTTGCAGTCCTATCTTCTTGTTCATAGGTGAAAAAGGTAAAATAATAGAAAATATACCCAGGAAAGGCTTGACAAAAAAATGTTTGATGCAAAAAACAACAAGTGTATTGCTTTGAACAGTAGGCCTAGCAAACATATAGCACTATCAATGGAATCACAGAATAGGTGTATTGATTTGAGAAGTAGACCTAGCAGACATATAACACTGCAT
Source organism: Pseudotsuga menziesii (assembly GCA_001517045.1). Classification (NCBI taxonomy): domain Eukaryota; kingdom Viridiplantae; phylum Streptophyta; class Pinopsida; order Pinales; family Pinaceae; genus Pseudotsuga; species Pseudotsuga menziesii. The sequence goes on along the minus strand of LPNX010733553.1, from coordinate 13,703 downwards.
CAATGAAATCACTGTCACAGAATAGTAGTTTTGCAATGAAATATTCATGTTTATTTAAGGATAGAACACACTTTGAAAGGGGAATAATATTAGTGCATCAATATAAATGTTGAAAACATACTTACCACAATACATATTGTAATTAACACTGCATATATTTGCATCACAAATATGTATTCCAAATATTAGTCAAAATTAGCACATTAAGCTTATGTATTGTATTTAGAAACTGATAGTAATGTTTTCATCCATGCACTGAAATGCAAGTAACCTTACAGTGTAATTCCTCATTCGATGGAAAATTGCATGACTTGTCAAGACTGTAATGATAATAACAATGAGACATGGCTCTATCAGAACTATGTCAGAAGCACCTCTTGATGCATCAGTTGCATCAGCAACAACAATTCCTATGTTTTCCTTCTTTAGTGCAGGTGCATCATTAACACCATCACCAATCATTCTACATGTTATTTCTAGCCTGCAATCGCTTAACATACTCGTACTTATGCTCTGCAGTCAAAATCAGTAAGACCATGTAATTAAACACTACTTAAAGAAATGAAAATAAGAAATATTTAATATAAACATTCCCACCTGCAAAAAACATAGTTATAATATAAACCGTGATACATAACACAGAAAGAAGGGAGTGGGAAAAGGTAAGAGTTGGGAGGGATACTCCGAATAAAAAACACAAAAATGCAGAAGTAAAAGATAATTGTTGCTCACCTGAGGAAACACCAGCAAAACTGTCAGTCTATCAGCTCGTCAACTAGAAAAGCTGTAATTGATTCATCCTTATCCTGACCTAGTAAAGTGGATGATGGATACATGTTTGTAGACATGCCCAGTCGATGATATATCTCTTTGGAAATAGCCAATTGATCTCCTCGTAAACATTTGCAAATAAATAGTTAAAATATTGGCTTGCTGCATTACAAAAACTGTAGTGAAGCTAATGACACATTACTCTCTTCAAAAAGCGGCTCACGAACAAAGATCCAGGTGACACCGTAACTTGACCATACCAGTGATCATTTTGAAATTTACACAAAGAATAAGAGCCCTTCTAATTATTTCAGCACTGTCATGGTGTGGAGGATCAAAAACAGGCATCAGTCCAATAAAATGCTAGGGCCCTCCTGGACTCTCCTTCCTTCCCTTTGGAACTTCTTGCAAACATTTTGAGAAAGCTATAAAGATATACCTATCAGCAGGAAGAACTTAATGGGAAGATTCATCCCATGAATAAACCAAAAGAATCAAAATTATTAACCCAATATGCATCTGCAAGAGATCAGATTCCTCATTCAGCAAACGTTTCAATGACTGTATGAACTCAACGCTCAATTTCTGACTTATTATACGCAAGGTTGAGAATCTAGCAAAAGATAATTGACCATTTCAGTTTTAGAAATGAAAAATAAGTTTCTAAGAACTTTCTAAACAACACATCCCATTACCAAGTTTGATGAATAAGGTCAAACATTCATAGAACAATACCTGCTCTGGAGCACCTTTACTAGATCGATGCATTTTCCCTTCATTGTCAATATAAGTGAGATTTTTCCTCTTGTCAGTCGTATTAAAAAGAATAAAATGAACCTCTTGAATGTCTACCCGTGTCTTTACATCCATGGATATTAAGACCCAGAACAATAGATTCAAATCAGTAAAACAAATATAAGCTTGATTATCAACTAAAGTTTAATAAGATGACATGACAAAAATCTACTTGCCACCTTAGGATCAGCAAGCATCCCAACAATTGTTGCATCAATGGCATATTAATTCTCTATTCGGCATGCTCTTGCACCCATCATAACAACTGTATCCTTGTCATATCCTTTGGGTAAAAACATGTTCATGAAAACAATATAAGTAATTGGTACTTGTTTTAAGGAAATTATCAGAAAATTGTCACTGTGGAAAGCACCAGAAAATTGTCACCGTGGCAAGCACCAGAAAATCACCAAGCATGCATCTAACCTCAATAAGGTTCTTGTCCACAGTAAGCTTATTCAGTGTTAATGTTCCAGTTTTGTCACTGCAAAGCACATCCATTCCATCCATTTCTTCAATAGTTGTCATCCATTTTGTGATAGCACCATGTACCAGCAAATACCAGAAAGAGAAGTACCATCATGGTGAATTATATTTAAGAACTGGTACTTCTTATGAATGCCTGCCAAACAAAAGTCTACATATAATCACCCAAGTGTGATAATGTCTACTAACCTGTTCAGCTAGACGGTGGGATCCAATTGCCATTGTCACAGAAAGGACAGTAGGCATTGCTATTGGAATCCCACCAATGAGGAGAACTAGAACATTATCGATTACAGTGTGATAGTGACAATCTTGAATTGGATACATAACAATGATCTCAATTATCATGCCAATTGCAATAAAGCAAATGCATAAATTCCCAATTGTCGTCAAAACCTGCAAGCCACCTCCAAGAAAATATTTAAATAAATATTTTAACAAGGACACTAGCTTAAACAATTTCAGGACTGGGTCATCTCATATTACCATGGATCCTAAACTAGACAATTTGTTACATTTGCAGTATCTCCAAAACATGTATTTGTCAAATCAAAGAATAGATAGAAATACAAATAATAAAAAATCCAGAATAAATACCAACCTTTTGGAGGTGCCCAACTTGGTTTGTATTGTCCATAAGATGCACTGCTTTACCAAAAAATGTATGGACCTCAGTAGCAATGACAACACATTCAATTTCACCCTATTTGCAGGTAGAGCCCAAATAAACCCCATCGTCAGGGCTTTTTGTTACTGACAAAATTTCACCAGTGAGAGTAGACTACACACATTAAAACATATTGCCACAAAATATGGCTCAGAAATAATACCAAACATCTCAAAGTTCATCCCAAAAACCATTTAAGATCATAACAAACATTCCAACACTTGTTATAAAAAAAGAAGTAAAGAAAAGGGGTTTTCGTAAGACCTGATCAATCTTTAAAGGGTATCGTTCAAGAAGACGTGCATCTGCATGAACAATGTCTCCAAGTTTGATGCTAATTATGTCACTAGGAACAAGCACCGCTGCATTTTCTTCAGTCCATTGTCCATCTTTGAGAATCTGTCAAGTTCAAAGACTAGTCTTAAGGAATTTAAAAGTGCAGCAGGAAGCATCCGCAATCTTAAGAGGAATCTGAGCATCCAACTGCATGCTTCGCTGCAAAACCAAGAATAGAAAACAAAAATATCAGGTCTGCCACTCACACAAAGGATAGTGAACAGACCTTGTTCTTTGGATCCAACCAAGCCATTAGTGCTGCAGTAGAATTTCCAGCATTGTTTTCTTCTATCAAACTTATGGTAGAGTTTATAACAAGCAATGTTAAGATACCAACAAAATATTACCAATTGGGAGGCTCGCCTTACAAAAATACAATATCATGATTAAAACCTCAACTAAAAAGAGGGTAAATGGTGAGCCGTGATTATTACTGGCTGCAAAAATCATAAGAGAGAAATATTGTAATATAGTAGAACAAGAAGCCAAGTTTTTTTCTGATAACATACACAGGAACCATGGGGATGAACTAATACTTTAAATATACAATAGAGGGGAAGGACATATAAAAGTAGGTACCAGAAGCCACACTACTATTTACAATCAAATGACTACAAGAAAAACACATAAAATTAGCAAAATATTTTTGTAAGGATGAAAAAATAAAAGAATAACCATGACCAGTTTACCAAAGATACAATTAAAGGAAAAAATGGCCAAACTTCGAAAATATGTGTTCAGTTCATGAATTAATCATTGGGGGATATCTTCTCCAAGCATATTGAAGATAGGCGGATGAACATTAAACTGAATGCACACATTTTAGGCCCATCTAGGTAAAGTCCCGACAGAGAAGAAAACTGATAACATAACATACAAATGTATCCACATGATATTAATGGTGTAAATAGCCAAAATATTTCAATGAAAGAGACAAAACACTTGTGGGAAAAAGCAAATACATGATATTAATAGTGTATGGATATCTTTTTAGCCAACGAGAAACATAGATCACTAGTGGTGATTGGGATTGCAAAGATATGAAGAACACGACCAAGAAAAATGATAAGTGGAGCAACTCTGACTACAAAATAAAGAGAAGTAATTACATAATATTAGTAATGAAGCTTGACACTGCTCTCTAATAGAATCAACTAGAGAAATTAGAGGTGTCTAATGCTTACTCCTCCATTTTCCAAAACAATGGCCATCACAGTTGCGGCTTCCATGATCCATGATAAGGGGTTCCACATAAAACCCAAGAACTTGAGGAATTTGATTTCTTGTGCACCCAAAAGATGTTATGGGGTTAAATTTAACCAATTCTTGAAAAACCCCAAGTATTCAGCATAAACTGCAAATGCATGAACCTCTTCGAAAATATATGATAAAGGATCCCTCATTAAAGCTTCCTAATCCTAGGCAATTTAGTTTCATGTAGCCTAAATATTTTATGTTGCAGTACACATCCAACCAACATAAGCAAACATATTTACTGTAAATAAGTAAATACACCATGGAAACTACTTTGTGGCGGTACAAAATATCAAAATATCAAACAATGAAAGCAAATTACTTCACTGTAGAACTAATGAATCTGATTTACTCTGCATATATTAAGACTAAAACAACCTCAGAAAATCAATTCTTTGTAGATCTCTACTCCGGAACTGAATTCAAACTTAGAAACAAATTAGTTATTCTTACCTTTTTCTCTTCTAGCTTGTTGTATCCGAATATAGTGAGCCTCTCTTGCACAGCTTGGCTGCTCAAACCCTCCCTGCTACATCTCAAATTCTCAAAAACCTCCTCGATGGGAATATTTTCCTCCATTCACAAACCTCACAAAATCAGACTCAACCAGAAAGACCAAACCAAAATCATAAAAGGCCTGCAAGTCCTGCTTACCAAATCCACAACTTCTTTGTTAATGGCTTCCAGAGTAGCTTCTTTATCAGCCATTTCCGCAAATCGGATTCACTATCCTCCACGACCCCACAAAGCATGCACATGTAATCAATCAATCAATGCATCATATAGATCTCTACATGCTTAGATATGCCAATAACCAGTCACTTGAACTATGGGGATTCGAACTGGGGACATGATAAACTGGATTGGGCTTAAAATACTAGTGGGAAGATGAAATTTCAATTGACAAAAAGAAAGAATGTGAAAGGTGTAATACTTATAATATATAATAAGCTTCCAGGTGTCCAAATCCACTATTCTGCTTTTATTCTCCCCACGCCCCGTTTTCACCATGGCCTTATTAATACAACAAACCTAGCCATTGCATGAAACCAAAACATGTTCATTTATATATACATAAAAAAATAATATAAATTTGTTTTTCTTGATCTTGCAAGCAAAGGGAAAGGGAATCTGGAGTGACAACCAAGCATAAAATGGGTAACTATAGAAGTAGGTGTAAAAAGAAGATTGCTCGTCTTCCAACCATACCTTACCAAAAGCCAATGTCCTTTTTTCATTAAAGGAATATGCTAATAATACAACAAAATCGACCCCATTGGGGAAAACTTTATAAAACCCCATATAGGGTTATAGATATGTTCCCGAATCCCAATCCCTCTTCTAAGTTTGTTCCATTTCTAAAGTTTCTCTAATCCATAGACATCTTAGGGAACGCTTCATGTACTATTTGTTGTACTTTAGCAAGGATACAATAAAAAAGTCAATTTCATCATGTTTTCTTTACTCTGGTGATTCTCTAGTCACTTGGAATATCTCGCAAGATGGGGTCTTCTAGATTTCTCACCCTAAATAGAATATCCTTTGTTACTAAGTTTTTCTTTCTGGATTCATTTCCATATGTTTATTTGGTAGAACTTTAGATCAAGTCATCGAAGAGAACATACAGGGGTTTTCAATTCTTTTGTTTTCATTCAGCAACATTGAAAAACAATGGGTGACTGTGAATTGTGCATATAGATACATAGAAACGTGCCCTATGAATGTTTTACTTTATATTGTCTTTGAACCTAGATATTTTTCTTTATTGGTGGCATTTCCTATGATAGCTTCCACCTCGCACACTATCTGAAGATGGATTTGGTTCTTTGTGGTTTTGAAATCCATTCATTCTAGAAGGTGAGTTGCCATGTTGTACAATGGGGTCTCATAAACAAAACCACAATCAACATACAGTCCAATCGATGCAGTTGGGCTCTGATCCAAACAATATCTGAATATGAATCAAACATATTGAAGTTTGAAGTTCATTAATGGAAGGAAGAAATGTTTAAATTCCATTGCCGGAAGGAAGAAACTCAAATATGTCAGTGCAACCCAGAATCGAGGTATATTCCTGGAAGCAATTTCAAAATAAATAAATTATGGATAAAAAACATACTG
>LPNX010733520.1:145080-180068 GCA_001517045.1 Pseudotsuga menziesii | reverse complement strand
TTCACAGATGGTAGTTGATTGTGCCTACCATGCTGGTGAATGTGAGTGCTGGGCCCTTCTGATGGGATTGTAGTTTACTACATGATCAGATGTAAGTGTTGGGCATGCCTTTCTGACGAGCAGGTCAGATGTAAGTGCTGGGCGAAGACCTATATGAGGGTAGGCCTACATCCAGCATGAAAAAGGGATGGCTCTGTAGAACTTCCTATGACAAGATAGTACACACTTGATGATGACTAGAGGAGATCCAAATTGAGTGATGATCCAGATCCAGTTATGATGACTCCGAGAGATCCAGATCGAGAGATGATCCAGATCCAGCAGTGATGATCCAGATCGAGAGATGATCCAGATCCAGTTATGATGACTCCGAGAGATCCAGATCGAGAGATGATCCAGATCCAGCAGTGATGATCCAGATCGAGAGATGATCCAGATCCTATCCAGAGAAATGATACAGATCGAGAGATGATCCAGATCCAGTCCAGAGAGATGAGCCAGATCGAGTGATGATCCAGATCCAGTCTAGTGATGTTGATCTAGATCGAGTGATGATCTAGACCCTGTGATGCCATTTGATGATGATCCAGATCGAGAGATGATCTAGATCCAGATGACTTGAAGACGAAGATGACTTGAAGATGAAGATGACTTGAAGACAAAGATGATCCAGTTGATGCAGAGAAGAAGACCAGTGCTGAAAAATTGTGTCGAAAGAATACCTTCCTAGTTAAGAGGGAGTGTTGATGTATATGTAACTTCGGAATGTATTCTTCTATGTATTTTATATTATTGTAACCCGATGTTTATTCCGGGATGTTTCTATTATGTATTTGAGTCATGTGGTCATGCACCGATGTTCCGATCGGGAGGATTATAATGTAAACAAGTCATATCAAGTCATTGGGTAAGTCCCCACTGTTTAGGGGCACTTGAGTTATTATACACTAATTAAGGTGTAGGCTCGAGTAATAATTATTAGGTCGAGCCTACGTGTGAAATGGCAATTTCAACTGAACGGACTAATATAAATAGAGAGTGTGTGTCTCTCTATTTATCACTTGTGACTTAGCTCTCTTGCTCTCTCAAGTGTGGCGCACTTTTGGAGAAGGAAATTCTTGGCTTGATAGAAGACAGAAGGCTGCTATTGTGTTGGGAGGTCATCTTACTGTTTTGGGATCACATCTTGTGGTGATACTATCTTAGAGGAAGTTGAGGGGTTTTCTCCATTTATGGTTTCCCCTCCCAAAATCTTTGTGTCTCTTGTTTCTTGATGTGATTATGTGATTGCTGTGCTTGTTATTCTCTCAGTGAAAAGATCTTGTCATAATGCTAGCTTAAATGTTGAAAAACTAACATCACATAATTTATGAGATAACCTTCCAACCACTAATTGAACCTCTTGGTTTTAACATCAATTTTGGCATGATAAATTGTACTAAGGTTCAATTTTCTCCCCACATATTTAATGAACTCTCACCAACTATCACTAATTATTGTCTTTGGCAAGCCATGCAATTTCAATATTTATTTAAAAAAGAGTTCAAAACTTTGTTCTGCTAAGATGGTATAAGTAACAACAAATAAGTATTCAAACTTGGTCAATTGGTCAAATACAACATATATGCAATCCTTACCTTGCACCATGGGTAACCCAGTGATAAAGGCTATTGAAATGGTTTCCCATTTTTTATTTGGAATAGGAAGTGGTTGAAGTAGACCTGTAGGGTGTGTGTGCTCTACTTTATTCTACTTGAATATGTTACATTATCTCACATGTCTCAGCACATCAGCTTTGGATCCTTCCCAGAAAAATATCTCCCTGATCTTTCAAACAAAATTTAGAAAACCAGGATGCCCTGTTAGTGGTGAATCATGGGTAGCTTCCAAAATATTATTTCTTATATTTGATTCAAGTACAAATTAAATCCTATCCTTGTAGTAAATTATCCCATCATCTATTTTTACATGTCATCTCTAGTTTCTCTATTGATAAGTTCACCTGGAAATTGATTTCTGGAGTATTCTAAAAATAGTTTCTCTTTCCAGCCTTTAGGGAACTCCATAGTAGAAAAGGCTAGTTTTCTTGACTGAGCATCTGCTATTACATTCATATTTCCCTTATTGTACTCTATATAAAATTCATAATATTTAAATTTACTTACCCATTTCGGTTTCCTATCATTAATCTCTTTTTGGGTCAATAAATGTCTCAAGTTGTTGTGATAAGTTTGACCACAAATTTACTACCCACTAAGTACTGTAGGAATTTTTCTAAGGCATGCATTTTGGACAGCATCTCTTTGTTGTAGATGAAATAATGTCTTTCATGGGGCTTCAATTTTCTGCTCTCAAAGAAAATTGGGTGCCTATTTTCCATCAATAGAGCTGCAATACCTTCTCCAGAGTCATCACACTCAAGCACAAAAGGTTGAGTGAAATCAAGTAGATCTAGAACTTGACATATGCTCATGACCTTTTTCATATTCTCAAAAATGTTTCATATTGCTCTAACCAACAGAAATATTCCTTTTTGGTGAGATCAGTTAAGGGTGTTTCTAGTTGAGAAAACTCCTTGACAAACTTATGATAGTAAGTGCAGATTCCAAGTAATCCTCTCAATTCTGTGACATTCGTGGGGCTTGTCCAATCAGTGATAGATTGGATATTTTCCATGTGGACCTTCACCCCCTCTTTCCCAATCACATGGCCAATATACAATAGAACAATCATCCCAAGCTTATATTTGGATAGCTTTGCATACAATGACTGATCTACAAGAATGGTTAGTACAGCTTCCAAATGTTGTAGATGTTCTTTCCAATTTTTACTATATGCCAAAATATCATCAAAAAATACCAACACATACTTATAGATCTTCTCCCTGAATAGTATATTCATGCAAGATTGAAATGTTGCAAGTGCACTTGCAAAGACAAAGGGCACGACTAGGAATTCAAAATAGCCAATGGCCGTAATGACATCGGAAAGTTTGTTTTGTATGTATTCTTCTCTCATCTATATTTGATGATATCCAGAACGAAGGTTAGTATTGGAGAAAAAAATTTCCCTATGAATCTCATACATTAACTAATCAATCCTTGGGATGGTTTATCGGTTCTTAATGGTTCTTTTATTCATATCTCTATAGTCTATGCACATCCTCAAGGTTCCATCTTTCTTCTTTACTAACACCACCGATGAAGAAAAATGACTAGTACTGGGTCTTGTTAGCCCAAATTCCAATAGCTCCTTTATGGTCCTTTCAATTTCATCTTTCATCTTTTTAGGATGCTTGTAAGTTAGAATCATGATAGGAAGTGTCCCTACCTCCAATTCTATCACATGCTCAACCCCTCTATCTAGTGGTCTCCCCAGAGGAAGATCTCCCAAAAAATTCTCATACTTTTTTAGAAGTACCTTAATTTCCTTGGGATATCTAGAAACGTCGATGGCTAATCCTTGGACAAAAATGAAACATTCAATGCCCCAATATATGTCTTCATGTCCTAAGATAGATCTCATGTTGTGGGAAGAGACCAAATGATTTGAGTAAGTGTTCATTCTTTTCAAGACAACTTGTTTCCCATTAGAACCTTTAAACTTCATTTCCAGAACTTGATAGTTCACAATATGTTCACCAATAAAAAATAAAAATTGGAATCCCAAAAATACATTGGTGTCATCCACATTCACCACATAAAAATTGTCGGTAAATGTATAGTCCCCAATAGTCACTTGTATCTTAGGAATCCATTTTGTGCAGTCAATGGAGTGAGTCCCAAGGGTTATGACAGTGAATCCATCAAATTATTTGGCGGGAATATTTATTTTCTCCACCATTGTAGTGTCAATGAAATTATGGGTTGCTCCCCCATCCACCAATAGTGGCTCTCTGCCCTTGGACTACTCCTTTGAACCGAAGGGTGTGAAATCTAGGTACTCTGGACAAAACATCAATTTTTATTGTATTTGTTTGTGGCTTCTCCTCCTATTCAACCGATTCAAAGTTTTCTTCTGCATGTATTGGTTGGTTAGCATCCTCTCCTTCATCTTCTGATTTCAGAAAAACTTCAATATAGTGTGATTTCCCCTTAGCACATTTATGGCTCGAGACTCATGGCTCCTAGCATGAAAAACACATCTTCTTTCTCCTCAATTCATCTTGATGTTTAGAAGAGTTATCCCACTTGAAATTTCTAGTGGGGTCCTTTTGTAAATGTCTCTTATCCTTGAATATTGAGGGTAAATTAAGCTTTGGTGTAAATCTGGTTTTTTGGATAGCATCTTGAAGATCCTCGGTCTTGTCCATGGCATCTTGTAGTGTAGTTGGTTGATGAGATTTAATGGGACCTTTAAGTGGCTTTGCTAGTCCTTCTGTAAACAAACAAAATCAGTAGGATTATAACACATCATTCACCATGACAACCACCTTTTGAAATTTTTAAATGTAATCCGTTGGTGTTCCTATCTACTTTAATTGAGCAAGATCCTTGAATGACATATCAGTATGTCTTCTACCAAATATGTTCACCAATATTCTAGTGAATTATTGATAGGTGGTCATGGTATCATGTCCCAAGTTTATTAACCCATGAAACAACAAATCACTTGCATCTCCTTCCAAGTAGTTTGGATCCATCCTAATAGGATATCTCTCCACCATAGGATTTAGCTGAAAATAAGTATCTAGTTTTTTCACCCATGCATTAGCAGTACATTTTACAGATCCATCAAAATAAGGAAGGGATATTTTTCCGATGGTTCTCTGCAATTCAAAATTTTTAGTAGGAATTCTATTACCTCCTATGTATTTGACTCTCTCTTGATAATCACAATAATATCTAAAGGTCAAATTTCTTTTGAACTCTTCACTGAAACCCATGTATTGTATGATTTGAACTTCTATTGGTGTGCCTCCTTCAAATGGTACTTTATCTTTCTCCACTCTATGCTTCAAAAACTTTGGCATATTAGAACTTGTAAGTTCTTTGAATTCAAGTGGTCTATTATGGGGTCCATTATTAGAAAATATTTACTCCTTGAATAACTTCTTCTCCTCTTGGTGGGAACCACTACTATTGACTACCCCTTCTTTCTTTTCCACCAATTGCGGAAATTGAACCCAAGAGATAGATCAATTACACTCACAAAATTGCTAATCAAACAAGCAAAATTCACACAAAAGGAGACTGAAATTGGAGCATAACTTAATCCTGTATTGAATAAGTGTACATTAGCCAACCATATGAAGTAATAGGCTTCTCAAATATATAATTACATGAGAGATTCGAAAGCACTAGGTTGCTATTCGAATTGGTAAAAAAGAAGGCTTACTAAAACAAGTCAAATCCTCCATAGGTGCAAAAAGGACTTTCCAAATCCATGAAGATCCTCATGAGTTAGATAAAGAAATTGGGAAAGCTAATTTGTGGTGGAAATTCTACTCATTCATGCTTTTGTATGGAGAAAAGGAAGGAGGATGATGTGGTAAAAAAACAAGGTAAGATCCCCTATACTAGCTTTTCCTTTATGCCTTAAATCAGATGTAAAGCAAGGAAGCTTTCTGAAAAAGTAGATATGCGCTTTAAGAAATCAGGAATAAAGAAGACATGCTAAATATGGTTCCAAGATTATTCCAAAGTGGTCCATGACCTATTTTAGCAAGTATTGACTTCTAGGAACATGTAGAAGTCAACTAGCATAGAGAGGGAATCTAGGATTCAAGGAATAAGACAAAAATGATTTAATTAATGTCAAATATGGGTAACTATGGGTTGATTATTCTAACACCCCCCCTTAAGCCTAAATTTATGAGTAAATATCAGAAAATTATAGGGCCTAGCAACAAATATTAGTCACCCTTTTACATACTGCATGTCCATACAACCAAGGAAAGAGGCAAAAACATAGTGGAAAAATCCTCCCTTAAACATGGACAAGAAAACAAAATTTTGGAAATTTTGTCATCAATCATTCTTCACCACATGATCAGCAATCCCCAACAATGATTTGAGATTACTGAAGGTCTTCTCATAGAATACTTTGGTGAAGATGTCTGCTACTTGTTATGAATATGTGTAGTAGAGTAGAGCAATGGTACCATCATGCACAAGCTCCCTGATATAGTGTATATGGATCTCAATGTGCTTGGTTCTTTGTCTTTGAACTGGATCAGTGGAGATTTGAATGGTGCTTTTATTATCACAATATATGATCATTGCAAACTATGATTCAAAACCACATTCTCCAAATATCCCCTGCAACCATCAACATTGGGTAGATGCATTTACAACTCCTCTATACTCTGCCTCTGTAGATGAGAGTGCTATGGCACTCTTCTTCTATATTGACCATGTGATTGGTACTTCTAAAAGCATGAACACATATCTTGAGGTAGACTTTCAATATATGTTTTCACCTTCCCAATCACTGTTAGTAAATCCAACTAGCTCTAAGTCAGATTTTGCTTTGTAGAAAATCCCATGAGTCCTTGTTCCCTGAACAAAGTTTAGGATCCTCTTGGTTGCTCTCTAATGGATCTCATGAGGCTGATCCATGTATATTGAAGCCACACTAACTGTATAATATAAGTCAGGTTGAGTATGTGTAAGATAAAGCAAACACCCAATCAACTACCTATACAGTGTATTATTTACCATAAGAGAAGAACCTGCTTCTTCAAGCTTAACTCCTGAAAGGAATGGAGTATTGCTTGGCTTGCAATCCTTCATGCTGAACTTTATGAGAAAATATGAAGCATACCTTGACTGATGAACCTTGATTCCATGTTGGGATTGAGCAATTTCGAAACCCAAGAATTGGTTCAACAATCCCAAATCTGTCATAGAAAAGGCGTGGTTCATTGCATCCTTCAAGAAGGAAATATCTTTCTTTGAAATTCCTGTAATCAGAAGGTCATCCACATAGAGAACAATAATCATTAAATAACCATGAATCAGCTTCAAATAGACATTAGGATCAGACTTGCATCGAACAAAACTCAATGACAATAGAAAGCCATCAATCTTGGCATACCAACCCCTGGGGGCTTGCTTGAGTCCGCACAATGATTTCTTCAACCCGCACACTAAAGATGGATTATATACAAAACCTTTTGGTTGCTGTATGTAAATATTTTCACTCAGATCTCCATTCAGAAAGGCACACTTTACATCCATGTGATGTACCTCCCACTACCTCAAAGCTGCAATGGTCAGGGCAAGCCTTATTGAGTCCATCTTTACCACTGGTGCAAAGGTCTCATTCTAGTCAATACAATGTACCTGAGAGTAGCCCTTGGATACCAATATTGCCTTATATTTTAAAGGTGAACCATCAATATAAAACTTACTTTTGGAGACCCACTTACACTTCACTAGCTTCCTCCCTTGGGGAAGACAACCAGTTCCCATGTGTTGTTCTTCTGGAGCAAGTTGAATTCTTCTTTCATGGTTGTTTTCCATCTTGGATAATGTGCTGCATCTTCATATGTCTGTGTATCAGAATCTATCATCAAATAACACTTCTCAGCAAAGAGAGGATCTTTCACACTATGGTCACTCTCAAATCAAAATCTAATCCTCCTAGTGTCATTAGGATTTCCAGCTAGTTCCCCAGCTGCATGAAATGCCCTTTCTTCCCACTTTGGTCTTGTAGGTATGTTAGGATCTGCAATTAATTCATCATTATCAGACATATCAGAATCACCGAAATCATTAGTCTCTTCACTTACAATCAATGGCTGTGGTGGTGAAGAGGAATCTCCAACTTCAACTGCTGGTAAAGGCTCTTCTTCGAACCGAACACTTCTTTCAATGAAATATTTGTTTGTGCTCAAGTTGATAATCTTGTACCCTTTTGAATCTTCAAAATACCCAACAAATAGGCACTCTTGGCTTTGGGGTTGCAAAGCCTTCCTCTTTTCAGTTGGAATTCTAGCCCAAGCCTTTGAGCCAAAAATCCTGAAATGGGTCACATATGGATTGTTCCCACTCAAAGCTTCGAAAGGAGTCATACCATCAAGATTCTTATGTGGAACCCTATTCTGGATATAGGATGCATATTTTATAGCTTCAGACCAAAAATTTGGTGGCAAAGTTTTAGCCTCCATCATACAAGTTGCCATCTCCTTTAGTGATCTGTTCTTCCTCTCAGCAATGACATTTTTATATGGTGTGTAAGGGATAGAATGTTGCATCTGGATACCTGCATCCTTGAAATACCGAATTAAATCAGAATTGACATACTCACCACCATTTTCAGGGAACTTTAGTTTCCTCCCAGACTGGTTTTCAACCGAGGCTCTAAAGACTTTGAAGAGGTCAAAACCTTTAGATTTATGCTTTAGGAAGTGAACCCAATAATACTTGGAAAAGTCATCTATGAAGGTGAGTGCATATTTGGATTGAATCATGGACATATGAGGGAATGGACCAGCAATTTCACTGTGGATCAACTCAATAGGTGCAGAGGTTCTCTCATGACTAGCTCTCTCATACTTGTGCTCTGGGTGTTTTTCTAGGATACAACCTTGACAGACTCCCTTAGAAAACTTGATCTTTGGTAACCCTATGACCATGTATTTTTCACTCAAATAAGAAAGATACTTGTATTTAAGATGGCCAAATATTTCATGCCAAATCTTGCTTGCTTCATTAGTATGAGTAAGAAGACCAGAGGGGTTTGAGTAGGGTAGAAAATGGGAAAACTTGTATTCCTTCGAAGTGTGATCAACAACACATTTTTCTATGACTTTACCATTCTAAATCTCAGTGATTTTAAATTCATTGGGGGAGAAGATGACTTTATTTTGAGACCCAGTGTGAGTCATCTGATAAACTAACAAGAGATTAGAGGAAAGACCTAGAACATACAACACATTATTGAACTTACCATGGTCATGATCAATCCTACCCTTTCCCATACTGTCAGCCAAAGAGTTATCTCCCAAAACTATTGGTGGAACTTTTGACATGTCAAGAGAAAAGAAGATCTCTTTTGTTGAAACCATATGTTTGGAAGCTACAGAACCAATGATGAAACTAGGTGAGCTTGAGGTGCCATCAAATAAGGCATGCACTCTCTCCTTGTCTTCTGAATTTGATCCTCCTTCCCTCTTCTTTGAGCAATCGGGAAGGGAGATGTTGTTCTTCTCCGGGAGTTGGGTCAACATGTCTATCTGTTTTTTCATACAAGCACTCTCAAGATGATAGCCCTTACTGTATTATGCACACTTGCTCATTTATCCTTTGTTCATCTTCTTCTGGGGATTCTTCTTGGAGCCTGAGGACTCCTCTTGAGACTTTTCCTTGTCTCTCTTTTCCTCATGTGGATTTTTTAGATTTTTTCTTCCTTTTTGGATCCACCTTTGAATCTCCAACAACCAAAGCTTGATATTTGGAAGGTTTTATGGTGCCCATCATCACCAATTTATCTTGCTCCTGAGTGAGGGATTCCATGAATTCAACAAGCTTAGGAATATTCCAGGTTTGATTTGTCAATTTAGTGCCATAGAAGGTCGAAAAAAACATTGAATAGTCAGGACCAAGATTTGAGAGAATGGTCAAAACTAGTTGCTCCTCCTTCTTTTCAATCCCACATTGTTTTAACTACAAAACAAGAACCTTAAACTTGGTAAAATAGAGCTGCAATGATTCGAAGCTATTGGGATTCAAGTAGATCAATTCATTCTCGATTTGATCTCCTCTCATCTCATCTATCTTTCCAAAAATATATTCAAGCTTCTCCCACACCTCATTAGGAGATGTCAATGAATCAATATGGAAGAGGAGGTCTCTTGAAATACTCAGACATAAAATACCATAGGCCTCATATCTCCTATTGTGCCATTTTATTTTCTCTACAGCTGCATTAGTCTCTTCCTCAGTAGCCATGGTAACCCTATAGATACCTTTCGCTCTCAACAATATCTCCATCTCAGATTTCCATTCAAAGAAATTGAATGGAGTCAAGATGATCCTTTGAGATTGGTCCATATCTCAGCTCCTATACCCTTTAGTTAGAACAAGGCACTCCCATTCAGTGATGTCGAACCTGGAATGAAAATTTGGAAGGAGAGAAATCAATCCACAAAGGCTCTGATACCATGTGGAAATTGAACCCAAGAGATAGTGTTAGATTTTTATCAATTTAGACAGTATTATCTTAAGATATTATCTAAGAGAATAACATGCACAACAATCAATCACAAGAGACAATAGGCACAAAGATTTTCCTCGGGGAAACCATAAAGGAGAATACCCCGCAACTTCCTCATAGATAGAATAAGCACCAATAGTAGCAGTAAAACCCAAAGACAGTAAGATGATCTTCGACAATTGTTCTCTCTCTTATCCCATCTCCTTCTCTCTCACTCATGTGCTACAACTGTGTGTGAGTGACTATGTGATAAATAGAGAGGATCACTCTCTATTTATACTAATTCATGACTTGACAATAACTCACCAGGGCCAACTTCTCTAAGAGAGTCTAATAACCCTAGTGCCCCACAACTGCAGGGAATTTAAGCCTTGATCAATAAGGATGGTTACCCCTTATGAATTTACATGACTTGTTTACATTATTGATTCTCCCAATAGGAACATCGGGATATGACATGACTCAATAACATTATTGATACTTCCCGATAGGAACATCGGGGTACAATACATAAGATATACAAGTGAATACATTCTGAAGTTACAAATACATCAACACTCCCTCTTAACTAGGAAGATATTCTCTTGACACAATACATCAGCACAAGTCTTCTTCTCTGGATCATCATCAAAACTGGATCATCACTAGATCAACATCAAGTTGGATCATCACTGGATCAACATCAAGTCTGGATCATCATTGGATCATCATCAAGTCTGGATCATCACTAGATCAACATCAAATCTGGATCATCACTGGATCAAAATCAAGTATGGATCATCATCAATATTACTACTTCCTCTATCTCGATTAACTGGTGCTATCTCTCAATTCTTCTCATCATAGGAAGTTCTACAGAGCCAGCCCTTTTTCATGCTGGTTGTAGGCCTAGCCTCCATGTAGGTATTCATATTCTTCAACAGTTATATCTAACCATGGGAGGAACACATCCCACAACCATGTCAGAAACACCCACCCAACACTTACATCTGACCATGGGGGGAACACATCCACCACCATGTCAGAAAGGCACGCCCAACACTCACATCTGACCATGGGAGGAAAACATCCCACAACCATGTAAGAAAGGCCCAGTACTTACATCTAACCATGGGAGGAACACATCCCAAAACCATGTCAGAATGGCCCAACACTTATATCTGATCATGGGAGGAACACATCCTGCAACCATATCGGAAAGGCCCAACACTTATATCCAACCATGGGAGGAACACATCCCGGAACCATGTTGGAAAGGATCAACACTTACATCTGACCATGGGAGGAACACGTCCCGCAACCATGTCAGAATGGCCCTTAAATTACATGTAAAGCAAGGCAGCTTTCAGAAAATGTAGATATGCGCTTTAAGGAATCAGGAATAAAGAAGACATGCTAAATATGGTTCTAGGATGATTCCAAATCNAGTATTGACTTCTAGGAACATGTAGAAGTCAACTAGCATAGAGAGGGAATCTAGGATTCTAGGAATAAGACAAAAATGATTTAATTAATGTCAAATATGCGTAACTATGGGTTGATTATTCTAACACCAACCTGGAGAGAATGTCTTTGGTTTCTATTTGTACTTGGGTGAATTTATCCATAATTTTCACCATGTTTTGTGCAAATTATTCATCTGTTTCTTTTCTACTTATTCCTCTATCATCCATACTACCTTCCACTCCTCGAATTTTCCCTTGGATGGAACTGACCTCTTCTTATCCAACACCGAAAAGATCTTCAATTTTTTTTTGTATTGGATTGGAATATCTTTTGAGACTTATCAAGGTAAGTTAAGAGTAATTTTATAGGGATATTCTCAAATTCCACTGTAATGAAACTAAGTAAGATTTTTTTTCACTAACTCTATGCAATTAAGCTTCAGAGAACTAGTTGACAAGTGGACAATTTTATCAAGTAAAAAGAGGGAACGAACTGGGATTTGCAGGTGAAACCAAAAGAAATAGGAGGATACTAAAATTTAATATTCCTAAGAACCTGGATGTTGGGCCATTTTATATTTCAAACATCATCCAGGATGACTTCTACTACCATGCTTCTAGGAGTCCCAACTGGTGCAAACTGAAATATTTACAAGCAGTTTCCAAGAAACCAAAGGATAAGAGGAAATTACGAGGGTTATGTTCCTATTTTTAGGATGTTGAAATAATAATTTTCATTTTTATAATATGTCTTAACATTATTAAAGAATCCTAAGGGTCACAATACAAAAACTAGTCATTAGGACTATACAACAAGCTAAACTTTTGGGATTTTCAAACACATGAAGGGGGAACCTAATATTCAATTTCAGACATGTAATATCACCATCAGAATATTATTAAATGTTTAAAATATAAAATAAAACAAATGGATATTTTTAGATTGACTATTTAACTTAAACTAGAAAACTAGTCCATTTTTCATTGAAATCTAAGCAAGGTGTGAAAGTTATTTAAGAAAATTAATCAAACAAGTTCACAATACTATGAAAATTTCAAATAAATTAATTTACACAATAATAGATCAGTGAGGCTCTAAATTCATCTCACTAGAAGTGTAGAGATATCATCTTATAGTAAAAAACCCCATAGAATAGATCTAAAGCTAGGAAACTAAGGAGAATCGAATATTGAGCCTTACAAACTCTAACAGTGGGATCAAAGTGATATGAACATGGTATTAAATGGAATATTTAATATCAGTAAATTAAATACATATGAGTGGGGTCAAAATTCCCATTACAATTGCTCCAAAATTGTCATAGTAACATAGAATGGAGAGTAGGAAGATAGAAGAGTGAAAATCACTAAAAGGAGGCCTCCAAAATATATTGGATGATCTATAAATTAGATGAAGGGGACATAATAACCAAAAATAAAACTTCTTCAATGGTTTCACTGCCATTAGAAACCAAAATATGAAATCCAATTTCTAAGGGGCACACCACCCCAAGCATTAGTTGAGGCACATCACTTAACTACTGAGAGAAACTCTGAAACACAAAAAGACAATGACCAAAATTTGGAAGAGGAGTTCTCTCTCCTTCCTATATAGGAAATATGGGTTCATTCCTAAGCCACCTTCACCAATTAACCTGCATGGATGAATGGAGAATCTTTCCCACTTGCTTGCTTTTTCCTTGGCCTAGCTTTTCATCTTTTTGTAAATTGCGCCCTAGTTCTTTTGTCAGACTTTCCTTAACTCATTTATAAACTGCTCCCTCCTTCCCTTTTGACTGAGTTTCCTATTTCTCTTTTAGAAACTGTATCCTCCAAAATTGTCCCGCTTCTTACCCTGACAACTTTTTTGCAGTTACCTACTTTGTTCTAGCTTTTACCTTCTAACTGATTTGGCAAGATTCTATCTTTTTAGCTTGAGTTCTTTTGTCATTTTATTGATTTTATCCAGTGTTTCCATTTCTAATTTCTAAGTCATGGTTCACTTGGAACCATGCGCCCTCCTTGTCACCTAGTCATGACTTAACACAATATTTATTAAAAGATCATAGTTATTAATTAAAATTAGAAATTGCATCCTAGTTTAGTATGCATATTCATGATTATTTATTTACAAAATACCCCTCCTAGGATAGAACCACTAGGGGTTTAGGACACATAACATCATGGTAACTTGGGAGGGACATTACATGCATCCTTTAAATGTTTGTTAGGTTCTTAAGTGTTCCACTTAGTTGGGGTAGTTGCTTAGGTGTGTTGGGTTCTTATGTGTGTTAGGTATGTTGAAAAGTGACTTAGATAGTTAGGGTCAGGATCATTATTAGGTTATTCATTGGGGGTTTTGGGGGTAGTGGGTTATTCATAAATTGTGTTAAAGTTATATGGATTAGTGTTATAGGGGGTTGTGTGGGTCAAGTTAAAACATAAGTATCGCCTGTGTGGGATAAATAAGTGTGTTTCATAGGTGTGCCATCTATGTGCGTCCTTTAATATGTCCACCGAGTGCTTATACATAGGTTAGGTATTCATGTGCATTCAAGTTAGATTGGTTTTTTCCTTATTTGTGTCACTTGAGTACATTGGGTACTTATGTCACTAAGGTGAAACATGAGATGCATTAGGTGGTTAGGGTTAACGATGTTAGTGGGTTAGGATAAAAAAGGGTTTGAGTGGAGTTGGTGGGTTGTGAATGGGGCTTATGATAAAGGGATTGATACTTAGTTGTATTATTGTCTTATTTTGTAGATTTAAAGTGTGATAGTAGATTGTGTGGATTAGGGGCATCATTGACATGACTTCATATGGAATTTCATATTATTATATTGTGGTCAAGAACAATTTAAATGTACATTGGTGTCCACTATTTTCATCACTGAATGTTGTAATTATGCATTGTACTCAAATTTATAACTGATATATCCATGCATTCGTAAAAGCTATAAAAAATGGGGAACATTATGTATAGAAACATTATTAGCCACACATGTATGATCACACATAAGACTGAATTGTGAAGATGTCAAGATCCAATATGAAATATATATTATATCATGGAATTGTTTTTTCCTGGAAAAATACCATGTACCAAGAAGTAGGGATTCTCCTTGGTGAACAATCCCAATTAGATGAGACATCGTTTGGTGTGGGGAATTTGTCTGCTTCATGGTTTTGGATACCGTATATTAAGTTCTTTAATATTTTACTGGTTATGACCCAGTACACCATTTATAATATTTTTGTTTAAAGAATGATATGCAGGTGTCTAAGCTAAATGCAGGTCTAATCTAGATCTAAAACTAAACTATTTTATCCCCGGATACAGAGAAAATTTAGAGTTCAGAGTAATATACTGTAAATGATCATAAATGTCTAATAGATAGCCATACCAACACAATAATCACATTCACAACAAAAAGAATACCAGAGGTAGCTCTAATATAATTAAACCATTTATTACTCTATCAACACAGACATTTATACAGACATCATACATTCATGACCAAGGAAATAGTTCCAAGTGGCTAGAACAATCTCATTGTATAATTTATAGAATCGAGAAGAAATAGTTCTATAGTATGCATTCCACACATTCCGATTAAATCTCTACGCATGCCCTTTGTTCCAACAAAATGATCCTTCTTATTAGTAAAGAAGTAGCTCTTTCACAACAATAGTCTATAATTATTTCACCTGGCCTAATCCCCTACTATGGTGCTTTGTAACCTTCTTTATACTAACTCTATCCACCACCCAGGAGATTCACATGCTTCTTATTCTCCCACCTGGCTGAATCTAACGGTTTCAAAAAAAAATTGTACAGTGCTTTCCCTGATGGAAATACACACTCCTTTATTTTTCTTGCATATTTAAACAAATTTGGTGGTCCTTCATCTTAATAATATACGTTCATGTTCTCATTTTCAAATCAACCTAGGTCGTTGAACAATTTTCAGCTAAGATATTCGTCGTTCAAACTTTAAGCCTCTACCATATCCCGTGGATCTCCAAATTTCATCAATCCATGCATGTTGAATAAGCAGAATAATTTTCCACCATAGATCTAATTCCGAGCAGATCTCAGTCGTTGATCTATGCATCCCTTTAACCAATTCCGCAGATTTCAAAAGTTATTTTCCATGAGCATGTTTAATCTGCGAAATGCACGTCCACCATTGATCTGACTCCACCTTTGATCTTGGTCATTGAAATATGTAGCCCTTTAACCAATTCCATGGATCTGAGAGATTTATTTCATTCACACAAGTTAAAACAACATAATTATTCAAGAACGTAGATCTGTATCTACCATGAATCTAAGCCATTGAAAACTAAAAGCTTTACCCGATCTCAGAGTCACCCATCTTAATTTGGTGAACCATAGTACCTGTAATACATAAAGAGAACATCATGAGAGATATATCTGATCTGGAAACAACAATAATTTGTCAATGACGACTGTAAATAATCACCGTACTTTCAATTGTAAGTTTAATGATATGTGTTGTTTATTTAAACAGAATAAAAGCATGATGATTAGTGCCCTGTTAAGTAAGAAAAATATTTAGTTTAAGTTTTGGGACCCCACTAATTCACAATAAAAAACAAAATAGAGGTTTGACGAATCAGATCATCTCAAAGATGGATTGGGTATGATTTGAGCCTTTGGATCATATATCTTTTACATCTCCTTTCCACCTCCGCCCTTCCAGAAAGAGAAAATCAGGTTCTCCCATTTTATAAAGTTAAAATTCTACTTTACTGCCTCCACATTTCCACTTCCGCACTTCCAGAAAGCGGAAATAAAAAGTCAGCCTTGCTAATATGTTAGAAATTTAAAATCAATCCTTTTGCTTCCGAACTTATGGAAATCGGATCTCCACCCTTTTCAATGTTAAAATTCTACCTTTCTGCCTTCGCCTTTCAGAAGGAAGAAATCGGAAAGAGGAAAGTCAATCTTTTCCAAAATTGAACTTTTGCCTTTCCTCTTCCGCTTTTCCCTGGCTGTTGATTTTTATTCCAGAGTCATCCTTAGCCATTGATCTGAGACTAAAGTTGTGGGCTGCATATTTTCCAAATTACATTCTAACTTCCACGACTTGGATTTTCGTGACAACCTTTCTGCACCGTTGATCTATACAGGTGATTCTAGACCGTTGATCTGAGACTACAGAAAATGGGAGGGATTCTAACTTTTCCACAACCAAAATTCTAACTTCCTGCCTTCGCATTTCCGCTTTTTCCCTTTCAATTCTTTCTAAGCCGCTGATTTATGTAGAAGCTTTCTAAATTTTCGATCTATGAGGAAGTTGGAAATTAGGATTCCAACCTTTTTTGACAAAAACCTGCATCTTTCGCTTCCGCCTTTCGAAAAGCGGGAAATAAATCTTTCACGAGGTTCAAACCTTAACATTCTGCTTCCACCTTTTCGCTTCCTCCTTTTGTGGAAAGTGTAAATAGGAAGTCGGATTGTCCAATTTTCATGAAGTTCAAACTTTAACTTTTTGCCTCCGCCTTTTTTTTCCACCTTTTCAAACCGTTGATTTGCACGGAAACCTTCTACACCATTGGATCTTTGTAGAAGGTGGAAGGCAGATTTGAAACTTTTTCATAAGAGAAACTTGGCTCTTATGACTCTTCCTTTCTGCTTCCTCCATTTCTTGGCCATTGGAACTCAATCAAAGTGATTCTCAACTGTTGATCTTAAATAAAAAGTGAATTTTCTTGTAAGTCTAGTTTCCAAGATTGTGCATAATGATCCTTTTAACAAAAATGGCACTTCAGGCTTAGGAAAATCCTTTTGTTCGAGCTTCTAGGAAATACTGGGTATGCAGAGAGGGTTTATCTAAGTTGGGAAACAAGTGTAAAAATAAAAAATGAAAGGAGGGGCCCTAAAATGTAAAATTTTGGGGAAGCAGTTGCAGCAACAACAATTGGCGAGTAGCTGGTGAACACAAATCTCTGAAAAAAACATTCTTTGAACAACAATACTACCATATGGTACTATACTATGCATGTTCAGTGATTACTTAGAAGCATTTCTTGAGACTTATTTAAACCATATTGATTCATGGATCCAACTTTCAAGAATCACATTTGATACCATTTCTTTCGAAGTAAGTCAACCAAGTGTTCAGTGTCTTGATAACTCTCTTGGGGTCAAAGTATGAAGTTCATTTTACCCCCTGTCTTTAAGTTGCCATCAAATAAGACTCCACGGGATCATAACAGAGTAAGACATATGTATTCGTTTGTTCTTCATTCCCATGCTATAAGCATTCTTTTGATGATTTCTTTATGGCTGAAAAAGTCTTACGAGTCTTCCTTTTACTTTGAGAATTTGGTACAGGTTCTTCCATCCACAATGTCCTTTTGTGTGAGTGACGACTTTGTTTTAATATCATGCTCACGGGAGGAGAAGAATTGTGCTGATCTTTTCTATTTTGACAAAAATTTTGTTCTGACGATTTATTTCTTCAACATCATTTCTTTAATTGAAGATTGAATATTTCAGAAAATTGACTTTTCAATCTAATCCTTTTATCCTTTTTTTATTTGTAGCAATGGGATCATTTTGAATACCACACATCCATCAAACCTACTTCCTTTCCATGGGTTCATCATGATATCCTTCTTGATACATGTATTAATGTGAGAATGGATGAAACCCCAAGATAGTAATCCAGACCTCATGAGTCTTGGTTATTTCACAGGGGCTATAATGATTCAAATGTGAGCTTGAATACTAGCTTCCCTTTCCATCATCTGTCGACAGTTAAAGAATGCCATTATGATCAAACTTTATCATTTTTTCTTTCCCATAAGCAATTCCTAACATCCAAATATTTCAAGTTTAATCAGATGCCTATACTTCCAAGAACCAAAAATTGAGTTGGTTTATTAAAAGAAAACAAACTAAGGCTATGAAATAAGATGAAACAAACAGGAAAATAAGCAACTGGAAAACAAAATCAATAAAAGCAAGTTTATTTATGTACAAGGGTTTCTAGATTCTAGTTAAAGTACTACTTGCGAACATAACCAAGCTTCCTCAACTCCTTTTGGATCAAAGACTCCAGATTAGTGTGTGTTTCTCTAAGTTATTGCTGAAAAAGGATTTTGTCTAGAATTACCAAAAAAATTCATAGCCCGTTTCATACCTAGGGCTTCATACTCAACGGTGTCATTAGTACATTCCACATCAAAATATAGAATCCACCACATATCTTCTAAATATACTATATTACAATCAATATCATCAGCCCGTGACAATTGAAGGAGATCGGACAGTGTGTCTGATTCACAACTGGTTTGTTTAGTTTGATAATTTTCTAGTTCAAGCTCCAAAAATTGATTTCCCAAAACTTAATACAAGAAGTTCGCAGGTTCATTCTTCACTTCTAACTGAGTTACATTATATTTCATTTGTGGTTTCCTTAGTATTTTAATTTGGTTTTGAGTATTATTGTATGATAGCCAGAGGTGAGACCAATCAGTTGCAAAATATCCATTAAGTTTCGTTGACTAGTCCCTACTTAAAATTCATCCATATTGTAGTAAGGATTTCATCATAGCTACAGGCAGGAACAACTACCTTCTGTCTTTAGGATGGAAGGGTAGGGTTCCTGTATGTGGAAGAAAACCTGCAAAGAAACGTTAGCTTTGAGCCATGGAAA
The DNA here is from genome assembly GCA_001517045.1 of Pseudotsuga menziesii. Taxonomy (NCBI): domain Eukaryota; kingdom Viridiplantae; phylum Streptophyta; class Pinopsida; order Pinales; family Pinaceae; genus Pseudotsuga; species Pseudotsuga menziesii. Next base: position 160,771 of record LPNX010733520.1, on the reverse strand, counting down.
CCCTGTAGGAAATGGTTACAAAACAAACCTGCAAACAAAATAAGTTAGAAAACTAAAATAACAATGAAAGAAACATGGTTATAGCTTCAATATTGGTGGAGATGGGCCACCATGCCCTAGCTTTGGAAGCACCTCTCTCTATGGGATGGAGTCTTGGCTTGTGGAGTAATGGAGGAGGGGGGATGAATAACTTGAGAGGAAAATGGTCTCAAGGCACTCACACGGGAAACATAACGATAGGGAGAGAAGGAGTCTTTTGAGAGTGACCCCCACCCCTCTATTTATAGTTTTTTTTCTTGAGATTTAGGGTTTTAAGCCCTTGCTTAGAAATTTAGCCCCTTTTTTGGGCTTTAAGCCCCTTTCACCCAATTATTAGCTCCTTTGGGGATTTTAAGCTCCTTTGAGGGGTTTTAGCCGCTTTTTGGAGTTTTTAGCCCCTATGAGAGTTATTTTGGCTCTTTTTGGGGGTTTTTAATCCCTTTTCATGTTTTTGAGCCTTTGCAAGGGTGTGGGGGTCAAATGTGGGTAGTGAGATAGATGTCTTTGGGTGGTGTAGGTCATGTAGAGCTCACTGAGGGATTTTTTGGGTTAACACATATGCTTATGGTATATCAAATACCATAACATCTATAAACTAACAAACTTTGGGATCTGTAGATAATCGAATCAAAACATCTTTCATTTCCCCTATGACTTTAACAACAAATCTGTCTAGTTGAACTATCTGAGATGGGGATGGTACAGGTTGGCCATTAATATTTTTACAAATTCAAAGTGGCATGACATTTGATGAAGACCTGGAATATACCAAACAATTATGCACATTATGATTAAAAATTTCAAATGCACTACAACAAATTTTAGGGGCGGTTGTCTTTCACCTCCAATAGTCACTTTTGGGGGTGGTTTTGGCTTTGGAGGTAGTCTTTACAAAACCGTCCCTAATAGCACCGACGCTAAAATTTTTGACATTTAGGGGAAGTTGTGAACAACCCCCCCCCCTCCCGCAAAAAATCCCCTAAAAGTGACTTTTGGGGGCGGTTCTAATACCCCCCCCTTCAAAAAAAAGTGAATTTTGGGGGCGATTCTAAATCGCCCCCAAAAATGACTTATGGGGTGTTTCTAAACGCCCCCAAAAGTCAATTTTGGACTTTTAGGGGTGGTTCTAACCCCCCCACCCACCAAAAAGTAAATTTTGTACTTTTGGGTGCAGTTCTAAACCCCCTCAAAGTCACTTTTGGACTTTTTGGGGCGATTCTAAATCCCCCTCAAAAGTAACTTTCGGGAGTGATTCTAAACCTCCCCCAAAAGTCACTTTTAAGAGAGGTTATAAACCCCCCTCGTAGGTACCTACAGGGACAGTTCAAAACCCCCCTTAAAAGTCTTTATTACAAAACTTCAAGGGTAGTTTTAAACCCCCCTCGTAGGTACCTACAGAGGCGCTTAGAAACCCCCCCAAATCTCTTTACAACCTTTGGGGGCAGTTATTAACCCCCCTCATATAAACTTACAGGGGGGGTTTTGAACCCCCCTCATTTTAACATACAAGGGTAGTTTTGAACCCCCCTCGTAGTGACATATGAAGTCATATTAGAACCCTCATCATAGCCATAATAAATCATATTAAAATATATTTTATTTAAACTTCAATATTGCAATATCATTAGGGCACAAAGGAATCAAACCTTCAACCTCCTACTTGTAAAGAAGGCGCTCTACCATTGAGTTAGAACCCTTTAAGAATTGGGGAAAGGGTAAATATTAATAGAGAAACATTTCTCCTACCATTCCTCTATCCCAGGGATGCAAGAAATGTGAGAAACATGTAATTCCCAACCCTTAGGGACAAGTCCCCATGGAGCACTGCTAATATCTCAAGCGATTAGTCACAACTCACTAATACTTTGAAAGAAGCCAACTAAATAAGTAAAAAAGGGCAGGTTCCGAAAGAATTTATGTAAAGGTCAAGCATATTTAGTTACTTGGATGCAATATTTTATTATAATAGTCTTAGAAAATCTAGCAGACTCCATCCACTGCATGGATTTTCTACCACATGAATCATACAATTAAAAGCTGACAACATATGAAATAGCAGCATGAAAATTAAAATAAAGAAGAAACCCAATTAGAAGAATTGCATGTACCTGTGGGGTATGGACATTGATTGCATGGATCAATATATTATATTGTCAAAACGAGCTTTTGATGATTGTAACACAATGGCCAAAACATCATAGTGGCTATTATGTAATATATATTTTTTATCATTTCTAGCATTTAGATTGAAGTCAGCAGAAACATACTTGCACACCTTCCAATCATGCACCCATCCAGCAGACACTAAGATGTCAATGGTGATCCAATTTATTATAAGGTGGTCAAATTGTAGATTTATTGCATTGAAAATTATGAAATTCGACCTAATATTCCAGAAAGGGTATTCACCAAAGTAATGGAAATAAATAAATCATTCCAAGAAAATAGAAAAAGATAATATGAGATCCATGTGACTTTATCAAATGTATCATAAATTAGAGATTTAATATTTTGGAACATAATTTGCAGTGAAACTATGCCTTCTTCGATTCAGTACAGAGAGAATATTTTACATCTCGACAATCAACGATAGAAGAATATCATGGAATGCTTTCTATTTTCTATAAAATAATAAGATAAATACCTGTTAGCTACAAATTACACATAGCCCAAGAGGTTAGCCCATCCAGTTCTTAGTGGCCACCAAAGTATGTTATTGGGCATTGTTGAATGTGGTTGTCATTGATGTCAAAGGATTTCGGTAATGACAAAGGAATAACCAAGGATATGGTGGTAGAGCAAACTCAATGAAATGAGTTCACTAATGACAAAGGAAAGTGCTGGTATGGCATGTTTGATAACGTGGCATGTGTGATGAAGTTGGAAAGACATATCATGGTGTTCTAATGCTATCAGGAATTCATTATTTCAATTTGACGTCATTCTGGAAAAGTTTGGCAATTGTGTGAAATTTTGGAGATTGACTAAATGATGAAAAATTGCCCTAAAGGGGTTGCCTTATGAAAATGTCTGCCATAATTCATAGGTAAAATTAAATTCCCACGCTGACCTTCCATGTCGTATCTTGTTGAAGTACCTATCTAACCATGATCATTTCTCATAAAAAGTGTCTGAAGAAAATGATATGGGTCTGCCAAAACAAGTCTTTTTGAGAAGAATAGTCAAAATTGCCTTGGGAAAATGACCACCATAATTCATAGCTTAAGAAAAATGCACGCCCCATCCTACAAGGTTGTATCCTGTTTACCTGGATATCTAACCATGGTCTCATTTTTTCTTAAGAGTGTTTGTGAAGAAAGTTATGGATTTGCCAAAACAGGTGTTTAGGCAGTTTTCTGCACCAAGTTCACTAAAATGCACGTCTAGGACAGAGGAGGAACATTCTGAAGGTGAGATGAGTTTTGTTGTGCTTATAGATATATTCTACATCATATTGTGACATTGGTTCAGGGTTTTGGTGAAATAAAAAATTCACCTTGAAAATTGCACAGTTGTCCAAGTGTTAAAACTAGTAATAAAAGGTCATTTAGAAATGCCGGCCACATGTTGTTCCTGTGCCCAAAAATTCATTAGATGAAATGGGTCTTTTCCTTGGATATCTTTCCTATCCATGGTTTTAGTTTTCTTTTTGGTGGTCACATGTGCAAGGAATACATATTTCTAAATGAGAAAAATCATAATGGCCACCAAAGATACACTATGAAAATGTGTCCAAGTGTTAAAAACAGGAATTGAAGAGGTTGTTTGGAAATGCACACCATAGGATGTGGTTGTGTACATAATTTCATCCAAATATATGGGTATTTTATATGGTAAATTTTCTATCTATCCTTGGGTTCAGTATCCGTAATAAAGATCACATGTGTGAAATATAAAATTTTCAAATTGAAAACAAAATTGTCTGAGAAGCCATTTTGAAATGCCCACCAGAGGCTCTTTGTGTGCCAATAAATCTATTAAAAAGTATGAGTCTCTTCTCTGATTATATATCCATCTATCCATGGTATCATATCCTAATATGGTGAACACATGTGTGAGATATGGATTTGCCAAGTTGGACAAAAAAAATGTTTTCCTGTTAAAAATAAATGAGATCCAGGCCTAAGTGTTAAAACCAGTTACATAAGGCTATTTTCAAATTCCCACCAATTGTTTTCCTTGAGTCAACATGTTGGAAATATAGAATATGTTTATGTTGCTAGATTTCTGTGGTGGTAAGTTATTGATGAAATCCAACCACACGCTTGACAGTGCTAAATCCACTATTATGAAGAAGGGTCTCAATTTTACCATAGCCCCCAAAACCATTCCCGTCAAATCCATTATCTGCAATATTGAAGATAGTATCCAAAATTTGAACACTGTTCTTCAAGAAATGATAAGACAAGAGTGTGCAGTAGTATTAAGAAAAGCCAAGCCACCCAAACGCAACATTACTAAAGAAGAAGAACGTGCCTTAAAAAACCTGAGGGCTAATGAGGACATAGTTATTCTTAAAGCAGACAAAGGTGGAGCCACTGTGATTTTGGATAGAGGAGACTACAATATTAAAATGCTTGACCACCTCACCAATAGTGGAAGCTATAGGAAACTAAGTAGCAATCCTATCTCTAGAGTAACTAAGTCAAGAAAGCGATTCTAAACTCCAATTTAGATGAGTATTTGAAAAAACTCCTTATCCCCACCAGAGACATCACTCCCAGGATTTATGGACTACCTAAAATCCACAAATAAGGGGTCCCGCTCCAGCCTATCATCAACACTATAGGATCCCCCACCTATGAGCTTGCCAAGCACTTAGCCAAAGTTTTAGGTCCCTTGGTCGGCAAGACTGATTCCTTCATTAAGGACTCAAGCCATTTTGTTGAACTAGTCAAAGATGAGAAATTAGAACCTAAGGACATAATTTTAAGCTTTGATGTGGTTTCACTCTTCACAAAGATACCTTTAGATGAAGCAATCCAGGTTATCAAGGATGCCACCGACCCTCACACAGCCAAGCTTGAAGAAATCTACCTCAGATCAACTTTTTTCAGCTTCTAAGGTGAATTTTATGAGCAAACCACAGGTGTGGCCATGGGATCCCCCCTCTCACCCATAGTTGCAAACCTCTTCATGGAAAAATTTGAGAGAGAATCCCTAGACTCCTATCCTCTAAAACCATCAAAATGGAAGAGGTACGTGGATGATACGAATGTGATTTGCCCACATGGTGAAAATGAACTTAGGAAATTCCTAACACACCTCAACAGTATCTCCCCTAACATTAAATTCACAATGGAACTTGAGGAAAATGGGAGCATCCCATTTCTAGATGTCCTCCTTACCAGGAAAGAAGATGGCACTCTTGGACACGAGGTCTTTCATAAAAATACTCACACTGATAGCTACCTCCATGCAGACTCCCACCACCATCCTTCCCAAAAGATAGGATTTCTCAACACCCTAGTAGTGAGAGCCTCCAGGATCACGGATTTAGAACATATTAAAAAGGAGAAGGACCACCTCAAAGAAGTATTCACAAACATAGGTTACAAACCCAAGGCCATCATGAAGACCCTTGGAAAAACCCACAACAAGACCAACACCAACCCATCAGCTTACTTACCTTATATACAAGGGGTGACTAATAAGATCTCTATAACTCTTAATAAGAACAACATTATGACCTCGTTCAAACCCCTCGAGACCATTAAGAAAAGAATGAGATCCGTTAAAGATCCGGTTGATCATACACAATTCAAAGGGGTTTATAAGATCCCTTGTTCTTGCAAGATCATCTATATAGGTGAGACGAGGCGTTCTTTTCACACACGGTTAAACAAACATGGGGCATACATTCGAAAAGAACGTATATGCTCCTCAGCCCTTGCGGAACATGTTGCCAAAACCAAACATCACATTTGCCTATAAGACACCATTATCCTCGCGAAAGAAGACCACTATTTCAAAAGAAAATTCAGAGAGGCCTTAGAAATTATCAAACTTCCACACAATCTAAATAGGGATGGTGGCCTCGAGGTGAGCACTAGTTGGATTCCCTCTATTCTCAATCGAAAAGGAAACTTTCCCCCTCATTCTGTCCCTTGACTACGTTCCCCTTGATCTTAACCTTTTTTTCCCTTTGCCCTTTTCCCTCTTTCAAGCCCTTCTCCTTTCTTCTTTTGTCCTCCTTCCGTGTCCTTAAATAAAAGCCATAATTTCAAATACTTTAAAACCTAAAATTGAAATATCAAATTAAAAAATTAAAATCAATTTAAAATTTTATGAAAATTAAAAATTAAAAATCATTTTAATTTTTAGGAAAACTAAATATCATTTAAAATTTTTTTAGGAAAATTAAATTTGAAATAAAAATTAATTTTTAAAAAAGATATAGGTAAAAATAAGTTATAACGAACATTATTAACCTTTACCTTTCTTGTCCTAAATTTTTAATTATAAGTAAAGATAATAAATTTGATTTTTAACCTTCTTAAAGTTTTTAACATATTGATAATCATTTTCAAGTAAATTTATTAATAATAATAAATTTATTAATAATAATAAATTTATTTCAACAAAATTTTAATAATTTTGACACATTATATTTTAAAATTTTTAAAAATGTTTAATAATAATAAAAGTGACTACACCTTTTAAACTCCTTAAATAATTAAGTATTAATTTTTATTTTTTTATTTTTTTGGTTTCTACTTAGTTTTTCCTTAGGTTTTAAAATTTTTAAATAAAGTCTTAATATAGCGATTGTAATTTTTTTTTAAATAAGCTAAACAAATGGTGTAAATATAATTAAATAAAATTTCTTCCGCACATTCTGAAAATAAAAAATTAATAAGATTTTTAACCTAGCAAACCCTAGCTTCCATAGCCGACATTAGACGTTTTTTCTTCAACCCAGTTCCAGTATTTATCATTGATTCTCGCTCTCTCCACATTCGACATTGTCCTGATGATGAATCCTGATATGGATTCGAAACGTCGTCTTGGTCATTTCGATATTGTGGTTTCTTCGACAACAACATCAATAGAATATGTTTTTCATTGATGTCAATAGAAGTTCAGTGATGACAAAGGAATAACCAAGGACATGATGGTAGAGTGAACTCAGTGAAAGTTTAAGGAAAGACAAGGTAGTGATGACATGGAATGAATGATGATATGGTAAATATAATGACATGGAATGACATAGATGATGATGTGGCATGAAGATGAAGTCATTTTTGCATTATGACATCACTTTGAAGAAATATGGCAAAATGGTGAAAATCAAGAAATTGACCAAGTATGGAATAATTAGTCAAAATTGTTCCAAGTAGCCATAAGAGAATGCCCTCCATAATTCAGGTTTTGAGAAAATGCCTGCACCATGCTACCAGGATATAGCTTGTTATATTGGCTGCCCAACCATGGTATCAATTTGACTTCATCACCTCTTTGGAGAAATTTCTAGGTCTTCCAAAACAGGTTTTGCATCAAAGCGAGTAAAAATGACCAAGTGTTGGAAAACTGGCTCAGGTGGCCTTAGGAAAAAGCTCACCAAAAATTGTGTGTTGAAGAAAATGCTGACACCACACGGGGGTATTTTATATTGGTGTTATTTATACCTGGCCATATCTTCATATTGTTCTGAAAGTTCCTGAGGGAGAAGTTATGGACCTGCCAAATAAGTGTTTTATGAAAATTGGACCTAGTTTAAGAGAGCAAAAATTGTCTAAGTGTAAAAACGCATAAGTGGCCGCAAGGAAATGGCCTCCATGTCTCATAGGATGATGATACAAATATTTTGAGAGTTTTGACCTCTATATTGTTGTATTTATCATACAACCATCTCATTATATTGACCAAAGAGTCTCTGAGGAAGAAGATATCAATTTACCAAAAGTGTCTCTCAGCCATATTTGCACTACTCCAGTAAAATGCCCACCTAAGGCAAATGAAGAAGAGTTTGGGGGTGAGACAAGTTGTGTTGTGCTCAGTGATGTGTCCTACATCCTATGATATCATTTTTTCATGTTTTTGGTGATATGAAAAATACACCTTGAAAATGGCACAAATTGTCTGTGTAAAATTTGCTGGTAAAACTGCCTAAGTGGCCTCTGTAAAATGCCCGCTATATTTTCTATTTGATGGATTAAATTATTATGAAGGCACGCTACCCTATATTGTTGATTGGTGCACCTAAAAATATCATAAACTTGTCAAAAAGGTCTTTGAGAATGAAGTTATTATTTTCCAAAAGTGCCTTTTGGCAGGTTTTGCATTGTTTTAGTATTGGTAAATCTGCCTAAGTTGGCTCTAGAAAATGCACACCAGATCTTAGGTGTTAATGATAAAATTAATATGAGACTGTTAGGATGTAGCCTTTTGATATGTGCATCTATCCATGGTGTCAGCTTCTGTTCTGGAGTTCACACATGTGGAAAATAGGCCTGCCAAATTGGTTTTAAAAAAATCAGAATGTTCTTTTGATGAAATAAAAAAAAAGGGTGAACTACAAGAATTAAAAACAGAAAAAAAGGAGAATGCTAGAGGAAATGATGCACATAAGGAAAATTTTAAGGGAGTGATTGTTAATTAATTTAGATAGAAAAGGCGTGGAAGATATATTTAGGATGGGGTATTTAATTTCATTAATTAAAACAAATATTTGAAGGGGCGTGATCAGATGAATACAAAGTTTAATTAATTAATTAATTAATTAAAAATATATAAGAAACACGATGATAAATTAATTATCTGAGATTCGAAGAGGTGCTAGGATGAAAGAACATGAGTACAATATGTAAGGGCGCAATGGTTAAATGTTTAACATAATTTTGGATTAAATGTTTATCAAACTGAGGTTTTTAAAAGGTGTGAAGATGAAAGGGTCTGACTGCTCTGAAAAGGTACAGTGCATAAATAATGAAGAATGTATATATATAGCAGAATATTGAAGTGGATAATATTTTTCTCTATGGATGAAATATGAATATCTAAACAAGAAGGAAGAAGTCCAATAGCATGAGAAGACAAAATTAAAGAAAGTCTCTTTGGTTTTATTTGAAGGTTCTGTAAAGGACAAAAATAAAAGAGAATTCTGGGTTATAAAGTGAATAAATGAAGCAGCATTGAAAATAAGAAGAAGAGACCAGGCTGAGTGCACATTCAAGAAGAAGAAGAGCATAATAGAAGACAAATACCAGTAAAGTAAAGAGGCCAGTGAAGATCTGTGTGGCATCAAGACAGAGACCAAGTGAAGAAAGTAAGAATAACTAAGAAAATTATGGAAGAGTGAACTCAGTGATGACAAAGGAATAACCAAGGACATGATGGCAAAGTGAACTTAGTGAAAGTCAAAGGAAATACAAAGGTAATGATGACATGGAATGACATCGATGATGATGTGGCATAAAGATGAAGTCATTGTTGCATTGCCATCACTCTAAAGAAATATGGAAAAATGGTGAAAGTCAGTAAATTGACCAAGTATGGAATAATTAGTCAAAATTGGTCCAAGTAGCCTTAAGAGAATGCTCACCATAATTCAGTTTTTACGAAAAATTCCCGCACCATGGTACTAGGCTTCAGCTTGTTATAGTGGCTACCCAACCATGGTCTCAGTTTGACTTCATCACCTTTGCATAGAAAGTTCTAGGTCTTCCAAAACAGGGTTTTGCATCAAAGTGAGTAAAAATTACTAGGTGTTGGAAACTGGCTCAGGTGGCCTTGGGAAAACGCCCGCCACAAATTGTGTGTTGAAGAAAACACCTGAACCTCATGGGGGTATTGTAGGTTGGTGTTATTTCTACTTGAGAATATCTTCATATTGTTCTGAAAGTGCCTGAGGGAGAAGGTATGGACCTTCCAAATAAGTGTTTTATGAAAATTGGACCTAGTTTAAGAGAGAGCAAAAATTGTCTGTGTGAAACTACCTAAGTGGCCTCAGGGAAATGCCCTCCACAACTCAGAGGATGATGATAAAAATATTTTTAGATTTTGGACCTATATATTGTTGTATGTATCATACAACCATATCATCAACTTGACCAAAGAGTCTTTGAGGAAGAAAATTTCAATCTGCCAAAAGTGCCTCCCAGCCATATTTGCACTACTCCAGTAAAATGCCCGCCTAAGGAAAATGAGAAATATTTTGAGGGTGAGACAAGTTGTGTTGTGCTAAGTGATGTTTCCTACATCCTCTATATTTTAGTGATGAAAAAGGAGTAACCAAGAAAATAATGGTAGAGTGAACTCAGTCAAAGTCAAAGGAAAGACAAAGGTAGTGATGACATTGGAATGAATGATGATATGGAAAATATAATGACATGGAATGACATAGATGATGATGTGGAATGAATATGAATTCATTTTTGCATTATGACATCACTCTGAAGAAATATGGAAAATGGTGAAAATCAAGAAATTGACCAAGTATGGAATAATTAGTCAAAATTGGTCCAGTAGCCTTAAGAGAATGCTTGCCATAATTCATTTTTTTGAGAAAAATGCCCACACCATGGTACTAGGATTTATCTTGTTATAGTGGCTATCTAACCATGGTCTCAGTATGAATTCATCACCTCCGCAGAGAAGGTTCTAGGTCTTCCAAAATAGGTTTTTGCATCAAAGCGAGTAAAAATGACTAAGTGTTGGAAAACTAGCACAGGCGGCCTTGGGAAAATGCCTACCACAAATTGTGTGTTGAAGAAAATTCCCAAACCTCATGGGGGTATTGTGGACTGGTGTTTTTTCTACTTGACCATATCGTCAGATTGTTCTAAAAGTTCCCAAGGGAGAAGATATGGACCTGCCAAATAAGTGTTTTATGAAAATTGGACGTAGTATAAGAAAGATAAAAAATTGTCTATGTAAAACTGCCTAAGTGGCCTCAAGGAAATTCCCTCCACATCTCATAGGATGATGATTAAAATATTTTGATATTTTGGACCTCGATATTGTTGTATGTATTATACAACCATGTCATCAACTTGACCAAAGAGTCTCTGAGGAAGAAGATTTTAATCTGCCAAACGTGCCTCCCAACCATATTTGCACCACTCCAGTAAAATGCCCGCCTAAGGAAAATGAAGAAGAGTTTGAGAGTGACGCAAGTTTTGTTGTGCTCAGTGATGTGTCCTACATCCTTTGGAGTTCAGTGATGACAAAGGAATAACCAAGGACATGATGGCAAAGTGAAGTTAGTGGAAGTCAAAGTACAGACAAAGGTAGTGATGACATGGCATGAATGATGATATGGAAAATATAATGACATGGAATGACATAGATGATGATGTGGAATGAATATGAAGTCATTTTTTTATTATGACATCACTCTAAAGAAATATGGAAAAATGGTGAAAATCAGGAAATTGACCAAGTATGGAATAAATAGCTAAAATTGGTCCATGTAGTTTTAAGAGAATGCCCGCCATAATTTAGGATTTGAGAAAAATGCCTGCACCATGGTACTAGGATATAGCTTGTTATAGTTTCTATCCAACCATGGTCTCATTTTGAATTCATCACCTCCAAGGATAAATTTCTAGGTCTTCCAAAACAGGGTTTTGCATCAAAGCGAGTAATTGGAAAACTAGCTCAAGTGGCCTTGGGAAAATTCCGGCCACAAATTGTGTGTTGAAGAAAATGCCCGCACCTCATGGGGGTCTTGTAGATTGGTGTTTTTTATACCTGAACATATCTTCATATTGTTCTGAAATTTCCTGAGGGAGAAGTTATGAACTTTCCAAATAAGTGTTTTATGAAAATTGGATCTAGTTTAAGAGAGCAAAAATTGTCCAAGTGTAAAACTGCCTAAGTGGCCTCAGGGAAATGCCCTCCACATCTCGTAGGATGATGATAAAAACATTTTGAAATTTTGGAACTCTATATTGTTGTATGTACCATACAACCATGTCATCATACTAACCAAAGCATCTCTGAGGAAGAACATATCAATATGCCAAAAGTGCCTCCCAGCCATATTTGCACTAGTCCGGTAAAATGCCTGCCTAAGACAAATGAAGAGAGTTTGAGGGTGAGATAATTTTTGTTGTGCTCAGTGACATGCCCTACATCCTATGGTATCATTTTTTCATGGTTTTGGTGAAATGAAAAATCCACCTTGAAAATGGCACAAATTGTCCAAGTGTAAAATATGCTGGTAAAATTGCCTAAGTTGCCTCTGTAAAACTGCCTGCACCTCATGGGGGTCTTGTAGGTTGGTGTTTTTTATACTTGAACATATATTCATATTTTTCTGAAAGTTCCTAAGGGAGAAGTTATGGACTTTCCAAATAAGTGTTTTATAAAAATTGGATCTAGTTTAAGAGAGCAAAAATTGTCTAAGTGTAAAACTGCCTAAGTGGCCTCAGGGAAATTCCCTCCACATATCGTAGGATGATGATAAAAATATTTTGACAATTTGGACCTCTATATTGTTGTATGTACCATACAACCATGTCATCAGACTGACCAAAGGATCTCTGAGGAAGAAGATATCAATCTGCCAAAAGTGCCTCCCAGCCATATTTGCACTAGTCCGGTAAAATGCCTGCCTAAGAAAAATGAAGAAGACTTTGAGGGTGAGATAAGTTTTATTGTGCTCAGTGACATGCCCTACATCCTTTGGTATCATTTTTTCATGGTTTTGGTGAAATGAAAAATCCACCTTGAAAATGGCACAAATTGTCCAAGTGTAAAATATGCTGGTAAAACTGCCTAAGTTGTTTCTGTAAAATGCCCACTATAATTTATATTTGATGGATTAAATTATGATGAAGGTACAGTCATCTATATTGTTGTTTGGTTCACCTAAAAATATCATAAAATTGTCAAAAGGTCTCTGAGGATGAAGTTATTAATTTTCCAAAAGTGCCTTTTGGCAGGTTTTGCATTGTTTTAGTACTGGTAAATTTGCCTAAGTTGGTTTAGGAAAATGCACACCAGATATTAGGTGTTAATGATAAAATTAATATGAGACTGTCAAGTTGTATCCTGTTGATATGTGCATCTATCCATGGTGTCATCTTCTGTTCTGGAGATCACACGTGTGGAAAATAGGTCTACTAATTTGGTTTAAAAAAACATAATGTTCTTTTGCTGAAATAAAAAAAGGGTGAGCTACAGGAATTAAAAATAGAAAAAAAAGGAGAACGCTATAGGAAATAATGCACATAAGGAAAAATTAAAGGGCGTGTTTATTAATTAGTTTGGATAGAAAAGGCATGGAAGATATATTTAAGATAGGGTATTTAATTTCATTAATTAAAACAGAGATTTGAAGGGGCATGAGATGCACACAAAGTTTAATTAATTATTAATTAAAAATATATAAGAAAAAGAACGATAAATTAATTATTTGAGATTCGAAGAGGTGCTAGGATGAAAGAACATGAGTTCAATCTGTAAGGGTGCAATGGTTAAATGTTTAACATAATTCCGGATTAAATGTGCAGAATCATTATGACGGTAACTCTCATAATATGGTGCAGAATCATTAGCATTAAAAAGGAATTGAAAACAAACAAGATTATAGAAATACAGTGTCCTCTTTGTATGTCAATAGCTATGACTAAACTAACAGAAAATTACTTATGCATAATATTTTGTATTTTTTTCCATTCTTCGATCAATGTGCAATAATGGAAAAAAACCCTTATCTTGTGAGTTTCCATATAAAAAAACCTAAAAAATATAAAGAAATGGACTTGAAAACTACCGTCATTATTTAGGCATTTCAAACAGACTTATGATATGGTGTCACTTACATTTCATCTGTACTGAAGAAATACACAAAAACCTTCATAGGATTAGGTACTTGTTCCCAATTAGGCCTACTTATCTGTAATTTCAAGGAACATCCATTATCGAAATACTGGCCATCTCCATTGCATGTTAGATTAAGCTAAATTTTCTATAAATACAACCATTTCTTATAGGGTTTTGACAAGGATTTCCATAAAATAAACAAAACGTCATTATATTAAAATATAATACTTCATGTTTCTTTTAAGAACCTGAAAATAATAAATATACTTTAAATTTTAATCTAATTTGATCCATGTAAAGGAAATTGGTTGAAGACCCTAGCCTATAATAAGAGCATCCAACTCATAGTAGAAACCCATAATTTGATATAGGCTACACAAAAAGTATTATCTATTTCCACTTCTAATAGACAAAAAACATGACAAAATTTAATCTATGCAAGGGTAATTTAGATGAAGACATAGTGTCTATTAGAAGAGGCCCTAACTCATAGGATAACCCCACGATTTGACATAAGTGCATAGAAAGTATAATCTACTTTTCCTTCTAATAAATGACAAGCCAAATTTGTAAACAAATAGACAAAAATCAGACTCAAAATTGTAGACACAGGTGGCTTCTTTGACCATATGACCAAGAATTATCATCTAATTGTACATATGATGGTCCATAACTTGAACAAAGATAAAAAGTGCAAGATCCTATATTCAAAAGCAGCCTATCTATGCTAGTCAAACTTGCTTCCTCGCAGATGAGGTCGTGATTCAGCAGTGGAATATCAGTCCACTCATCAGGTTAAATTCCAGGTGCAAGTCCTAGGGTGATTTTGACATAAGAGTATGCACTTAGGCAAATGAAAAATAGTTGTAATTACTGATTCATATTTTTAAGGGACATCGTATTGATAAAAACAGGCCCCTTGTGGGCCTGACGAGTTTGGGCCAATTGTAATCCACTTGGAGATAGATAGAAGCAATTTCCACCTAAAAAAACACAAACTTGCATCCATTGCTTGGGTTTAAACACACAAAACAAAAACAAAAACTTGCATCCATCTCTTGGGTTTAAAGACTAATATCTGATATAGGTTTGATTTATCATGCAGGGTTTCAACGTGCAACAACTAGGTTTTGCAATTCTAGAATTAAGAATAAAATATTGGCACATATTGGGAAATCGAAAAAGATGCCGATAGCCATTGCAATTGGCACAATGGAAATGAAACTCTATGAAAATATATAAGCATTCACACAATTTCCAAGAAAATAAAAATATAATATATATAGTCGGGGATTAAGGAAGGGTTTTTGTGATATCGTTGTTTGATAGATCCAAGTATCCTAGATATTCTACATTCACAAATAACTGAAGTGAGCAGAGGCCTAAAAATATTCCCAAT
Source organism: Pseudotsuga menziesii (assembly GCA_001517045.1). NCBI lineage: Eukaryota > Viridiplantae > Streptophyta > Pinopsida > Pinales > Pinaceae > Pseudotsuga > Pseudotsuga menziesii. Next base: position 145,560 of record LPNX010733520.1, on the reverse strand, counting down.
CAGACAGGGATGTCATCACTTATATTGTTTTCGGAGAGAATGAGGGTGTGAAGTTTATAGGATTTTTAAAGAGCGAGGATGCTCCCTATGAGAATGTTTTGGCATATACCCCAATCGTAAATGGATTCTAGATTGAGGAAGGAATCTAGGAATGCTTCAAATACAATATGAGTAAGTGCATTTGAATTGCCAAGAATAACACTTAGTACATACATAAAAAGTACTGGGAAAAATATTTCAAGGATTTATAAGATTAAGACAGAGAGGGAAATCAAGTTTACAAATAAAATTGAAAGAACATTCAAGAATATTATACAATCAGAAGACCATGACCAGCAAGTGTTCCAGATTCAACATCAAGAATAACAAAAAAATTATCATATATCATGTTGGTAATAACTCCCGATTGATTATTATTCCAATGCAAATGCCTATATTTATACAAATCACATGGCGGTTGGGTTTCACCTTCTGCTCAGC
>LPNX010733520.1:129366-143536 GCA_001517045.1 Pseudotsuga menziesii | reverse complement strand
GACTGGTCATTTTTATTAGTTTCAAGAAAAATGACATCTCTGGAAATAAAAAATTTCTTGTTTACTTCATCATACAAACGGTATGCCTTGGAGTATTCTTCGTACCCCAAGAAAATGCACTTTCTGCTTCGAGCACCAAGCCTGTTTCTTTGCCCCTTCGGAATCAAGGCATAACAGGTGGAACCAAAAACTTTGAGATTCCTGACTGAAGGGAGATGGCCAAACCACATTTCATGTGGAGTCTTGTTATCAAGTGCATTTGATGGACTTCTATTTCTCAAATATGCTGCACATTTTACTGCATCACCCCAAAACATTAGTTTTACATTCTTGAAAAACATCATTGAGCGAACCATATTCAGTATGGTTCTATTCATTCTTTCTACTACACCGTTTTGTTGAGGATTGTAGGGAATGATAGTCTGATGTGCAATTCCATGTTGGCGAAGATAATTTTCAAAATCATTTGAAGTGTATTCTTTTCCATTATTAGTACGAAGTGTACCAATTTTTGATTGTGCTTGTTTTTCAATCAATGCATGAAAGTCTTTGAATGTTTGAAATTCTTCTGACTTTGTCTTTAAACAGTAAAGCCAGCACATTCGTGAGTAGTCATCAACAAATGTCATAAAATACTTATTCTCATTTGCTGAAGGAGTTGGCATTGGGCCACATAAATCAGAATGTACTAACTCTAATTTCCTACTTGCTCTGAAATTAGATTCATGGAATGGCAGCTTACTATGTTTCCCTAAAATGCATGCATCACATTTATTCTTCTCTTTAGGAATGGTGGGCAAGCCAAATACACCATTCTTTCTCAACAAACGAAGACTGTTATAATTTAGATGACCAAATCTTGCATGCCACAATGAGCTAGATGACATATTACCTTCTCCATGCTGAGAGAGGTAGGCATAGTTCTGAAATCTTGCGGATGAACCCTTGAGCTTCAGCAGCTTCTCATCTTCGTATCCGGTCATGATGACTTGGTTGTCAGAGGACTTTCTTATTTCAACGATTCCATCAAACATGTGGATGGAATGGCCTTGCTGTCGAATCTCCACCAAGGACAGCAGGCTTCTCTGCAACTCTGGAAGATAGAGAACGTTCTTCAACAAGAAATCAGGGAATCCAGGCATCTTCAGTCGAATGGTGCCCATTCCCTTTGGTTTAATACTTGACTTATCTGCAAAGTAAACTATGCCATCTATTGTTTCATTCAGTTCTTCAAAACAGTATTTTCTAAATTTCATGTGTGATGTTGCACCAGTATCAAGCAGCCAACAATCTTTGTAAGATGAAAGAGAATTCATTTCATTAAATCCAAGGTTACAATGTGCAACAATACAAGAATCAGAAGATTTACTAGCATCTTGGTCATCTTTCTTCTGGTTGTGCTTGTCTTTGATGGAGTCCCACGAAGCCCAACACTGATCTAATGTGTGCCCAGTATTTCCACAACGCTTGCACTGTAAATCTGATCTTTTGTTTCTGCCCCCTCTGCCTCTGAAGTTTCTCCTTCCTCGTCCTCTCTTGCTGCAATCTCCTTTGGAAGGGTCTTTGGACCGATTCTTTGTTTTCTGAACAAAGTCAAGGGATTCTTCAATAGACTCGCTTGATTTGTTGAACTTTCTAAACCATTTTGGATATGTTTCTTTGCCAGTGAGGACATCACCAACAATAGATGCTATAGATTTCATTTTTACAACTGTTAGTGTAATTTACAAAGAGAAATAGAGAAAAAAAAACAATAACCTTGCAGGTCTACAGTCTCTGCCAAGGTGAATACAATGCAAGCTTCAGGTGAGCATACACAAGCTTCTTCAATATACAAAATATATCAATCACGAGTAATATATCAGTCTCGGTATCACAATGCAATATATCAGTCTTAGTATTCAGAATTACACAGGCTCGCTTGATTTCGTAGGCAGCTCCACAGGTTCAGTCTCATATATCCAAAATGCACCAAACACACAGCATGTTCATTCTCCTTGAATTAGTACTCCACGCAGCTATTATTCTTCAGCATAAATCAATCTTCACATTGCAGTTGTAGCAAGCATTATATATCAGTCACAATATAATATCATTCAACCACAATATCATTCAACCACGATGATCTCTTCAGAAAATCGCAGCATCAAAAGAGTTGTCTCATTTCTCTCAAAGTCAAGAGAGCGTGGTTACATATTAGGTATAGCAGAACTCATACGTAGCATATTAAATACACATTGATCATGCCGCATCATATACTGGTAGAGATGACAAAAAGAAGCAGGCCAAGCAGAATGATTGGGGAGAACTAAGCGAGACAGACGTGAGAGCCCGAAGGACTGAATTCTGAATAGTTATAATCTGCTTGTTTTCCTTCACACACAAGGATTAGGGTTTATGCAGTCAATACTAATGGAACAACACCAGCAACGGTCTTCAAGTATTCATGTACAACGCTCATCAGCTTCAACACATATCAATTCTTCAATCCATATATACATTCACGCAGGCTCCAACGCAGGCTGGTCTCTTCAAACAGTCTCCACGCAAAAATCTAGGGTTTTTGCATTATCTCCAAGCAAGTAACAGATTACCTCTATGCATTGAGTCTTCACAACGCCTTCAGACTTTAAGATAATTGCAAGAGCAATACTGTTCCACAACGCCTTCAGACTAACTGAAAAGCTTATGGGCTGCAACCATGCAGATCCAACTTCAAAGTGTTGCTACATGAAAAACGAATAGCTTACATCCAAATAGGAAGCTACAAGTGGTGCGCGATGCTGGCCTTCCGGATGTTGACGTGAAGATGAAGTCCAATGATTTCTTATCTTGTCATCTCGGAGAAGAAACGAGAAACCAGTTCAGCGACCCTCACTTTCTTCCCAAAGTTCGGGGTTCTCGTCCATGATCATTTAAATTCATATAATTTCTGGGTGAACGTAGGGTAGATATATTTTTGCAACCGTGTTTTAGCTTATCTGAGCAAAAGAAGGATGCTAGCCATGCTCAAACCGAAACTGACTCTGAAGATGCTCATAAAATTAAACAGCATGGATCAGACAATATTGAAAAAGCACCAGATATTGAATACCACGAGTCCTATAATTGGGCAGACGCAGCCATTGCATCCATGGAAGAGAATTTTCTGACCATATCTTCAGCAGTTGTTCACGTTTATGGACAGGGGAATTTTGAAGTGGCTAGTGGCCAGTTTTCTATAGTTCAGACTATGTTTATCATCACATCACAGCACAGAGATAGAGAGGATCCCTCAACAACATAACCATAGAATGAGATTTGTACTAAAAAAAATCGTCAGGCAGATTGTGCAGTGAGTTACATGAATAGTGGGAGATTATCAAACTTTGAGAGTTACAGGAATAATATAAGATGGAGGTCCCATAAGAAAACCAGCGGAAATAAGAGCGTGATGCAGACTAGGGTTAGGTATATATAAAAAATTGACTGAAAAAAAAATTCAATCGCTCATTCAAAATCATGCAGCTTCTATGGACTGTTTAATACCTCATTCCTTAGCATAGGTCTGCAGGAGCATAACGCAGACAGTGAATGCGTACAGTCTAAGCATGGTAATCAACAAGACACTCAAGACATTCCTTAATGCTGGCTGAATTACTCATGTGAATAACGCATATGGCAGACTGGAGATGAGCAGGAAGTCTGGACTGGCAGAATGGCAGGCATGCAATGCAGCCAGGAGTTATGGCAGGCAAATAGCCAAGCTCTGATACCACTTGTTGGTAATAACTCCCGATTGATTATTATTCCAATGCAAATTCCTATATTTATACAAATCACATGGCGGTTGGGTTTCACCTTCCACTCAGCCTGTTTGGCTTCCTACTATTTATTTATTTACATTATATAACCCTAAGGGATTATATTCTAACATATCAATTGTAGCAACAGAGCATATTTTTAATAAAAATGATTGTTTTAGTCATTAAGTTCAAATAGTTGTTTCTTCCAAATAAATATGTATTTTCAGAAAAAGAGAGAGGATTTTCTACAGCATAGGACAATATTCAAAAACCTCTCTCATTTTTTACATGGGTATTATATTTTGGGAGAATTTAAGTCATCTTTACAGGGAAATTTTCCAGTATAACAGTTTACTATCTGAGTCATCAAATTAAAAAAATGATTCCAAAGATCTGGAGGAGCATATGACAAAATGAAGACATGGGTTTTGTCGAGAACATGGTCAACTACAAAAACATCTCTCTTTTTTCACACATATATCACCATTTGAGATATGAATGTGGGGTTTTGAATCCTATTTTTCAGCAGTTTGTTTCCTGAAATGAATCAAATCAGTTGTAACTATTTCTATTTTTAGAGTTTAGTTAGATTTCGAATTCAAGATTAGGTAGAGGTTTTTTTAATATAAATTCATATGTATTTGATATACAATAGAAATTATTAAAGAAAATGTTTTCCGTGGAAGGCTATGCAGTATAATAAAACAAATGCAATGAATGATTTTTATTGATTATCAAAACTAATGAAAACGACCAGAAATGTGAAACTAGAACATAGTGAAAACAAATAGCAACCATACCAAATCAACAGGATGAGAACACCATTTCTGATGAAAAAAGAATAGGGGAAGCGTGAAGAACTTGCCAGCAAGAGTAATAAATCTCCAGGATGAGAATGTCAACAAGAGGTACACTACTGTTGATCCTCGCTGAACCAAGAACCCAAGGCTATAGAGAGATGCGACAACACTCCATCCGTAATCATCAGAGAAGAAAGGGCACAAGATTTTTGAATAAGAAAAATGCAGAGCAGCATGAAGATCCAGCCAAAACTTAGTACTATACAATACTAATGGAACATGTAGAGAACCATGAATCCAGGCTTCAAATTTGAACATGCACTATCAGTTATCCATTTTATAGGTTCAACTTCCAAAAATCATTTGGAGTACTAAAAGTTGTATCTAAAAGGGGTTTCATCCATTTCTTTCCAAGCATGCTATAATGTACCTCTTTCCATAATACGATTTGGATGCCTATGCAACATAAGCTAATGCATAGCATGTTCTTTCCTCTCTCGAACCTCTTCTCTCTTTATTCCAAATGCAGTGGTTGGAAGGCCGGATAAAAACCCCCATTCATGTGCCATAACTCATTTTCAAACTTTCAAAAAATTTGTGGTGCTGAAACCTTTTGTTTTTTTATTTTCATGGTTTGTTGTGGTGTTAAAACCCTTATCTTAGATAGTTATGGCTTCTAAAATGCACATTTTTTTTAATCTTGATGGTTTCTTTTATGTGTGTGTGTGTGTGTGTGTTTCTTTTTGTTGGTTTAGATTATAAATATATAATAATATATATTTAAGGTACTATGGTCAAGTAAAGAAGCATGAGAATGTAAGTCTAATTTCAAATTTAATGGTGGGAAAGGCCAAACCTTTTGTTTTTTTTGGTGGTGTTATCTGATGTAAATTAGGTGTTAGTGATATAATCTAGGTGTTAGTGAGTAGACATAATTATACTTTTATTAAATTCATATAAATTATTTTTAATGTATTTTTTATGTTATTATGAACAACAAAGTAGAGTTTAGTTTTGCAACAATCTTGATGTTTTTTGTATTGGAGCAATGTGTTAGATACCTTGAAATGTTTGGAGACTTAAACTAGGTTATATTCAATCTAGAAAGATCTATCATTTCTTGAAATTATAACCTATTGGGGGGTATTTAAAGAATTATGGAGTCAAAATATGAATTACAATCTATCTATTTTTGTCATCTCAAGAGAGAACACAATCAAGAAGCAGACATAAGAGGGCATCAAACTAGTAGTCAACCTCCCTATTGGTTATTGGATATAGGGAAGGTGAAGAACTATCTAAGGTTTCTTCTTTACAATATGGAACCTCTCTCACTCTATTCATCGATGGGGCCTGCAACTATCACATCATGTAATTTTGGCCTTGTTAGCTCCTAACATAGAGGAATAATGCATATCTGTTTTCCCATGTTGTACATCGAAGTCATCATCAACAATATTTTCATTTATGGCTTATGGGCTATATGCCAACTCCTAGGTCGTGATGCATTGTTTAAATAGGGAAAGAAATATACAAGGAGAGTGGATCTGGGATCTATGATCCAAAAATTGCGAGTATGCCATGGTACACACTGAAAGTGTCTCTCCTAATATCCGAAGCCAAATGCGGAAAAATTGAAATAGTAATATGTCTAAAAGAACTATAAGAACTAGAAGGGGAACTATAATGGGTAGTGTGTTGATGTCGGTAGTGGGGATCCTATTGCTGTGATTTGGATGCATACAACTGAGTGTTAGGATGAGGTCGAGACTAGCAACATCAATGGGGTTTGGAGGACGTAGAGGTGGTCTATGGTTAGAAGCAGTGTCATCCTTTGTCGATCTCTAGAATCCCCTAGAGGAGGGGAGCACTGAAAAGAAGGAAGTAATCTACTAAGTGGAGGCCAGTCCCGACTGCAAATGTCACTGAAGGAGGGAACAAAGCAAATAGTAAACATGTTTTGTGGAAACTATGGCATGAACCTACCAATTCAGGAGCCTCACGCACACAATTCTTGATCTTTCTCCTAATAATTACATCAAAAACATTGATTTCCTAAAGTTCACAATATTTACATAGCTTTTATTGACTAAGGCCAACTGAGAAAGGATTGACAAAAGAAACATTAAAAGTGTTTCGTAAGTGTGGTTTTTTGGATGTTTATGTCATGGTTATCATGTTCAACCCCACTTTTCCCCATCTTTGGTCCCTCTTTTTGTCTAGGATTTCGCTAACCAACAAGAGTTGGAGCGCTCCATACAAGTACAAGTACCAAAGTATGATGTCCCTAGCCTTTTTAGAATTAATATGTATTTATTTATGCTACTATCAAAAAAAATTGTGATACAACCTAGTCTAGGACTTGTGTTGCAAAATCTTAAGGGAAGCAAAGGTTGAGCAGGATTTTTGTTGGTGGTACTCAATAATTTGGAAATGCAAGTGTCTGATGAAGAACGAGATTTTTATGTCTCTAATGCTCAGTAATATAGTTATTATTTGGGATTATATTTAGAGAAAAATATAGAAGGTGTCCAATATGTAAGGTAAGCAAAGAAATCACATGTCGTTTGTATATTGAGTGATTTTTGTTATTGTTGTATGGGTAGAATTAGAAAGAGGTATTTGTATCGAAGGCTTATGAGTTGGGGTCTTTATCAATGTATGCTTAAAATTTGTGTGTGAGAACATAAAATTGAAAAATTATAGATATTTACCTTTACTATGTGCCTAGGGGGTGTGGTTAGAAAAGAATGGTACTGAACTATTTGATGGTAATTTTAACGTCTCATGGTAGATGGTGGCCATCCTCACTCAGGATAAAACCTCTCCAAGGAATGCTATATATCTTGTACTTGCCATCATGACATGACACCCTATTAAGTGTCAGTGTTAGAATAATCAAACCATAGTTACCTACCTTAGACATTAATTAATCCATTTTTTTCTTATTTGCCTAGTTTCCAATATTCCACTCTATGCAAGTTGTCTTCCACATGCCATAGAAGTCAAAATTGCTAAAACTGAGTCATGGAGCACTTGGGAAACCTCCTGGAAACCATATTTAGTAGTTCTACTTTATTCCAGATCCTCCCTAGTGCATATCTACTTTTTCTGCTAAGTTCCCTGCTTTATTGATATTTGAGGAAAAAGGGAAAGTAAGACTAGGTGTAGTTGACTTGTTTTTTTCCCTCATAATCCTCCAGTATTTTCTCCTAATAAAAGCATGTATGAGTTGTCTTTCCATCACCTATTATCTTTCCTACTTGACTTTTCCAATTCATGAGCTTCTAAGGTAGATTTGGAAACTTCTTTATGCACCTATGGGGGATTTGACTAGATTTAGTAAGCCTGCTTATTGACTATTTTAAATGGAATCCTTATGCATTCAAATCTCTCATGTAATTATATATTGCAGAAGCCTATGACTTCATAAGGTTGGATATTGTACACTTATTCAATATAGATTAGTGTTATGCTTCAATTTCAGTCTCCTTTGTGTGTAAATTTGCATGTTTGATTAGTAATTTTGTGATTGCAATTGTTCTATCACTTGGGTTCAATTTTCACATGGTATCAAAGCCTTTGTAGATTGATTTCTCTCCTTCCATATTTATATTACAGGTTCGACATCTTGACTGGGAGAAAATTCTGCTGGTTGAAGGGCACAGTTCAGATCTATGGATCAATCTCAGAAGATCATCTTGACTCCATTTAATTTCTTTGAATGGAAAGTAGATATAGAGATACTATTGAGATCGAAGGGTCTCTACAGGGTGACTATAGAAATTGAGGTAGATCCCAATGCAACTACAGAGAAAATTAAATGGCACAACAGGAGGGATGAGGCCTATGGTCTTCTGTGTCTGAGCATATCTAGAGACCTCCTCTTCCATCTTGATGGATTGAAATCACCTAATGAAGTGTGGGAGAAGCTTGTAGATATTTTTGGTAAGACATATGAGATGAGATGACATCAAATCAATAATGAATTGATCTCTTTGAGTCCCAGCAGCTTCGAATCCATGCAACTCTACTTTTCTAAGTTTAAAGCCCTTGTTTTGCAGCTAAAATAGTGTGGAATTGAAAAGAAGGAAGAGTAGCTAGTTTTGGCCATACTCTCAAAGCTTGGCCTTGACTATTCAGTGTTCGTTTTGACCTTCCATTCCACCAAGTTGATAGCTCGAGCCTGGAAGATGCCTAATCTTGCAGAGTTCATGGAATCCCTCACACAAGAACAAGATAAATTGGTGATGATGGGCACCATCAAACCTTCCAAAGACCAAGCTTTAGTTGTTGGAGATTCAAGGGTGGATTCAAAAGGCAAGAAGAAAGCTAAGAAGCCACCTGAGCAAAAGAGAGATAAGAACAAGTCTCAAGAGTAGCCCCAAGGCTCCAAGAAGAACTTCCAGAAGAAGAAGAACAAAGGAGAAATGAGCAAGTGCGCATACTACAGTAATGGCTATCATCCTGAAAGCTCCTAAATGAAGAAGCAAATTGACATGTTGACCCAACTCTTGGAGAAGAATAACATCTCCCTTCCTGATTTCTCAAAGAAGAGGGAAGGAGGATCAAATTTAGAGGAAAGAAAGAGAGTACATGCATTGGTTGCTAGCACATCAAGCTCAGCTAGCTTCATCATGGACTCTGGAGCTTCAAGACATATGGTTTCGACCAAGGAGGCATTCTCCTCTCTTGACATGTCGAAAGGCCCACCAATAGTGCTAGGAGATGACTCTCTCACTTATAGTTTGGGCAAAGGAAGGATTGATCTTGACCATGGTAAGTTCAGTAATGTATTGTATGTTCCAGGTCTTGCCTCTAACCTCTTGTCAGTGTATCAGATGACCCACACAGGGTCTCCAAAAAAGGTCATATTCTCCCCTGATGATGTTGATATCATAGAGATATTGAATGGTAAAGTCATTGCAAAAGGAGTTGTAGATCACACTTTGAAGGTATACATGTTTCCACATTTTCTGCCCTACTCAAACCCCTCTGCTCTTCTGATTCATGCCAATGAGGCAAGAAATATTTGGCATGAAAGATTCGGCCATATTAACTATAAGTTTCTTTCTGATCTAAGTGAAAAATAAATGGTAATAGGGTTACCAAAGATCAAATTTTCCAAGAGAGTTTGTCAAGGTTGTATCCTAGGAAAACACCCAGAGCATAAATTTGAGAGAGCTAGTCATGAGAGAACCTCTGCACCTCTTGAGTTGATCCATAGTGATGTTGCTGGTACATTTCCTCATATTTCAATGATTCAAGACAAATATGCATTGACCTTCATAGATGAATTTTCCAGGTATTGTTGGGTTTACTTCCTGAAGCATAAGTATGAAGTTTTTGGCCTCTTCAAAGTCTTTAAGGCTTTGGTTGAAAACCAGTCTGGGAGGAGACTCAAGATCCTCATATCTAACAATGGTGGTGAGTATGTCAAGTCTGAGTTCATTGAATATTGTGAATATGCAGGTATTCAGATGCAGCATTCAATCCCTTACACACCACAACAAAATGGTGTTGTTGAGAGAAAGAACAAATCACTAAAGGAGATGGCAACCTGTATGATGGAGGCTAAGATTTTGCCACCAAATTTTTGGGCCGAGGCTATAAACTATGCATCCTATATCCATAATAGGGTGCCTCATAAAAATATTGATGGTATGACTCCTTTCGAATCTTGGAGTGGGCACAAGCCTGATGTGCCCCATTTCAGGATTTTTGGCTCAAAGGCTTGGGCTAGAATTCCAACAGAAAAGAGGAAGGCTTTGCAGCCCCAAATCCAAGAGTGTTTATTTGTTGGGTACTCTGAAGATTCAAAAGGGTACAAGCTGATAAACTTGAGCACAAAAAAATATTTCATTGAAAGGAGTGTTCAGTTCCAAGAAGAGCCTTTAGCAGCAGTTGAAGTTGGAGAGTCTTCTTCACCACCAGAACCATTGAATGTAAGTGAAGAGACAAATGAGTTTGCTGATTCTGATATGTATGATAATGATGATTTAATTTCATATCTTGACAGTCCTACAAGACCAAAATGGGCAGCAAAGACCATTAATGCAGCTGGAAATCCTAGTGATCCTAGGAGGACTAAATCTCAGTTTGAGTGTGGCCTGTGTATGAAAGACCCTTTGTTTGCAAAGAAGTGCTATCTGATGGTTGAATCAGACACATAGACATATGAAGATGCAGCACATGATCCAATATGGAAAACATCCATGAAAGAATAATTCATCTCACTCTAGAAGAACAACACTTGGGAACTGGTTGATCTTCCCTCAGGGAGGAAGCTAGTTCAATGTAAGTGGGTTTTCAAAACTAAGTTTGCTGCTGATGGTTCACCTTTAAAATATAAGGCAAGATTGGTAGCCAAGTTCTACTCATAGGTACATGGTATTGACTACAATGAGACCTTTGCACCAGTGGCAAATATGGACTCCATCAGGCTAGCCTTAGCCATTGCATCTTCGAAGCAGTGGGAGGTACATCACATGGATGTGAAGTGTGCTTTCCTGAATCGAGATCTTACTGAAGAGATTTACATGCAGCAACCTCAAGGGTTTTTTACTAATCCATATTTTGTGTGCAGGCTAAAGAAATCAATTGTATGGGCTTAAGCAAGCCCCCAGGGCTTGGTATGCCAAGATTGATGGCTTTCTGCTGTCATTGAGTTTTGTTCGATGCAAGTCTGATCCTAATGTTTATTTGAATCTGATTCATGGTTCTTTGATGATTATTGTCTTGTATGTGGATGAACTTCTGATTACAGGAAGTTCAAAGAAAGAAATTGCCTCCTTGAAGGATGCAATGAACCATTGTTGGTCTTCTATTATTAGCTGTCTAATACATCGCTTTCTAGCATAACACTTATTAAACCATATGATATATTCGTTTTATTAATGTTTATTTGTATGGTTATGTTTCTATGGAGACCCACGTGAACAAAAGGCTTGGTAAGTAATATTTTGGTTATTTTATGCATAAATTGATTTTTATCTCCACATATATATATTCGGTCAAATGATGGTTTGTTATTTCTTTTGTGTGCAGGGTTTTTGGCGCTCTAAGGCAGGCTCACTGGCTGCACTAGCAAATTTGGGGGTTTTGATCCACATTTTGGGCGTTTTCTGAGCTTTCATCACCTTCCAAATGCTTATGAAGATTATCCAGTGCTATTCTGTCCATGTCATTTGCTCAAAATGGCATTTCCGTCCTTGATCAGGAACCCGATTTCAGGCTCCATTTTTTAACAATCGGTTGAGAATTGCTCAAAACGGTTCGAAACCCATTTCACAAATAGCCCCATTTACCCCTAACCGTGGGCAGTTTTTAGAATTTCTCAATGAATGTGGATAAATCCTTTCCATAACAGACATGGTTTTGTCAGATTTGGTGTTGGCTGTTTTCTAGGTGGTTAATCAAATCTCTGCATTTTGGGATGGATCTTGTCCAGCTATTCATGTATAAATAAATCCTGAGAAGAAGAAAAAGGGGGAGAAGATTGTAATACTCCATTTTATTAATACAACCAGTGTTTGTTCCCTTTACGGTTTCGATTTAAAGCTGGAAGGCGTTGAGGGAGGGCCCCCTTCAGCACCAACCATTGGTATTTCACATTGTGTGGTTTGCAATAGCAAGATAACATTTCTTTCCCTTTTATATTGTTCTATAGAATGCTGATGGTTTTTATCATATGCATGTTTGCAGATTCTTAGTCATTTGCAATTGATTTAGCTTGCTGAATAAATTCAGGAACAGTTTGTATTTAACGCCCCTTTCTGGTTTTCAGCGTGGATTGTGTATAAATGGCTATAATTACTGTTTAGGGTGATGGTATTCATAAATTGTGTGATGGGTTTGCTTCAAGTTTTACATTGTGAAGGATTACAGGTAGACTAAAATCCACATTGTTTTTATTGCCAGCATATAGCGATATAGTGATAGCTACAGGATTAGTTTAGACTCTGCTCATTCACAGGACTGTAAAATAAATTAAGGACTGGTGTGGGTTTAAATATTCTCTTTGATTTCCAGTATGAAGCGTAGTATTGGCAAATTGAATAATGAACTCGACTCCATCTGTTGAAGAATCCTTTTTGCTGCAGCCTGAGAATAATTGATGAATAGTTCATCCTTTTCACTTTTGAGTTTGGAGAGGAACACTAGTTTATAATATTGCTTTCTTGAAGCAACATCATCTCCACAGTGTGCATATGCAAACCAGACTTAGCAAATATTTCTCATACAGCCTAATACTAATTAATGAGTATTGTTTGAATGGCATTGGTACTTTCCTGTGTGCATTAATGTGCATAAATAAAACAGAGTGTATTTAAATAACAATAACCAGCCAAGCTTCATTATAATAGGTTGTGTGTGCTGACCATTTAAAGTCAAGAGATCACAGGTATTACGCTGGAAATAATTTTTAGAAGTATTAGTGTGGAGTGAAGAATTAGATCTCGTAGGATTATGGTGGAGTTTTCAGGTCAATAGATCATAGTTATTGTGAAACTTATTAGGCTCTTTTATTTGTAGAATAGATTATCAACACTGTAGCTGAGTGTGGATTGTTGAGTGGTTTAAGGGATTGCTGGAGGGTTTGTTTAATTTATCAGTAGATTATTCTTTTGAAGCATTGCTGTAGGTAGGATTTCTCTGAAAGATTGCTGTAGGTGGACTTTCTCTGAAAGATTAGAGTTGTTTTAAAACTATCTTGCCTGCACATATAGTGTAGCAGCTCAAAGTTTACGATTGCCTGGTTGATAATTAAGTAATATTAATTTTGACCAACATTTTGGCGCCGTTGCCGGGGAGTTGCTTCAAGGTAAGCCGGTATTTTGCTCATTTTTGAATTTGTTCAGGTAGATAGGATCCTTTTACATTACACAACAAGGTGGAGGGGAAACGTTAAGACGCAAAGACGACCTCCCTATGGGATTCCCATGGTGTAACAGCCTGCCGCATCCACTTTAGTGGGTTGCCCCAAACCCTTGTTGTTTCCTTTTTGCAAGTGTGTTTGTTTTCTTTGCATGTTTGATTTATTTTGCTGCAAAAGTGTGTTTACTTTTCTTGTAAGGTGTGTTTACTTTCCGCAATTCAATTTTATGCAAGTGTGTTTTTCTTTTTGCAAGTCTGGGTGTGTTTACTTTCTGCAATTTAATTTCAAGAGTGTTTCATTTTATGCAAGAGCGGCGTGTAGTCTTGATTAGAATCATTTAAAACACATCTGAATCAAATAAAAATAAAAACTTGGGTGTTGTAAGAGCCCCAGACATTGATCCTTGTGCGAAACATGAACAAAACAACTGACAAAAATGGATGCAGAAGTAACCATTAATTTGGGAAAACTTTCTCAAATCCTAGCTGCAGTTGGGAGTTCTTCTTATCAGGTAGAACACATACTGACAGCAGTTAAGAGTTTATCTACCTCTCCTGATACAACAAATGAACCAAAGTCCCAAGAGCCACAAAAAGACATTCCTTGCCAAATTGCAGAGGAAATTGACAGCTTGGGTGTTACATCCGATGGGAAGCAGCTGGAAATTGAGGAGGTATCAGCAAATCCTCCATGTACTTCCAAAATCA
>LPNX010733520.1:0-129149 GCA_001517045.1 Pseudotsuga menziesii | reverse complement strand
TGGTTAAAGGTATATCACAAACCTCTTTTTAAGCAAGAGTTCCTTCATAACATGAATCAGCAATCTGGGCTAGAGTTAGTTGGTGAAGGAATGACTTCTTCATCTCTCGCTTCCTCATAATAACATTCAATAAATTGTTTTGTATATATGTACAGAAAGTTGTTTTATTAGATTTCTTTTTGAAGGATGCAAATATTCTTTTTAGGCTCAGGATGTTTTGAACACAACAAGGAATTCTTTTGTTATCATTTCTATTTTGCAGCCATGATTGTTTTTTGGCAAGAGACTGTATTAATTGGGTAATTTCTGGGCTGCACCGGTAATTAGAATGTCTGTATCAGGTAAATGTATGTGTGTTGTCATATTTTTTAGAATTTTTCTGGCTATTCATATGAGTACTTAACCACCAGGCATTGTCTACATCAGTGCTTTAATCTTTCCAAAGTATTTTTGCTTATGAACTTATGGGTTGCTAGGACCATTTGACCTGGTTTCACACTAGATGGAGCGAGGGAATTGTCTTTAGTAGCAGCTATGGGCATTAATCATTTTTTTAAGACAGGCAGTATTTTTGAAAGAGGTATCCAGGGCTGGCAGTTTGGGGGTTATTATCTATTGCCTGTTATAATACTCAATACATATATATACATTGTTGTACAGCCACTTTATGACTTTCACTTTCTACAGTTGCAAAGGTTAGTTGTTCATCTGGGAAAATTTTTACAGGCATGTACAAAGAATACTCTTCCAATTCTGGTACCATCCCACTCCTAGATGGTTTTCAGAGCAGCTCCCCCACTCATCTATGCTTGAGCAAATCATAAACTTTATCTTTAAGGTGAAATTGGGACCAGAGCCTCTGATAGAAAATGGGTGCAAGAGGTTAACCCGCCGGGATACTGAACAGGTCCGCTGGCAGCGGGTACCGACCTGTGGTAGAAACAGGAAAACCCATCAGGGTGTTGAACAGGCCTGTTGGCAATGGGGCATCTGCCAAGGGAAGAAGCTTCTTAGATGTTACAGTTACCCCACCGGAGTACTGAACGGGCTTGCTGGCAGTGGGTTCTGACTCTAATATTTCCTTTAATAGCCTCATCTATACTTGTCCATATGAACGATGTACCTACGTAAAGGTAAAAGAGAAGTCATAAGGGTGGTTAAATAAAATTTAATAAACTCCTTAAAAAAGTTAATTGATAGCCAATTGATAATCATCTCTAGCTGTTCTGCAATTTGGGTTACCTGATTCTAGTAAAAAGAAGGTTGATGCCTGATATTTTATAAGTCTTGAACATAGCTGAAGATTTCAGTACAGTTTTTGGCACTACTCAAACTATCCTGTGTGAAGCTGGGTCAAAGAGGACCACTATCCCATTAGCTTCTGTTAGCATTCCTTTTGTCTTGTGGCCTATGTCTTGGTGGAAACAGTTCTGTATGAATGGCAAGAATAAAGTTTGCATTTACAATTTTTTGAGCATTGTAAATACATAGGAGTAAGGGTGCTTGATTGAGGTTTGCATTTTGATTGTTTGTTTTTTATTGTTAATAAAAATCAATTTCATGACCTAGTTTGGTTTCTTGTGTGATTATGAGCAGCAGTCAGTTGAAAATGAGGTAATTAAACTATAAACTGTTCTGGTTTAAAACTATAAACTGTTTTGGTTAAACAAATTTCAATTCAGTTTATTTGTTTATTAATTCATTTAAATATTGCATATTGGAAAAGTTAATGGTTTAACATTATTGTGTGAGAGCCTTTACTTGAATAGCACAGCTGCTGCTCAAGATGCTGATCACTTTTGTTTCCCTGTATCAATATGAAAACACTGCTGTGTTTACATTGGCTGAAGTATTGGATAGAATGCTGGATGAGGTACCGGAATAGAAATTTTTGCAAATTGACATGGCAAAGGTAAAACTGCTTGTAAAGGTAATGTACATGGCATGATTTGGTAAGTTTTAATTGCTATGTATTGAGGTTTATGGTTATAATTAAATGTTTTTTTTTTTGCCATTACTAAAATTTGATGAGCTGTGAACTATCATGATAACTTTGGCACTCATTTAATTGATATATCACAGTTTTTCTTTTATGTTTCATCCTTTATTATTGATTGGCAGCCTGTAATAAAAATCATAACCTTGTTTTATTGCAATTGGGGTTTTTAAGTGTGATACGGTTAGCTGTCCCAATTCAGCTAATGTATGGAGACTCCTTGATAGTTATTTCATGGCTCAATCGATTGTCATCATTTGATGTTCTTTTCTAATGCCTTGGTGCAAAGATATAAGATATTTGATCCACATGGCTCCTTAGGTGATCTTCAAGCACGTTTTCCAGGAGCATAATTCTCTAGTAGCTGGACTTTCCAAGAAGGCCCTGATTTTGGATTTGGGCCATGGTTACTTCTTTGAGTTTTTGGATGGCAAGGCCGTTAATGAGGACTACTTTGTTCTATTTTAGATGCTGAGTTTCTCAGCTTTGTGCCATCAGCTTTATGTATTTTTCTCATGATTTGTTTTGGATTAAGTCCTTCTGCTTGCAAGTTTTGCTCCTGGAACACTTGATTGTTGATCACCACAGATATTCATCAGCATATCTAAACTGCTATATGCGGGAATGATGAGTAAAGTCTGCAAAATCAGACTTTAGTCCTATCAGACTTTCCTTTGAGTTCCAAATCTGGTTGTATGAGACTTTCTTGCAGAGGGACCTGCAAGATCTTTCGGTTGGGGGAGATGTTGGTCTTCTATTATTAGTTGTCTAATACATCGCTATCTAGCATAACACTTATTAAACCATATGATATATTCGTTTTATTAATGTTTATTTGTATGGTTATGTTTCTATGGAGACCCACGTGAACAAAAGGCTTGGTAAGTAATATTTTGGTTATTTTATGCATAAATTGGTTTTTATCTCCACATATATATATTCGGTCAAATGATGGTTTGTTATTTCTTTTGTGTGCAGGGTTTTTGGCGCTCTAAGGCAGGCTCACTGGCTGCACCAGCAAATTTGGGGGTTTCAATCCACATTTTGGGCATTTCCTGAGCTTTCATCACCTTCTAGATGCTTATGAAGATTATCCAGTGCTATTCTATCCATGTCATTTGCTCAAAATGGCATTTCCGTCCTTGATCAGGAACCCGATTTCAGGATCCATTTCTGAACAATCGGTTGAGAATTGCTCAAAACGGTTCGAAACCCATTTCAAAAATAGCCCCATTTACCCCTAATCGTGGGCAGTTTTTAGAATTTCTCAATGAATGTGGATAAATCCTTTCCAGAACAGACATGGTTTTGCCAGATTTGGTGTTGGCCGTTTTCTAGGTGGTTAATCAAATCTCTGCATTTTGGGATGGATCTTGTCTAGCTATTCATGTATAAATAAATCCCGAGAAGAAGAAAAAGGGGGAGAATATTGTAATACTCCATTTTATTAATACAACCAGTGTTTGTTCCCTTTACGGTTTCGATTTAAAGCTGGAAGGCGTTGAGGGAGGGCCCCCTTCAGCACCAACCATTGGTATTTCACATTGTGTGGTTTGCAATAGCAAGATAACATTTCTTTCCCTTTGATATTGTTCTATAGAATGCTGATGGTTTTTCTCATATGCATGTTTGCAGATTCTTAGTCATTTGCAATTGATTTAGCTTGCTGAATAAATTCAGGAACAGTTTGTATTTAACGCCCCTTTCTGGTTTTCAGCGTGGATTGTGTATAAATGGCTATAATTACTGTTTAGGGTGATGGTATTCATAAATTGTGTGATGGGTTTGCTTCAAGTTTTACATTGTGAAGGATTACAGGTAGACTAAAATCCACATTGTTTTTATTGCCAGCATATAGCGATATAGTGATAGCTACAGGATTAGTTTAGACTCTACTCATTCACAGGACTGTAAAATAAATTAAGGACTGGTGTGGGTTTAAATATTCTCTTTGATTTCCAATATGAAGCGTAGTATTGGCAAATTGAATAATGAACTCGACTCCATCTGTTGAAGAATCCTTTTTGCTGCAGCCTGAGAATAATTGATGAATAGTTCATCCTTTTCACTTTTGAGTTTGGAGAGGAACACTAGTTTATAATATTGCTTTCTTGAAGCAACATCATCTCCACAGTGTGCATATGCAAACTAGACTTAGCAAATATTTCTCATACAGCCTAATACTAATTAATGAGTATTGTTTGAATGGCATTGGTACTTTCCTGTGTGCATTAATGTGCATAAATAAAACAGAGTGTATTTAAATAACAATAACCAGCCAAGCTTCATTATAATAGGTTGTGTGTGCTGACCATTTAAAGTCAAGAGATCACAGGTATTACGCTGGCAATAATTTTTAGAAGTATTAGTGTGGAGTGAAGCATTAGATCTCGTAGGATTATGGTGGAGTTTTCAGGTCAATAGATCATAGTTATTGTGAAACTTATTAGGCTCTTTTATTTGTAGAATAGATTATCAACACTGTAGCTGAGTGTGGATTGTTGAGTGGTTTAAGGGATTGCTGTAGGGTTTGTTTAATTTATCCGTAGATTATTCTTTTGAAGCATTGCTGTAGGTAGGATTTCTCTGAAAGATTGCTGTAGGTGGACTTTCTCTGAAAGATTAGAGTTGTTTTAAAATTATCTTGCCTGCACATATAGTGTAGCAGCTCAAAGTTTACGATTGCCCAGTTGATAATTAAATTGAGGTTAATTAAGTAATATTAATTTTGACCAACAACCATGCATTTTCTATGACTGATTTGGGGTTGTTCATTAAAGGAAATTTCAACTCAAAATGGGCCTTTAACTTTAAATCAAATTCCATGTCATCATGTGTTAGCCAATGAAGTTCCTTTAATTTTGAAATACCATATAGGTCTTAGACATTTTCTTAATATAAATTTGGGGATAGGTATCATTAAAAAAACTATTTTTTTTGTTTGTATTTTCGACATATCTCCCCGTGTTTTTACTCAAATTTTGATTGGGAGAGCTTGTTGGATGCGGAATTAAATTCCGCATCCAACAAGTACCCACTAAACATAATTTTGACGGACCCCTCTACCTCCAAAATTAATAAATATTATTTTATTATTTTAACTATTATTTTATTAATTTTTTTTAGGAGGCCCATTTTGAGTTGAAATTTCCTCTAATGGAGCCAATTCTTGGGTCTCGAAATTGCTCAATCCCAACATGGAATAAAGGTACATCAGTCCAAGTATGATTTAGATTTGCTGAACAAGTTCAACATGAAATATTGCAAGCCAAGCAAGACTCCCTTCCTTTAAGGAGTTAAGCTTGAAGAAGCAGATTCTTCTCCTATGGTAAATAATACACTATATAGGCAGTTGATTGGGTGTTTTCTATACCTTACACACACTCGACCTGATATTTCTTATGTAGTAAGTGTGGCTTCAACATACATGGATCAGCCTCATGAGATCCATTGGAGAGCAGCCAAAAGGATCCTTAACTTTGTTCAGGGAACAAGAACGCATGGGATCTTCTACAAAGCTAAATCTGATCTTGATTTGATTGGGTTTACTGATAGTGATTGGGCAGGTGACAACACAGATCGAAAGTCAACATTAGGATATGTGTTCATGCTTGCTGAAGGACCAATCAACTGGTCAAGCAAGAAACATAGTCCCATATCACTCTCATCTACACAAGTAGAGTACATAGGCGTTGTAAATGCAACAACTCAATGCTTATGGTTGCAGGGGATACTTGGTGAGTGTGGCTTCGAATTAGAGTTTTCAACTATTATCTATTGTGATAATCAGAGTACCATTCAAATTTGCAATGATCCAGTTCAGAGATAGAGAACCAAACACATTGAGATCCATATGCACTACATCAGACAGCTTGTGCATGATGGCACCATTCACCTACTCTTTTGTGCATCTTCAGAACAAGTAGCAGACATCTTCACCAATTTTTTTTTTGAGAAGACATTCAGCAATCTCAAATCACTGCTGGGGATTGCTGATCATGCTGTGAAGCATGATTGATGACAATATTTTCAAATTTTGTTTTACTTTCCATGTTTAAGGGAGGATTTTCGCACTGGGTTTTTGCCTCTTTCCTTGGTTAAATGGACATGCACCATGTAAAGGTGACTAAGCCTTGTTGCTAGGGCCTATAGTTTTCTGATATTTACTCATAAATTCAGGCTTAAGGGGGGGTGTTATAATAAACAACCCATAGTTACCTACCTTAGACATTAATTAATCCATTTTTGTCTTATTTTCCTAGTTTCCAATATTCCACTCTATGCAAGTTGTCTTCCACATTCCATAGAAGTCAAACTTGATAAAACTAAGTCATGGAGCACTTTGGAAACCTCCTGGAAACCATATTTAGTAGTTTTGGTTTATTCTAGAGCCTCGCTAGTGCATATCTACTTTTTATGCTAAGTTTCTTGCTTTATAGATATTTGAGGCAAAAGGGAAAGTAAGACTAGGTGTAGTTGACTTGTTGTTTGCCCTCATCATTCTCCATTATTTTCTCCTAATAAAATCATGTATGAGTTGTCTTTCCATCACCTATTATCTTTCCTACTTGACTTTGTCAATTCGTGAGCTTCTAGGTAGATTTGGAAACTGCTTTATGCACCTATGGGGGATTTGACTAGATTTAGTAAGCCTGCTTTTTGACTATTTCGAATGGAATCCTTATGAATTCAAATATCTCATGTAATTATATATTTTAGGAGCCTATGAATTCATAAGGTTGGCTATTGTACACTTATTCAATACATATTAGTGTTATGCTTCAATTTCAGTCTCCTTTGTGTGTAAATTTGCATGTTTGATTAACAATTTTGTGAGCGCAATTGTTCTATCACTTGGGCTCAATTTCCATAGTCAGTACTAATAAAATTGAGAAAAAAAATTTAGCATCACACAATTGAGAGCAACACAAAGCCTAAGCATCATAGAAATCTTTAAACAAAAGTAATTAGTGAAAGGAAAGAGAGTAGTGGTCCCATAAATTATTGAAAAATTTGTTCCATGGGATTATATCGATGGGAAAATCCAAGGGGATCCTTTTGTGGGAGGCACAGATGGTATTCTAAACTTCTTAAACTCACATTTTATAAAGTTAATGGCACATATGGGGAGGGTACCAACAACAAAGCAAAATTGATAGATATAAAATTGATATTAGCTTAGGTTGTCGGAAAAAGAGTTCAGAAGATTCATTTTATGAGTGACTCTATTATTATTATTAATTTGATGAAGGGATTGGTATAGGTGCAATATATTCTTCTCAATCCATTCTACATTGAAGTTGTCTTACTAAAGCAATGATTCTCACACCTCTATTAAGAATTGTTTTTTTTCCAGGAATATAAGAAAAAATTATATTAAAAAAAGGTTGTGTCGTAATTACATTCAAAAACAAAGATCCAAGGTTAGATCATCACAACCACAATGAGCTTGATATATCCTAAGTCTCACTTCCATTTTAATTTTCATAAGCTAGAATTTCAGAAAAATATTTCATGTGCCTGACTAAAGGTAGAGGTATTAATTCTTGCACGTGATCTAGGAACTAGGAAGCAAAATCATCGAAGAATAATTAACAAAATACTCATGAATTGGTAATAATCGGAACCAGAATGGTTTCCTCTCTGTATATTCAATAAACAATGAATGGTTACAATAACAATGTCAAGCAATAGCTTGAATCCATGAAGAATTTGAATACCTAAGGAGACAATTCAAATTCAGTGAGTGAGTCTAGATTAACTGACTCTTAGCCATTCAATCACACTCAGTTAACCACTTGAACAAAACCCTAATTGACTCACCAAACCCTAACTGAAGTCGGAGTGCAATAAATGACTGAATCTCAACTAAAGGAGATCAAACACATGTCATAGCAAGCCAACCATCAAGTGCTAGTGCTCCATGACTTCAATGAACCCCGATGAGGTTAACTAAAGCTGAATTGATCATCAGAAGTTGGTGGAGGCTCCTTGTTGACTCCATATCATTAAATAATAATAAATAATCATTAAATAATATATTTAATGAGACGAGGCACCTTAACTGACTGGTTCAACTGATTGTAACCACCAGTTAGCAATTAGGTGCATTAATATCACTTAGATCACCCCCGGAGTGCTCCAGTTAGCCTCCTTGACTGTAGGAGAAGGCTAAGTTATCCTCCTTGACTGTAGGTAGATGTGGGTGTGATTGGATTATGGCAATTAATGCTCCACTCATGTCAATTAATGTCAATTATACTTAGGATAGTGGTTTAACTAGGCCAATTTGACCAAAAAGAGTGTGTATGGTGGTAAATGTCTCCAACACCCCCCCTTAAGCTATACTTAGGAAGAGTTAGAAAACATAGATGCATAAAAATGCTAGGGCCCCAGCAACTAAGGCCATAGGTCACCCTGTACAATAAAGTAACTGCTTAATATAACCAAGGAAACAGGGAAAACCTCATGGGAAAAATACCCCCCCTCAAACTAAGCAGTAAATCAAGAATTGGTTCTTTTATGCAACAGTATCCTGTGACTGTGCATGTGAGCCTCTGAATCCAAACTAAATGAATATTTCTAGAGGAATCTTCCACTTTGGAAGAAGAACAATGCACTCAACTGAATCAGAAATATAAATAGTTGCACGGTGAAAACTGGACCCATGTAGAGTAGCTAAAATCATCTAAAGAGAGAGAAAAGGTTTTTGAGGATTTGAACCATGTGTGGAATACTAAAGAAACTGATATGTTGCAGCCTTGAACAGAAAACCATGAGTGGTAAAATCAGCCCCAATTTTTAGGAGCAAGTGTCCAAGCGGATGTAGAATGTCTTCCTTTTTACTAGTTCTGTGAGGAGATGAGCTTGTGACCAAAGGTAGAGAATCCATGGGAATTTGGAGAGGGAATTATTGAGCTCCATAATATGATATAGCTTCATAAATATCTAATTATTCACAAAATAAAATATCAGCAACCTCATAAGAGGAAACTAACACCAAATCCCCATCAGCAAAATTGAAGAAGAATTGCGGTACTTGATTTTTTCACACAGAAATCGGTGAGAGCAGTTACAAGCATGACTGAAAGCTATTGGATTTTAAAATATGAAAAAAATAATATCAGATCAGAATTTAAATCAGATCTAAATAAGTTCACAACAGATCCAAAACTATGAAATGAAATCAAATCCCCAGCAGCAGTTTTGTAGGAGACTTGCGGTACTTGTTTCTTCACACCGTTGATGAGAACAGCTACAAGCAGTACTGAAGGTTTATGAAACTGAAATTTTGAACCAATAAATATTATATCAGATCCAAATAATATCATATCAGATCCAATAAGTTTCATATCATATCCAAAATTATGGTCAACCGAGACGGTGGATGCACAATTGTATTTTTCTTCAAAATTCTGAATTTTGGTGCATGCAATCCTGCATAATTTTGTTGTAAGATATAGATCATGGGGAGCGAATGTGTCACTCTAATAATATGATATTTCTTCCAAAATATCCAATTTTTTACATATTTGCACACCAGCAACAACATTAGAGGGAGAAAAATCAAATTTTTCTTCACTTTCGGAAGCAATTACTGGTAAATTTTGCACAGAATTCAAAGGAAAATCACCGGTGAATGTTTGCATGGAAGTGAAGCAGTATTTTTATTCATTATCAGAGATTCAAATTTCTTCTTTTGTTTCAGAAATATGAGAATATGAGATATCAGAGATCTCATGAACTTTTGGAGCATCAAGAGAAGGAGTCACTGCATGGAGACTTTCTTCAATTCGAATTGACTGTGTAGAAGATTCTGCTTCATCTTCATCTTGAACAACTTCATCAGAGAGAGTAGAGGCTGAGAATTTTGAGTGAAGAACTCTTGTGGTGCTGGCTGTGATCTCCAAAGTACTATTATGATCCTCATTGTGCTTTCCAAAGGTTCTGTCCAATATTGGCCAGAAATTCTTTGGGTATTCAGTAGAATCAATAAGGTAGTACAAGCTAGGAGAAAGGGCTAGACATATCGCTCCAAAATCTCTATCACCGTCATTTAGCCAGTCATTCTCATTCTCATAAGAATCTTTTCCAAGTCCAATAGACACCTCATAGAGACTTCGTCTCTTCAAATATGCAATCATCTTCAACTTCCATTCTGAATAGCTTGTGAATGGGGTGAGAAGAGGGATTGATGAGTCCATTTGAAGTTGTACCTGTTAAAACCTGTAAATCAAAACAAAAAGGGCACCGTAAGGTCGGACAGCCTACACATTTTAGGCTTTCATCACACCTAGCATAGTCAATCAAGCAAGCTTGATCAACAAGTTCTTTACTTGGGGTATTGAGTGGTAAGCCTTGGCTTCTGGTGCAGTGCTGGATTTTTGAGCTATTTCTCACTTCTCATGGAGAAATCTGCCAAAAATCTTGTTTTTGAGAGATTGTTCTTTGTCCCGCCGCATGCTCTGATACCATATTAATTCTTGCACATGATCTAGGAACTAGGAATCAAAATCATCAAAGAATAATTAACAAAATACTCATGAATTGGTAATAATCAGAACCAGAATGGTTTCCTCTCTTTATATTCAATAAACAATGAATGGTTACAATAACAATGTCAATCAATAGCTTGAATCCATGAATAATTCGAATACCTAAGGAGAAAATTCGAATTCAGTGAGTGAGTCTAGCTTAAATGACTCTTAGCCATTCAATCATACTCAGTTAACCACTTGACAGAAACCCTAATTGACTCACCAAACCCTAACTGAAGTCGAAGTGCAATAAATGACTGAATCTCAACTGAAGGAGATCAAACACATGTCATAGCAAGCCAACCATCAAGTGCTAGTGCTCCATGACTTCAATGAACCCCGATGAGGTTAACTAAAGCTGAACTGATCATCAGAAGTTGGTGGAGGTGCCTTGTTGACTCCAGATCATTAAATAATAATAAATAATCATTAAATAATATATTTAATGAGAGGAGGCACCTTAACTGACTGGTTGAACTGATTGTAACCACCAGTTAACAATTAGGTGCATTAATATCACTTAGATCACCCTCGGAGTGCTCCAGTTAGCCTCCTTGACTGTAGGAGAAGGCTAAGTTAGCCTCCTTGACTATAGGTAGACGTGGGTGTGACTGGATGATGGCAATTAATGCTCCACTGATGTCAATTAATGTCAATTATACTTAGGATAGTTTTTTAACTAGGCCAATTTGACCAAAAAGAGTGTGTATGGTGGTAAATGTCTCCAACACCGCCCCTTAAGCTATACTCAAGAAGAGTTAGAAAACATAGATGCATAAAAATGCTATGGCCCCAGCAATTAAGGCCATAGGTCACCCTGTACAATAAAGTAACTGCTTAATATAACCAAGGAATCAGGGAAAACCTCATGAGAAAAATGCCCCCCCTCAAACTAAGCAGTAAATCAAGAATTGGTTCATTTATGCAACAGTATCCTGAGACTGTGCATTTGAACCTATGAATCCAAACTAAATGAATATGTCTAGAGGAATCTTCCACTTTGGAAGAAGAACAATGCACTCAACTGAATCAGAAATATAAACAGTTGCACGGTGAAAACTGGACCCATGTAGAGTAGCTGAAATCATCTGAAGAGAGAGAAAAGGTTCTTGAGGATTCAAACCATGTGTGGAATACTCAAGAAACTGATATGTTGCAGCCTTGAACAGAAAACCATGAGTGGTAAAATCAGCCCCAATTTTTAGGAGAAAGTGTCCAAGCGGATGCAGAATGTCTTCCTCTTTACTAGTTCTGTGAGGAGATGAGCTTGTGACCAAAGGTAGAGAATCCCTGGGAATCTGGAGAGCGAATGATTGAGCTACATAATCTGATATAGCTTCAGAAATATCTAATGATTCACAAAATAAAATATCAGCAACCTCATAAGAGGAAACTAATACCAAATCTCCATCAGCAAAATTGAAGAAGAACTACGGTACTTGATTTTTCACACCGGTATCGGTGAGAGCAGTTACAAGCATGAATGAAAGCTCTTGGATTTTAAAATATGAAAAAAATAATATGATATCAGAATGTAAATCATATCTAAATAAGTTCACAACAGATCCAAAACTATGAAATGAAATCAAATCCCCAGCAGCAGTTTTGTAGGAGACTTGCGGTACTTGTTTCTTCACACCGTTGATGAGAATAGCTACAAGCAGTACTGAAGGTTTATGAACCTGAAATTTTGAACCAATAAATATTAGATCAGATCCAAATAATATCATATCAGATCCAATAAGGTTCATATCAGATCCAAAATTATGGTCAACCGAGACGGTGGATGCACAATTGTATTTTTCTTCAAAATTCTGAATTTTGGTGCATGCAATCCTACAGAATTTTGCTGGAAGATATAGATCATGGGGAGCGAATGTGTCACTCTT
Source organism: Pseudotsuga menziesii (assembly GCA_001517045.1). NCBI lineage: Eukaryota > Viridiplantae > Streptophyta > Pinopsida > Pinales > Pinaceae > Pseudotsuga > Pseudotsuga menziesii. The sequence goes on along the minus strand of LPNX010733520.1, from coordinate 116,727 downwards.
ATAATCTAATATTTCTTCCAAAATATCCAATTTTTTACATATTTCCACACCAGCAGCAACATTAGAGGGAGAAAAATCAAAATTTTCTTCAATTTCGGAAGCAATTACTGGTAAATTTTGCACAGAATTCAAAGGAAAATCACCGGTGAATGTTTGCATGGAAGTGCAGTAGTATTTTTCTTCAATATCATAGATTCAAATGTCTTCTTCTGTTTCAAAAATATGAGAAGATGAGATATCAGAGATCTCATGAACTTCCGAAGCATCAGGAGAAGGAGTCACTGCATGGAGACTTTCTTCAATTCGAATTGACTGTGTAGAAGATTCTGCTTCATCTTCATCTTGAAAAACTTCATCAGAGAGAGTAGAGGTTGAGAATTTTGAGTGAAGAACTCTTATGGTGCTGGCTGCAATCTCCAAAGTACTATTATGATCCTCATTGTGCTTTCCAAACGTTCTGTCCAATATTGGCCAGAAATTCTTTGGGTATTCAGCAGAATCAATAAGGTAGTACAAGCTAGGAGAAAGGGCCAGACATATTGCTCCAAAAGCTCTATCACTGTCATTTAACCAGTCATTCTCATTCTCATAAGACTCTTTTCCAAGTACAATAGACACCTCATAGAGACCTCGTCTCTTCAGAGATGCAATCATCTTCAACTTCCATTCCGAATAGCTTATGAATGGGGTGAGAAGAGGGATTGATGAGTCCATTTGAAGTTGTACCTGTTAAAACCTATAAATAAAAACAAAAAGGGCACCGTAAGGTCAGGCAGCCTGCACATTTTAGGCTTTCATCACACCCAGCATAGTCAATCAAGCAAGCTTGATCAACAAGTTCTTTACTTGGGGTATTGAGTGGTAAGCCTTGGCTTCTGCTGCAGTGCTGGATTTTTGAGCTATTGCTCACTTCTCATGGAGAAATATGTCAAAAATATTGTTTTTGAGAGATTTTTCTTCATCCCGCCGCATGCTCTGATACCATATTAATTCTTGCACATGATCTAGGAACTAGGAATCAAAATCATCAAAGAATAATTAACAAAATACTCATGAATTGGTAATAATCGGAACCAGAATGGTTTCCTCTCTGTATATTCAATAAACAATGAATGGTTACAATAACAATGTCAAGCAATAGCTTGAATCCATGAAGAATTTGAATACCTAAGGAGACAATTTGAATTTAGTGAGTGAGTCTAGCTTAAATGACTCTTAGCCATTCAATCACACTCAGTTAACCACTTGACCAAAACCCTAATTGACTCACCAAACCATAATTGAAGTTGGAGTGCAATAAATGACTGAATCTCAACTGAAGGAGACCAAACACATGTCATAGTACGCCAACCATTAAGTGCTAGTGCTCCATGACTTCAATGAACCCCGATGATGTTAACTAAAGCTGAACTGATCATCAGAAGTTGGTGGAGGCGCCTTGTTGACTCCATATCATTAAATAACAATAAATAATCATTAAATAATATATATAATGAGAGGAGGCATCTTAACTAACTGGTTGAACTGATTGTAACCATGAATTAGCAATTAGGTGCATTAATATCACTTAGATCACCCCCAGAGTGCTCCAGTTAGCCTCCTTGACTGTAGGAGAAGGCTAAGTTAGCTTCCTTGACTGTAGGTAGACGTGGGTGTGACTGGATGATGGCAATTAATGCTCCACTGATGTCAATTAATGTCAATTATACTTAGGATAGTGGTTTAAATAGGCCAATTTGACCAAAAAGAGTGTGTATGGTGGTAAATGTCTCCAATAAGAGGGCCATTCTCAAACTTGATGGGAAAGCCACACTGAGATGCTTAGGTTGGAGGGATTTCCCAGTAACTAAGTGGGAGTTCTTTAAAAACCTCATTAATTCCTAGTTATACCCTATTTGGTACAATGAGGACTAATGTACCTATTGGCATGAGTTCCAATAGAAGCAAGGGGAGAGTGTGCAACAATGACACTACCTAGTTAAAAAAAAATGTCATTATATTGGATATATATACCAAGAAATGAGAGGTACTCATCAAATATTTGGGGTGTCTAAATAGAAATTTATGGAGGCAAGTGACCCTCTTTAAACCCATGAAAATTAATGAGGAATTTGTGCAAGAACAATATATGGAGAATATGGGTATGAATAAAGGACAACCAAGTGGTTCCAAAAATAAAGGCAACTAAGATGCTTCCAAGGAGAAAAAAAAAAGTGGAAAGGAGAGGATAAGAACACAAAAATGACCACAAATCAATGCAAGGATCCAAATAACCATTTCAACCATTGTAATATATATGGTCCCACCAAATATAAGTGTTGGAAGCTATATCCTGATGTGAATCCATAGAACCACAAGAAGAATACAAAAAATACGAACATGCTAGTCGTGGATTTAATCAAGCAAGTAGGGAGTAACCACGTCGTAAAATAGGAGTATATTCCTTCATAAATCACTTAATTTACCAGAGAAAGAGGTTTATGAAAAACAATCCCTGTGCTTATATTTCTTTAAGTCATTGGCTATTATTCATTTCTAATATTTAAATCTATATTTAGAAGCTTTGGGCCTGACTTTGTTAACATAGATATGAGATAATGTCCTTGATTTGATCAAATATAAGGTTGTTTAGGTTAGCCAATGAAAACTTGGATTTCAATATTTTCCAAGGAAATTAATTTTTAGTCTAGGCATCAAATTATTTCATACTATGTTGATTCCTCAACTCCTAAAAAATATCAATTTTGAGAGCAAATGCAAGTAGTGTTGTCCAAAACATTTCCTTCATGTAACAAAATAGTAGATTCTCTATAAAGGGAATATTTGGTGTACATGTGTTGCATGGAAATCATTATGAGGTTGTGTGCATCAATGATGGATCTCACTACACCACATTACATATGAAAATGAATATTTGACCCACATGTGCCATATGTGCCATTTGTGAAGATGGATGTATGCAACATCAAGCAAACATTCTCCCAATATTAGTCACATGACTTGGCAGAGGGTAGATTAGTCAGAATGGGGCAATGAATTATCCCAAACACTCTATGATAGAGTGGGGATAATAGTCTCTAGATGACTAAAAATGGGACCATACTTTCTCCTGGTAACTCTATGATGGAGTGGGGATATTAGTCCCATGTTAACACCCTCGTTGACAGGGAAGGGTGATTTTATAGTGACAATTTATTAGACACTTTGTGACCAAGTGGGGAGATCTCTTGGAAACATTGTGAAGGGGTGGAGAGACCAATGCATTGTCTCATACACTCTATGATGTTGTGGGAAGATATCTTAGACACCCTATGAAGGGGTGGAGAGGCCATTTCATTCTCCCAAACACTCTGTGACGGAGTGAGGATATCTCTAGAACACCCTGTGAAGGGGTGTATAGGCCACAACATTCTCTCAGAAAACTCTATGATAGAGTGGGGATATCTCTTGGACACCTTGTGAAGGGGTGGAGAGGCCACTGCATTCTCCCGAACACTTTGTGATGGAGTGGGAGATCTCTTAGACATCCTATGAAGGGATGGAGAGACCAACACATGCTCCTGGACACTCTGTGACCGAGTGAGGAGATCACTTGGACATCATGTGATGTGATTGAGAAATTTAGTGCATTATCCTAGACAATATTAGACAGAGTGGGGAGATCTCTAAGACACCCTGTGATGGGGTGGAGAGACTGGTGCATATAACTAGTGCATATTACATGTAGGCTCTCCAATGGAATGGATTGAGCTGGTGTATGTGGACCCACCAATGTATTGGGTTGAGTTGTTGACTCCTTGATAGAATAATTTGAGTTGTTACATGTAGGTTCCCCAATGGACAGGGTTGAGTTGGTACATATTGACTCCCTGATGGACTGGGTTGAGTTGTTGACACTTCTCGATGGGCTGATAATGTGTTGGAATAACTTGCTTATGATATAGATATGTTAGAGACAGTTTTGATTTACAAATGATATCCATACGTGATTTTCTAGTATGATGATTCTTACTTGGCTAAGAGGGATTGTTGATGTAGTAGCTATGTGAGGCATCCTCACCAAGTCGGCCTTAGAAAATATAATAATAAACAATGATTATTATGCATAAAATACAAGTCAAACCATGTTAAGTGTGCAAGTTGGCCTTGGTTAAAGTGAACAAGCAAACATAAAGTCAACTATAAATAACAAGGTGCATCACTCATTTTCACCCAACCAAGTTCACCTCACTCAAGGAAGAATTTTTCTACTAGTTAGAAGAAGTATTTTTTGGGGTTCCCTATCTTTGGAGGAGTTTCTCCTTTGTTCTTGGGGTTTATCGATCTTCTGTTATATGTGATTACTATGTATTTGGATGTATGTTGTACTTTGAACTAATATCTATATCACAAGGTTGTTGTGTTTTATCCCGTGTGGTTTCCCAAGTCAAAATATTGTGTCTATTATTTCCATTCTTGGACATTGTTCTTTTAGTGATCCTACTATATATTATACTCCATATAATATTTGAATTGTACTACAACCTTCAAAAACTATCAGATAAACCTTTAGGGGGGAGGGGGGTATTTCCAACCACTCCCCCACCCAAAATTCCAAGTCATGTTGGAATTTTGGGGGGGTCTTTCCAACCCCCCCCAAAAAATTCCAAAAGTCTTGTTGGACTTTTTTTGGGGGGGGGAGGTGTTTAAAAACTGCACCCAAAAGTCAAATTCTCAGGAATTTTGAAAGGGTATTTTAAAGACTGCCCCGAAATGCCTTGAAATTTTTTTGGGGGGGATTTTAGACAAACTGTCGCAAGCCGTCTTTAGGGGGGGTCTTTCTAAACCCATCACCCCCCCAAAAGTCTTGAGAATTAGACTGTTTTTTTCTTTTGGGGGGGGGGGTGTTAAAAACTACCCCTAAAAGTGTTGATAATTAGACTTTTTGGAGGGGGTTAAAAACCGCCCCAAAAAGTCATGAGAAATGGAATTTTGGGGGAGTTTAAAAACTACCCCCAAAAGTCTTGAGAATTGGTCTTCTGGGAGGGTGTTTAAAACCCCCCTCAAACGTCCTGAGAATTGGACTTTTGGGGGGGTGGGGTTTAAAAACTACCCCCAAAAGTCCAATTTTTGGGACTTTTGATGGAGGTTTTTAAGAACCGCCCCCAAATACCTAAATTTTTGTTTTTTGGCGAGGGGTTTAGCAAAACCACCCCCAAAAGGGTATTTTGTTGAAGTGATGAAAGTAGAAAAGGTAAAGTCTGAGATCTATATTTTCCTCCAATGCTTGCTTCATTTACTTCATCATCAGATTTAATAGCTTCTGGGACACTGCTGGGCTGTGGATTAAAGGCTTCTAGAAGTTTCTTCCTTTGCTGAGGAAAATTACATAATTCAAACAAAGAGATGTTTTCCTTTTTATCTTAATGTCTTCTACGATATCATACCCCGTGCCCTGTTCTTTAGTAATCTCTAATCTATTTTCCAAAGTTTCCATAGGTTTATTAATTGTTGTTTTCATTGACTTGTCAACTACATGGATTGTCTTTTCATATTTACTGGATCAGGCTTAGGTGTTGTTTAAGTATTTCTGAGAACTTTCTTCATGTTTTCTTTAAACTTCTTTATATTAGGCAGTAACAAAATTTCATCCACCACTGGCCCTTCACTTCTAGTTATGACATTAACTGATGACACTTGAATTTCCTTAGTAGATTCATCTTCACTTATCCCCAAAGTAGGTGTCCAATCCCATGATACCATAGTAGTTTCTTTGTTTGTTTATTTTGGATTTTATTAGTTTGGGATCACTATTATTCAGGATTTTCTAGTTGGGTATCTAATAAATGATTGATAACCCGAGTAATTGAATTAATCCATTGTGTAAAACGTTTTTTAGAATGATGTTCTTGGTGAAAAGTACAGAAGTGATCCATGCCTACTTCATTAAAACTCAACACAACATAATTATGCAGTTGTTGGGGCTGTTCACTCTCTTCCCTTTTTTTGTAATAAGGCTTGAATGGATTTCTATATGGACTAACTCCCTTATCCTTTTCCAAGTCCACTACCTTGTTTGAAAATTTCTGTACCATCTTCACTACATTCTCTTAGCATCCATGATTCAAGGTGGCGACTATGGAATACTGAAAAATGCAAAGGATTCTCGATCTAATTGATCAAAAGGCTGTACAATTTCTTGGATGGATAGGTTTACCAGTTCTTCCAAATTTTCCACAAGAATCGAACCCTTAGTGTATGTGGGTACTTTATTGGAAGATCGCCTTCTAGATAAATAAAGAATAACTTTTAACCCCCCAATTTTCTTGAAGTAGGATCTTGTATGTATCCTAAACAGATATACTTCTTCAAATGGGACAACATACAAAAATTATGATTCTTCTTCCCTAGAACATGTCTATTCTTGTTATTTAAATTCAGGAATAAAATATTTGAGGAAAATATTTTTGGATGATGTCCCAGTGTAATCTTATCTGAAAAATGGATTTCCTCTACCATCCATGTGCATGATGGTGCCCTCCTTCTAACGCCAATTCTATTGATGCCTGGAAAAGTTCCAGGTACCAAGCAGTAGGGATTCTCCTTGGTGAACGATCCCAATTATATCATACACCATTTGGTGTGGGAAATCCGTTTGGTTCACGGTTCTGCCTACCATATATTAAGTTCTTTAATATTTTACTAGTTACGTCCCAGTCCACCATTTATAATATTTTTGTTTAAAGAATGATATGCAGGTGCCTAAGCTAAATGCAGGTCTAATATAGATCTAAAACTAAACTATTCTATCCATGGATAGGGGGGAAATTTAGAGTTCAGATTAATATACTGTAAATGCTCATAAATATCTAACAAATAGCCATACCAACACAATAATCACATTCACAACAGATAATCACATTGATATGAGACTACGAAAAGCAGAAGGAGGGACTCTAACTTTTCCATGACCAAAATTCTAACTTTTTGCCTCCGCGTTTCTTCTTCCTCCCTTTTGATTATTTCTAAGCCACTGATCTATGCGGAATATTTCTAAACCGTTGATTTATTCGGATGTCAAAAATTGGGATTCTAGCATTTTCTTAACCAAAACTTGCATCTTCCGCCTCCGCTTTTCCGCTTCCATCCTTTTGCTTCCACCTTTCGAAAAGAAGAAAATCAATCCTTCATGAGGTTCAAACCTTAACTTTCTTCTTTTTCCTTTTGCGGAAAGCGGAAATCGGAATTCGGATTGTCCAATTTTCATGAATTTCAAACTTTAATTTTTCGCCTCCGCATTTTATTTTCCACCTTTCTGAGCCGTTGATTTGCATGGAAAACTTCTGGATCGTTGGACCTTTGTGGAAGGAGGAAGGTGGATTTGCAACTTTTTCATAAGTAAAACTTGGATTTTCTAACCCCACCTTTCCACTCACACCATTTCTTGACTGTTGGATCTAGATCGGAGCGATTCTTAGTCATTGATCGTAAATCAAAAGCGGTTTTTCTTGTAAGGCTAGTTTCCAAAATTGCTCCCAAGGATCCTTTTAACAGAAATGACACTTCAACATTAGGAAAATCCTTTTGCTTGATCTTCTAGGAAATAATGGGTATGCAGGGAGGGTTTATCTGAGTTGGGAAACAAGTGTAAAAATAAAAAATGAAAGGAGGGGCCCTAAAATGTAAAATTTTGGGGAAGCAGTTGCAGTAGAAACAAGAAGTTATGATACAAAAAAAGATGGCCCTTAGATGTCTTGTCAATGTAAATGTATCAAAAACATCAATGATGTACATTGAACAAAAAGTACATATGTCATCATCTGTACATTTGGATCAAAAATATAATTTCCTCTTGTACATAGAAGTGTAGATTTTTCCTAGACTAACACATCAAAACTCTAACTTCCTCTTGTTTTTTTAGTGTGATGCTTGTTTTCTCTATCCACGACCACTGTGCATCTCTGGAGACTGCAAGTCAAAGATTTTCTTTCTTAATCAAGTGAACTAATATTGAAGAACTAACAAAATTTTAAATTTTAAAATACGACTCAATTACATAAAACAAACACTCACTGAATCCATACGAGGTATAGATCTATGTGGTTTCCTCCTCCTTACCGATATCCTCTCTACAATGGTGCTCTACAAATAAAATAAACAATGTTAATCATCTCAACAATTATCAACATGTATGCATGATAAAGTACTAACCAATTTTGTAATTAATGAACATCTCCCCGAAAAAATATGTTATGGGGCAGGAGACTGGGTTTGTTTAGTATAAATAGGATCCATAAGATAAACATCAACCTCAGTTGTGTGCAGTAATGGACCATAGCGAGGCTATATTCACCAAATTCTAAAATAGTTAGACATCATGTGTGTCCATACACAATGAAAATGAACTCTACATGTACAAATATTCAAGTAGATACCTCGGTGTGACTTATCTCCATTGGAGATGAAACATTAATTCCAACATCAACAACCCTACTAAGGTCCAACATGGAGGACTCTCTATCTTGATGTTGTAAACATGCGAAAAAAACATTAATAAAAACAAGTTGTGGAGTGAATTGAAAGCTAGCCAGCAACTGTCATCGAAGGCTATGTGTACATTACCATGGAATAAGTAGGTCAATGATAATGGATAGCCTCTATTTTTATGGAAGAGGCCATATAGTGTATAGAAAACCCTTCTCTAAGTTTGCACTATGGGGAGAGCCAAACCAAAGTGGCGGTGCAGGTATTTGCGTTGAAGCCCGCAGTCATAGAGTGTTGTCATAGTTAGACATGGACATGAATAGATGAAATAATATGTACTGAAAACTAAAATTTTGTAATATACTTACCTCTTCCTAGGACATATATCCCCCATGGGAGGGATCACTTCTAGCAATTTCTTTCCCCTCTGCAGAGCCAAATAACACTTGCAAGTTTAAATTTTTTTAAATATTAGCAATCTATAAAGGAGTACAATAAGAAAAAAATAATTTCAACAAGAATTGGTCATTAACCATGTACTTACAATCCTAAGTAAATCATAGAAGACACTATTATAATAATAAAAAACCCATTCCCATACTTAGAATACATTTATTAATCTTTATGATTAATTTCCTAGGTCCTACACTAGCTAGTTGGAATCCACTTGCACCACTTGGTCAAAAATTTCCAAATCTCTCTCTAGGAGTGCACTTCATATATTTTGGATAATATTCTGACAACTATACAGACTTCCTGGTTCAGTAAGTGCGCATTCCTTCCTTATACATAGTTAGACTGCTTTTTAGCAGCTTTAGGGAAAAAAGGTTAAAACTAGTCACATGGAAACTGCCTTGTTTTTTGCACAACTCATCCTCTATATTTTTCTCTCATGAAAGCATGAGTATATTGAATTTCCATCAGTTATCATATGACATACATCATTCTTCCAATTTGTAACCTCCTTGATTGATTTGGAAAGTGTTCTCTGCACCTATGGGGGATTTTTGACTTTTAGTAAGCCTGCTATTGTGAGGATTGAAATTTCCTCCTTAGGAATTTGAATCTCTGATGTAAGTATATATTTGTACATCCTATTATTTTATAATGTTTATTGATGTACATTTATTCAATTCAATTTATTGGTATGCACCAATTTCAGTCTCCAATTTGAGTGGATCTATGCATGTCTTCTAACAATTTTTTGTGAGTTCAATTGAACTAATACTGGGCTTAGTTTCCACAAGGTATCATATCCTATTAAGATCAAATTTTATCATCTCTTATTTATATTGTGGGATCAATCATCACTCTCATAGGGAGCACATTCAATGTATCTCAAGGAACAACTGCTGAAGAAATGGATCAATCTCGCCATATCATTTTGACTCCATTCAACTACTTTGAATGGAAGGAACAAATGGAGATCCTGATGAGGAGAAAGGGCCTCTTCAAAGTGACCATGGAAACTGATTTTTATCATAATGCACCTGCAAATAATATCAAGTGTCACAACATGAGGGATGAGGCTTATGGTCTCCCATGTCTCATCATTTCCATAGACCTTCTTTTCCATCTATATTGATTGACATCACCAAATGAGGTATGGGACAAACTACAAGCCTTATTTGGAAAGAAAAATGAAATGAGGGGACATTCACTAGAGAATGAGCCGATATCACTAAGTCCAATCAATTTAGATTCTTTACAAGTCTAATTCTCCAAGTTCAAAGCTCGTGTTCTTCAGTTAAAGCAGTGTGTTATTGAAAAGAAATATGAACATCTAGTCTTTGCCATACCTTCAAATATTTTACCTAACTATTACGGTGTTTGTATCGACCTTCCATGACACAAAGTTGGTAGTTCGAAGCTGGAATATTCCTTCACTTGCAGAGTGCATGGAATACTTAACACAAGAGCAAGATAAGTTGGTCATGATGGGAACCATTAAACCTTCCAAAGATCAAGATTTGGTTTCTAGAGATTCAAATATGGATTCCAAAGGAAAGAATAAGGCTAATTCAAATAAACCTCCTAATCAAAATAAAGAAAATACCAAGTCTCATGAAGAGTCTTCAAGCTCCAAGAAGAATTCCCAAAAGAAGAAATGTAAAGGTGAAATGAGCAAGTGCGCATACTATGGTAATGGATTCCATACATAGATCTCTTGCATGAAGAAACAAAATTATATGTTGACTCAAATCCTTGAAAAGAAAAACATATCTCTTCCTGAAGGTGAAAACAAAAAGGAGGGTGCATCAAGTTTTGAAGACAAGGAGAGAGTTCATGCCTTGGTTGAAAGCATTGTAAGATCTTCTTCCTTTATCATTGAATCTAGAGCTTCAAGACACATGGTATCAACAAGGGAGGCCTTCTCCTCTCTTGATGCTCTGAATGACCCTAAAATTGTATTAGGAGATTATTCTAAAACTGAAAGTAAAGGGAAGGGTAGAATATATCTTGACCATGGCTCCTATCAGATGACCCACACTGGGTTTCCTAATAAGGTTGTATTCACTCCCATTGACGGTTCAAATCACTGAAATGTCGAATGATAGAGTCATATCAAAAGGTTTTGTTGATCATAGCTCCAAAGTGTACAAGTTCTTGCACTTCGTGCCCTTCCCAAACCTCTCTTCTCTCCTCACTCATGCTAATGAAGGTATCAAGATATGGCATGAAACGTTTGGTTGTCTAAAATACAAGTACACATCTGATTTATGTGACAAATACATGGTCATAGGGTTTCCCAAAATCAAGTTTTATAAAGGAGTCTATCAAGGATGCATCCTAGGAAAACACTCAGAGCACAAGTATGAGAGAGTCAGTCATGAGCAAACCTTTGCACCCCTTAAGCTTATTCATAGTGGCATAATTGTTCCTTTTCCTCATATGTCAATGAGTCAAGAAAAATATGTCCTAACCTTCATTGATGACTTTTCCATATATTGTTGGGTCTTGTTCCTCAAGCACAAGTTAGAATTTTTTTACCTCTTCAAGGGTTTTAAAGCCCTAGTTGAGAACTAGTTTGGAAGAAATATCAATGTCCTCATATCTGATAATGGTGGTGAATATGCCAAATATAATTTCATATAGTTTTTTGAAGATGAAGGTATCTAGATGAAATACTCTATTCCTTACATACCTCAGCAGAATGGTGTTTCTTAGAGGAAGAATAGATCTCTCAAGGACATGGCCACTTGCATGATGGAGTCTAATAATTTGCCACCAAAGTTTTTGGTAGAAGAAATCAAATGTGTTGCCTATATCTAGAATAAGTTTCCTCGCATTTCCTTCGATGTAATTACTCCTTTAGAATCTTGGAGTGGACACAATCCTGATGTGTCACAGTGTTAATGTTTTATCAATTTTTCTTAGATGATATCTTAAAACAATTTTCCACTAGAATATCACTAAAAGAAAAACATGCACAAAAACATAAGAATGCAAGAACATAGAGATTTTCCTCAGGGAAACCACAAGGGAGAAAACCCTGCAAAAATTCCTCGGTATAGCACTCAACCAGTGCAATGTAATATCCAGATAACAACTACTTCCTTCTACTTGGTTCGCTACTACTTCTCTCTCTTGCTAAAACCATCTTGAGTGAGTGAGAGAAAATGAACAGGAGCACCTCCCTATTTATATTCTTCTGTTGACTTGACCTATAACTTGGTGGGGTCAAATTCACTAGCTTTTAGGGCCGACTTGTCGAACTGGACATTACAAATAGCATTTATTATATTGACACTTAGGTACTAATGACCCGACTTACATTGCATACTTCAATGAATCTAACAAGACCAAACTCATATCCAATAGGAGGATTACAATACAACTAGAATATATTCCAAAGTTACATTAATTTAACACTCCCTCTTAACTAGGAAGGTATTCAACTATTAGCAACAACTGCTACTATTTCAACTGTACAATTGATTGGTGAGACTCTATATGTCATAGGAATTTTTGGTACAACATTATACATCTTCATCATCAATATCAATTGGACCTTCTTCTACAAACATATTTTCTTCAATCTTCTTCTTGTCATCTTATAGAACATATCTTACAACATCAGTATGTGAATGCTAAATCATCTTCTAGATCATCATACTTTGCTTCATCTTTTGAGCTATCTTCAGTATCATCATTATATGAACTGTCATCATTTGCAATTTCAGTACGTGAATATTGAACCATCACCATATACATCTTCAGTACGTGAATATTGAACCATCATCATCTGTAACTCCAGTATGTGAATACTGAAACATCATCATATGCATAAATAGTATGTGAATACTAAAACAATCAACAACATCATTAGCATATTAGTGCTAAAGATCAAAAGTACTAGATTATCATAAACATCAACATTAGTATAGATATATTGAGGCTATCACAACAACATATTAGCATCAATCAATCATTTGTTAAGCATATCAATAAGTATCAGCGTAAACAATAATGAAACTAACATCAGTATATAAGTACTGAAGCATACATCTCAATTAGTCATATGAATCAATCATCTCAACAATCGGCATATCAATTCTAAACCAGTCATCTCAACAGTCATCAGTATAACAATATTGAATTACACATTTCAATATATCAATGTTGAACCAATCATCTCATCAGCCAGCAGTATAACAATACTAAGATAAATAGTCATTAGTTTAATAATATTGAAATACACATCTCAATAATCAACAGCCATTAGTATAACTATACTAAGCTAACATATCCTCATCAGTATATCAATACTGAAATAACCATCCTTCCCTCTAACTATCTCGGAGCAGCATCATGGTGACTTCTCTGGTAGATCCACCCGGGCATTTTGTCTAACTTACTTACTCTTTCGAGACAACAAGCCTAGTTAGACAGATGGATCTTCCTAGGGACAAACAAGCCTTGTTCTGACTTACAAACCCACTTGGGTTAAATTGATCTAGTCAGACAAACTATTTCCCCTAGGATCAACAAGCCTCATCTGACTAATCCTTTCAAGCCAAATTGTCCTAGTCAAACTTACCATACTCTAGACTGAGCTACTCACCAGTGCATCCTTCTTCCATCTATTGTTACTCCCTCTTTCGAGAGAGGTCCTTCCAGACTACACCAAGATTGTCTCAAAATTATTGAAACTTTACACGAGCCAGAGGCTTGGTCAATACATCTTCCAATTTTTCCTTTGTAGGAACTTACTTCACAACAGAAATTGAGCCCAAAATTCGATGGCTTGCATGTTTGAAATTCGACAATGTCGTGTCGGTTATTTGACATCGGCATTTTTTTTTGCTGTCAATGGAATAACATTGAATATTCGACGTCTTGTCAATACCTGTCGAAGATCTGATGACACCACGGTGTCAAATATTCAACATTCTGCTGTCTGAAAGAGTCACAAAAAACTTGCATATACCGTCGCATTTCCGACACTTACCTGTAGGTTTTTTGATGTGTGGGGAGTCAGAATTTTGACGGACTTGGATGTCAGAGGCATGGAAGTCCCATCGGATGTCTTTGGGAGGGTATTGAAGATGCGACAAGAACCCGTCGACCGATCAATGGCTAAAAGTGTCGGAGCTTCAATAAATGCATTGGATATTCGACATTCTACTGTCTGAAAGAGTCGCAAAAAACTTGCATATACCATCGCATTTCCGACACTTAGCTGTAGGTCTTTCGATGTGTGGGGAGTCGGACTTCTGACGGGATTAGCTGTCGGAGGCATGGTAGTCCTGTAGGATGTCTTTGGGAGTGCGTCGAAGATGCAAAAGGAATGTTTCGGTCGAACAACAGATAAAAGTGTCGGAGCTTCAACAAATGCATCAGATATTCGACATTATGCTATCTAAAAGTGTCGCAAAAAACTTGCATATACCATCGCATTTCCGACAGTTACCCGTAGGTTTTTAGATGTGTGGGGAGTTGGACTTCCGAAAAGCTTGGCTACATCTTTGGGAGGGCATCGAATATGCAACGGGAACCTACTGGCCAACCGATGGATAAAAGTGTCAGAGCTTCAACAAATGCATCGGACATCCTCCAATGTCCATCAGAAAAGCGATGCCTAGTTGTTTAATTAACAAAAAAAAATTGAAAGGTTTCCATTCACCAGTTAATTTACCCTTTGATTTCAAATCTAGAAGTGTCATTTATGAAGGGTACCACCTTGGACTTAGCATGCAATAACTTTAAAGTTGCAGGCTACAATTTATTAGAAAAATTGGATGATGCTTTGTACTTTGACATATATGTTTTGATCATTTAATTAAATTTGTATACACTTTTCATCTTAACGCATCCTTGCATTTCCAAAAACCATACATAGTAAATTTCAATACACAAACATACACTATATAATTGATATAACACACAAGGACTACATACAACAAGAATATAAATAAACATATCAAAAAATTTCAAAATGCAATTTCCACTATGAAACAGAAAATACCTTATCACCTTCAACACAATAGAATTTGAGAAATCCATAAAAAACTGAAGATTTTGGGTGAACATTCACATGCTTATAAGGGAAATTATCCTTGGTGTAATAACATGTCAAAAAAAAAAAATAGATTATCTAGGCTACCAAGATTCAACAAATTTTGATAGCATAATATAGAAAATGTCAAATTAACTCACCCTGTAGAAAATATGAGCAATATTACATGCACTCCGGAGTAATTTGTGCACAAAAATAAACAGAACAAGTAAGATAAAACATAATCAATCCTACCATAAGATCCTGGAAACAGCATCATTTTTCTTTAATCTAGACATCTCCATGTCTAGTGTATGGAGTTAATGTTTTACTATACCTTGTGATTCAACTCACAGTCGACATTGGAGCATATACCCTTGAGGAAATTAGTGTATATATCTACCTTTTCTCAATCATGAATGTAAGGAAATTTACCTCCCTCCTTATTGCATTTTCCAAATCTTGTAAAAAACTGGAAATAATATTGTATATTAGCCAAACAACATCTGGTAGTCTGTAAACTCCATCTAAATTTCTCACTAGCTAGGGCACGAATTTTTTTCTTTGGATCCCTAACAAGTTGGTTTCCATTTCCAACCCTTAAATATCTGTTCAAATCCCATGTAAAGAACAGTAGTAGCTTCATGATTTAAACCCTAACATTATATAAACAAACCCTCAAATGTGTTCTAATTGCAAGAAAAAAAATTCACTCTATCTTGAAAAAAAAACATAGATCCATTTTAGATCACTGTGTATTATACAACTCCGAATGGGAATGAGAGAAAGTCCACTTACTAATTTCCACCAATGGATAGACACGAAGATTGCAAAACACAATGTATATTTTGCTTCAAAATTGTAGTTATGCAAATTATCTTTAGGATTAGTTTATGATAATCAAAACCTCATCTGAAAACAATGGATCACATGACAACCTAAATTAGGTTTAAAAATAATTTGAAACCTATTAACAACCTCTTCTCATGTTATTATCATAATAAGGATATTTGATTTGTTTACTTACAATTCAAGAAAGTACAATGCAAATTTAGGAATCAAAGTATAGAAAAAAAAAAGCTAAAATTACTAAATAGTCATATGTACTCTACAGAAAGTTGTATGCAACTTCTATTCAAATGCACATTTCTAACATAAATTCCTTTCTTCTACATATCTCCTACAATGTTGAATTCCCAACAACCTATTTTAAAACAAATTGAGATTACAAACATCAAACCATAGATGATAGACAAGACATCAATACCGTCGGGTGAATCGGACAACAAATAGAATTTGTTTATTTGGGACTAAACCAAACCTGATCTGGAGTAAGTCTGAACCTTTTATTTCCAATAGAAAATGAAACAGTTGGCATGAGTATCCCAAATTTTTTTATTTTCAGACATGTCTAGATACATTATTTTATGAAGATTCCATGATGAACCTTTTCCTTGTGATCTATTTTCATATTATAAGTGAACTTAATTTTGCAGATAATAAAGTTCATGACTATTCATTATTACATACATTACATAATTGTAGACTATCATCTTGGCTTAATTATATAGCCAAACTCATCATTCATGAGTTGACATTCTACTATTTTACATGTTTCCATCAAATCCTTTTGACAAGGTTTGAATTCTCATTTATAAAGACACAATAGTCTTTTTATTGACTAAGTTTTTGAATATTGTTCAATTTTCAACAAAGATTATTTCACATCTCTGCATTATTCAAAATCTGAAATCCACTAAAGGCATACGGTTACAATAATGTTTTATGATGGCAAGGTGATCTGTTATTTTCATAAGTGTAGCGGTTGTGAACCATTTCCTAAGCATACAAATATTCCTAGACTCCATCACCTGAAGGAAACATTATATTTTGGAATTCCATTTTGTCCAACCCCTCCACTTGTAAACATCATCAAAATTTAATTAGCATTCACCCTCAGACTGGTTGAGATGACTCATATTGACTGGGAATTAACTTAAGATATTTGGAAGAGTAAATATTGTGTCATTTTTGTTGGAACTCTATAGTTGAGGTGTGACTGTTTTAATGGTAAAATAGTCATGTAGAAAAATTACACAAGTAAGCAAAATACAACATGACACGGCATTGCAAAATTTTTAATTTGCTTGAAATCATTTAGTGGAGAAGTGCCTAAGAGCCATAACTAAGAATCCAAGATTGTAAATATTTGAATAAGAAATTTTTCCTTGTATTGTGTAGTTACAAATTTCATCCATGTATGTACATGCTTCAGTAATTACTCTTCTTCATATTACACCATTTATCCTTCAAGTCAAATGGTATACACAACTTGTCAAGTATCGCTTTGCCATGTTCCAATATCCATTTCCATGGGATTACATTGGTTTATCTCATTGGAAATATCTGCATACTTTTCTTTGTGAAGAAAAACTTCCCTCAAAATGAGCTAGTGATCCATGGATATGCAATCAAAGTGTTTACTAGTAAAAATATACATAAAAAATCAAAATGAAGTTTTCATTGCAAGAAGTTCCACCTTCAAATCCTCCTCTTCATCCTTTTTCCAAGCTAATTTATTCTTATGTACACAACGTAGATGACAAGTTCCCCTGAACATCAAACCTAGCAGAGTAAATTGCTCTAAAGTAAACGATATTGCACACTTATTTTCTACTCTTTTAATTCAAATCCTCAAAGATGGATGGTATAAATTTATCTTTGAAATAAATTTTATAAATATGCAAACTGATAGATTAAAACTTAAATACATTGGAAAATTTTAAAATCCTAGTATCCCAAAATTGTGTTGTTAAATACCTCATTATTGATTTCCTAATACATAAATGGAATTTCCTATCGTCATTGTTACCATCTTCAAGATCTCCATCATGCATACCATCATCAAGGATGATTTTAAGGAACAATACTTATTTAAAAGTGTATAAATGTTGGCGAATATTACCAATTCTTAAAATGCCAAATATAAAATGATTGGTGATATTTTAAAAAAAAATATTTTAATTTCCAAGGATTTTATATCATTTATATAATAATTTGCTGATTTTTAGGGTGAAAAATGTTTACCCCATCAAAATTGGGCGATACATGGCTTCAAAAAATGCAAAATGGTGAATCTTTTTTGGGAGAAAAACATGGAAAAATAGCCCACTAGGATAAAATTCGCCCCTAAAATTATCCCTGACCATCATCAGCTTCATTCTATTTATAATGTAGATCATTCTCAATTTCAACATTTATTTTATTTTTAGGAACAAAAATTCTAGAGCTTTTGCTACACATATGTTGTTTTCTTTTGGAACCTAAACTAAAATCACTTGTATGACTAGAAGGTTCTTCAAAAATATTCAATTTGTTGGAAATGCTTCCCCTCCCTTTTCACATTTCTTATGATTATTTTTCAATGATCTATGTTCATTACCTTGGATTGACCTATTATTTAGGAATGTCAGTAATATTTTTTTGTATTCTATAGCATATTAATGAGTTTTTTGTTAAGCTAGAAGGGCTCTTTTGTAAGAGCATACATGGAAATCAAAAGTGTCACCTAGAATGGTAGATGCATATAATTTTAAATATGCATCATGCATGGAAATCACCCATTGCAATAGTACAATTATCCTCCTTTTGTACATTTGAAACATATTTTTTCCCTATCATGTTTGCTTGGTATCAACAAACCCAATTCTAGTAACTCCTCTTCCTCATGTAAGTGGTGTTCCCTGGTACCTGTGGCTTGTGAATTATTTTCCTCCTTGGGTTCATTTGATTCTCCTTCCAAGAAACAAAATCCATGATATCCCGTCTTACTACAATGTGAATGACCATTAGAAGTTGACTCAGTGCCACTTGATACTTGTAGTAATTTTTCATCTCTTATGACATGGATTTTTGTTTTAGATCCAATATATGGAAATTCATTTCCAGTAGTTGTTTGAGTATTTTTCTGCAAATCCTTGGTTGAAGTACATAAAGAACTATTTTGGAAACTATTTTTCAAACCATTATTTGTTTTTTCTATAGTGTATTCTCTAGTCTTTTCAATATTATATGGAGAGTTATCTTTATCGTTATTTAACCTATTTTCACCTTTTGAACTTTTATGTTCATATGACAAATCTCCTTCTCTATAGAATCACTTTCTACCTCCATTATTGGTCCACTCTTCTCATGTCAGTGATGGATGCGTATAATGCAACGATAAGGAAAGTGTCATCCCTTAGAGATGTAAAAAATAGCTTTATAACAATTATTTAATTCATAAGATATATTGACATGAATGGTTTACACACAATCAAAAATATTATTCTCAAAAGAATGTTGTTCATCCAATCTCAAGGTATCTTTGAACATTACCTGGTCAAGAACAATTTTTTTCAGACAAGTTTTCTTCACACGAACAAATTGATGTAAATCACTTTTCAATGTTTCAATAGGATACTTATCTAGTGTAGAAATACAAGTTTTTTGATCCTATGAATAACAACACAATTGCAAAAAATTATAAAAATGGCATACTTTGTATCTGCAAACTTTCCCAGAATGTTCAGAAACAAAATGAATCAAAGATGAAGCTAGCTGCAATTCCCTTTTTGAACTAACATGTTGAAAATGTAAAGTTGTTGAATAGTGTTGTTATTATCACAATACAAAGGATAGACACTATGCTTTGATGCAACAATACCAACATGGGCTACAAAATTCATCATGTTAGTGTCAGCTATGCTACCCATGTGTGGGTATCCAACTCCATCATGGTATGTTCCATTGCAGAATGTATCTACCACTACTATAAAGCATTGTTAAAAAATTTGGAATCAACAAAAAAATTGAAAGGGTCCCAAAAGAACTTCTTGGCAACATCGACAAAAAAATTGGAAAAAAATAATCAAATTGCAGCAAGCATTAAAAATACAAAAATGATAAATTCATTTTCTCTAAGAAAGAAGGATTGAATTTAATTTCCATTGAGTAAGACCAAATATTTTGTGCAGAAATAAATTCCTAAAAGGCAGGTCCCTTAAAATATGAAGACATCCACATGAATCATGATAATCTATGGAGATAACCATCAAAATTTTATCACACAAATACAATGAACCAAACTTATGCAAAAAAACCTATTCATGTTATTTTTTACGGCATATGGGAGATCTACATCAGAAGTATAGGTTTTAATTATTGGTTTTGAAATAATGATTTCTAAGAAGTGGCCCCAACATCATGATAATATAAAGAAGTAATTACACTGACATACATGATATAAATGGTAAAATTCATGAATATAGTATGCCCAATATGTCGAGTGATCAAGATATGGTCGATCAAAACAAAGATACTAAGACATGGTTGATCAAAACAAAGATATCAAATGAGCATTATTGAGCATTCGTTGATTTCTTGAGCACACAAGCATCATATGTGCCACACCCCTGTGGTTTATATTCTTTTATCGTGCACAGACCTAGAAAACACCACTAACTTAGACAAGAAATTTCCAAAAGATCAAATGACCAGCTAGCAAAGAAGTTCCAGAATTTGCAATAGAAACACAAACTCCAGCACAGAAACCTGTAACTAAATGTTCATAAAATGCCATCAATATTTTCATAAGATTCCTTAAGAAGCAATAATGTGCCCAATTGAAGAAGATGGACTGTATGCAGACCTGTTGATTGATCATCAATGAGGAAGTCACCCATGTCAAACTGAAGGAAATAGAAAAATTGATTTATTAGATTAGAATAATCCCATGACATATCTACTAGTAACTATGACTCATACAAAGAAAATGGTATGCATGTGTTTATCCTTAAATACAGTTAATCTTAAACCTAGAAAACTAACATGATTCTATTACATACGTTCCAGTAACCCTTTCGAGTAATAGGAGCATATTAATGTTTACCCTTGAAGTGATTAGGATCAACACCACCAAATATTATCTCTCTTCCTTCTTGAATCACCAGGGGCACCCTGCTTGAATCCCCAATGATTAGGTCCATATGAGAAAAAAAATCAAGGATTTTATTTATCGATTCAATGAAGTGCCACCTAATCCCTCATATTGTAGAAAATAGGCTAACAAAATGTATGACGCAATGACTACTCTATACTAGAGTGTCAATAATTCCCAGAAGATTCTCCTGAATAACAAACTCAACAAAAAATGGATCACTGAATACTCTAGAGTCTATACTAGAGTGTGAAAATTTCCTAGAAGGTGCTCTTGAATAACAACCTCACCAATACATGCATGAGTGATATAAGCATAGTGGTGAGATACCTTATGACACATATCTAAGAGATCAATTATTTTTTAACGATATGAATATTAAAGAGAAGTTGTTAGTGCACATTGCACTAATTGGTTTGTTTGCACCCTGGGGAGATTTAGAAAGGTGTATATTCCTACAAGCATATTCCAAACCTAACAGTTTTGATATCCCAGTTCATACCAAAAGAATGTTTCAATTGATATAATGAATGACCTATTCAAAACTCAGCAGTCATGCTCTCCAATGTAGTTCAAAAAAATATTTCATTTGAAAGGTTTCCATTCACCAATTAGTTTACCCTTTGATTTCACATGTTTTTGGCTAATAAGCTCAAAGTATTATTGCGAGGCTCTGACAAAATGTGATATTCAACCTTAGATAACCTAAGTTTTAATTATTACATTATTGAATCTCTTATATTAATGTTAGGTCTTTTACTATGTCAATATTTAAATAGACTAACTTGATGAATGAATTGAATGATCTTAACTCAAACAACTCAAAAAACTCAACATAACTCAAATAACTCAACACTAACTTGAACATGATTTCCAGGTTCTAAATGGTATTTCAAAAGGTCTTAGGACTAGGAATCAAATAATATCAGATTTTTTAAATGTTATGCATGATTTCTAACCATTCTCATGCAGTGACTATGTAGTTACACCTTTTGTGGATGTTAAATTGCAACTTGAAAAATAAACGTGATTACTGATATTGTCATCTCTAAGCAGATCACAACCAATGACATAACATTAGAGTAATCCAAGGTAGGAGAAAGGTTTACCTCTTGTTCTTAGGGTTTCAACACAAATTATAATGTGTTGAAAATTATGAAATCCCTTTCTTTACCTAATACCAACATTTAGAATAGTCTTGAAATTATACACAACGGAAAAACATTGGCTAAGATAGCTTACTTCTCGGCATTATTGTATTGTAAACTGACTGGATGTTACTCTATGTTACAACTATATAATGTTTAAAACTTCAAAATACTACATTATAATTTTAATTTACAATCACAAACAAGGATAACAATATTGTTACCAGTTCAGAGTCTAGACAACATAGCTGAAACAGGAAGTTCTGAAAACCATCACACTGAAATAAATTTCACTTCTTGCATATACTTGTATTGAGAGTATTTCACAAACAATCTCTTATGTTTAGTGTATATTACTGTCAGCTTCTAGGTAACTACCTAGATCAACAACTAGTCAGAAACCTCAAGAAAGCATTGTTTGATGAGAATCCATGTAACCTTCTTAGTATTTCGTAAGCTTGTTAAATGGAATGCAGATAAACTCATAAGGATATCATAACTGACCAAGCAACGAATTAATTCAGACTACAATTCTATTTAAATAGATGTACAACATCAAAATTTCGGCTAATTGCCTATTATAGCTCATAGCATTATCAAAAGTCATGGCTGCAAATGGGATTTCTTCAATAAAAACATTTTTTCCTTGGGAAAGAACCTCGAAGCCAGGCTATTTGCATCAGACACTAAAACCCATCTAATTCTATACATGTGAAGAACAGCTAGGAGGTATAAAATGGAATTCTTAAAATCCATTGTAGGTAGAGGACGAGAAACAGCCTAAACAAATGGAACCCAAGCATTATGTTTATGATTGATCAAAGAATTTATTTACCAAGGGGTACACGTCACCGAGGGAGTTTGAAATTTATTTTAAGGCCTCTGGAATTATATGAATCTTGGGAATCTGTGAACATTGTTCTCATATTTCAAAGATATACTACATGCATCCTAAGCAGACACTTGGGAAACTAAGACTAAAGGTGATGAGCACACTTGATCACCAAAAGGATAGCAATGAAGCACTTGAAGTAGGCTTGTGGTGATGAAATCTACCCAATTTACCTTTTCCAACATCAAAGTTAAATAAAAATACCAACAGTGGATTATAGATCTAAAAAGGGGATGAAAACAGAGTTCAACTCATCACAAGCACAAAAATAAATCTGCAATAAGAATGAATATCTTCAAGACCCTTACCACTCTGAGATTTTCCATTGGCTGAGAGTGGTTCTTGTCTTTAACTATGATAGCTTCAAAACTTCTCACTATAATATTTAATCAAATGGAAGACTTGGCATGTGGAATCCGAATGATGATTGGGAAAGAATACTAAAATGCCTAGTTTTGATCAGAAATTGATCAGTAGGATCTATGGAGGATGAGGCTTGTAAGACTGTATGTTTAGCTAGAATGAGGTCTTGACACAAATATTTACAGTCCAAAGCATAAAATATCAAAGTTTTGTAGGGGTTATAATATTATAGTTTAATAAATCTTGCAGTATTCATGAAAACTCATTTCACTCTTGAGTCCCTTCAATTCATTCAATTGGACCATTTGGTTCATAGGTTTTTCATTGGATGGACCATGAGTGAGGTGACCAACCAACTGCCTTTGACCATGCATACAAACTGTAACCCTAATAAGAGAGTGATATGAGACTGAAGAGAACTTGCATATAGCAAATTAAGAGTACAGTTTCTCGCATAAATGCAAGATACAATAGAGGAAACTCAAGGTCTTATATTGAAGCTTCATATGCATGAAAAACTGCTCAGTAACTTGAAATGATGTTTGTTAATTAAATAACTAGTAAAAAATCACTTCCTAATCAAGCATACCAATAATACCTTTGAAACAAGTAGGGCACATACTCATTATAGTGCTTACATACAAACACGTATTGTCAAAAATATTAAGTTTGGACTAACAAGCACGGGATTTACATATACATCTAGACAAAGTAGTTTCATAGTGTTTGAGAGGGTATTCAAAAAATGGATTGAAATTCTACATGAGAGGTAGATGGCTGTAGCCGAGCGTAGAGGCTGGGAAAGCTAATAGAATGGTATCATACTTAGAGAGTCTACAATGGCATGCAAATGGTAGGCCTCAAGGTTGAGACTACTACTTAAGATAAATGAAGATAAGGAAATGGAAGATCTGGAGGAATAGAAAGGCACTTAATATGTTAATTTATGTTAATTTAGCACTTTCATTGCTACGTTGGTACCAAATCCATTCTAGCTAATATTTTTTTCCCTTAAATTTCCATTTGATGCTAAGCTTAATTTATTGACTTTTAAATTAATTCTAATTAATTATATTTATGTTTGTAGCATTACCACGGTTGGGAACCTATGTAAAGTGGCTAAAAATTAGACCTAGTAACTTTTTATAATAAGTATCAATAGTAAACAATGATATCTAGAAAGTCTGATATGACTTTGAGCTTGTTCTAAGCAGATTTTGTGGATATTAGAGAAGTAAATCTATGTCTATGGGAAGTCTGGTGTAATGAACAACAATAATTACCCTAAATATCCATGTTGTTGGGCACATAATGGTCCTTAAAATAATTTCTTAGCCCTATTTGACCTCCTAGTGAGCGGTAATCCGGTTTTGGGAAGATGTATTGATGAGAATGGATCTAAACCTTGAAATATAGGGACAATTAATGGTTATAACACAACAATAGGTTTCCAAATACCATTTTTGGGTGAGATATGTGTAAATAAAAATAGTATAAAAGTGTCCTTGGGCATATTATAGAAGCAAATAACTATCTCTTGGCGTCGAATCAACAGTAGCACTTCAACATTATCATTTCTAGGAAGATCACATGGGATATTATGTTGATTTTTAAGCACTGTAGGGTGAATTTTTTAGAGGTGTTGGCCCTACTGCCTTTTATTCACTTTCATTGAGGGATAATCCACCTTTGACTCATGTTTCAAGAGTTTTGTGCACCTTTCCTAGCATAATGAAGGTACAATCTAGGGAAAAAAAACTTAGCAGTGAAGAAATATGGGAACATTGATGTGTTATAAAGGCTCCTCTATATATCACATGAGGCTTAAAAATGTTTATCCAATCCACATAAGTCATCCTTAGAGGAATCCAATTCCATTTACGAGGTATTTCAACTATGTCTACATAGGATTGAGGACACAATTGAAAGTCTTGTTTCAGCAAGTGCTAGGCCTTGGAGGATACTTTTCATTGAACGAAGGCCTTGTTTCTATATTAATTGAGTATTGGATCATTCTATTGGATATATAGAGACTGATATCTCTTAGAAGTTGTTTTTTTGGTTCCTATATGAATTTAATTGGAGGGGCATCTTTCTTGTAGGTGACTTAGGGGAGACACAACCTAAGTTTAGGTTTCCTTCCAGTTTGGATAGGCCTTCTCTTGGACACTTTTGTGGACAAGGTGAAACATTGCATCTTATCAGCTTTTGGAGGTTGGGGTTTTCTTCTACTTGTCATCATCCATCATTGATTTATGGAGGATGTGGGTACAAGTGGAAGATATCGTGGTGTAATTTGAAATGCAAAAATAAGTCCTTGTTTAGAATTTAGATTTAAAATAAAAGAAATAAAATAGGACTCACCCACAAAGAAAATAGTGTGCCCTCTTATGATCCTTCAATTCAATGTCATGCACATGCGTATAAGTTTTGCTTGGGTGATTCAATGTTCAAACAATGTGATGAATGAATAAAATGTAATTCATAGCCATATGTCCGATGACAAATGGCCATTTCCCATATATTTTCATGTACATATGGAATTCATAGCTATATGGAATTGGTAAAGTATTACCAAGGGGCCAATTATCCTAATAAATCAAACTATTTAAGGTAATTGTTTAGATCAGATAGAAAAAAGTTCTCCTTAATGTATGGTAACCATCATCATCAATTAAATGTATGTGTGTGCACATGCATAAATACCCAATACACAGCTCAATCAAACAAAAGAAAACATAATTATACCTTGATTTGTGGATCTTCACACTGTCTTCTTATTCTTTACCTTTCAAAACATCATTCAACATACTTCATATTTTGTCCCGTTGCAATAGTTTCATGTTAGGAACCATCAAATAAATTTATGTTTGTTTATGAAAATAACAAAACCAATCTAAATAAATACAATTCTATTACAATACTATTCAACTATTCAAGTAAATTAATTGTTAAGAATAAATCACCTGATAAAACATGGATAGACAAAAGCACTATGTATATAGGGCCATCGATCTCATCAAAACTCCATTTCTTGCCTCTTAAATATGGAAATGTTTCTCAACGCTATCTATAACAAGTTCCAATGGAGGATTCAAATAGCAATAGTGAAAATTATACACTAAAATTATATAAATAGATGTTTTTTAATGTATTCTTCCTTACCATTCATTGAGATCCTCTCTATTTCAAGAATAATTTAATATTCTCTACTAAACAGGACCAACCACGTGAAGGTGGAAGCTCTTATGCCCCCCTCCCCCCTCACATCACTCTCAACTCCCAAAACCCAATGCATCTACTTGCAACTAACAATTTATTTCACTATTTCACAATCCAAATAACAATGCATCTACTGCAAATTATTTCACTCAATAGTTGAAAGATGTTTTCATTAAATCATTCTTTAAATCATTCATTAAACCATTCAATCATTCAACAGCTGAAAAAACCCTTCATTTAGTCAATGGCAGAAAAAAAAAATCAGTAAACCATTCATTTAAACATTCATTCATGAAACAGAAGAAAAAGCCATGAATTTTTTTTTATTATAAAATAAGAATTACTCAAAATTTGTTTAGTCACTTCCTTTTTACTTTTCTTCTCTTTAAATATTTAGTTAGAGTCACATCTTTCGGAAGCTGATCCTCGATCTCCCTACTAATCTGCTCTCAAGGTTGAACTTTCGGCGAGGGGCGATCAATTTCTGCAATAATGTCAAAATATTTCATTAATATATTTATATTTTGATAAATACGAGTAATTCATTTAAAAAAAATTGCAAATGTATGTTTTTACCTACCATGGGCACATTAGCATGTTCAACATTATCTTGTACAGGCCCAACTGTTCAGTGTTATCTGCATCTACATGCTCTGCAGTTGAATTGTGTAGAATTAGAATTAATGTTCATCATCTGCAATGGTCTATAAAAAATAGTAGCACATTAATAAATTCATTACCAAGAATCGAAGCATGATATTCATCTGGTTGGTCATGTACATCCTCGACATGAATGGGATCATTACTTTCCTGCTCAAAAAGGAATAAAAAATTTATGTTAATTTATTTATAAGGAATAAATTGCATGAGAATTAATAAATTATAATTAAACTATACCTTTTTTACATACTTGCACACCAGATGGATCAACAGAAGATCGTGCAGTATGCCCATACAAGCTTCTCCGGTGTTCAACAACAGTGTCAAAGCCCTGTTCGAAGCCAAGCTTCATGTAATTTGCACTAGGCAATTCTTTGAACCGGTTAGCCTTCATATTTTCATGATGTCATTAATTTTACATTTTTTTTGAGAACAAAACGAAAATAATTATCTGTATGATATTTGGATGCAGATTGGGGTTTTGCGATACTTACATATCGGGCCACCAAGTTCGAGTAACCACCAGGCCCAAGCTTGTGTTGGCCAATTTTTTCAATTCTTTCCTTGGTGGCCTTAGATATGTCTGAGAGCCTAATCAAGTGTTTAAATACATTAGTTGATGTACCAAATTTGATATAAAAACTAGTAATAATAAAGCTTACCACTACATTTTGGAATGTATTGCATACCTCCCTGTTCCAGCTGGTGGTATCTTTCCTGATTTTCTTAGGCCCTTGTCTTTTCCATCTTCCACCGGGGATTTCCACTTCATATATGGAATCATTGGAGGCCGCTCATACCTAGGTTTATTTTCTAGGTGAACCCTATACTGGTCTCGGACAATCTTCATATGTTTTCCAGCCTTCTGTAGGACCTTTGATGTATCGAAGGTATCTTTTTCGAACATACCAACCAAGCAATTAGTAAGATCATCCTTTAAATATTTTGGCTGCTTGTTCCACATTGTGTGGATGGTGGGACCAAATATATCCAAGGCCAAATCATTCATATGTTTATAAAATATATCATTTCTTGCAAAAAATTAATGCCATCATTAGTCAACATTAAAAAATATTATCGGTATATTAGACACAAATTATAAAAACTAAATTGAACAATCTATAATGACCTGGAATCCTCTCTATCTTTATTGGAACCAGTTCTTCATTCACCAAAAATGTACACATTATTGAACCAATTCTAGTGACACGAGAAGATCTAGGAAATGCATCCACACCTCTATCTAACCCTGCATCCACCCCTTCTTCTGCAACATCTGTTGTGGGTGGGAAAGCATCAGTTGCATCCTCTATTGCCCTCAAAGGTGTCATATAGCATGTTTTCGACTGTTCAATGGACAATATGGGAGTAGTATGTGGTGTACGTGGAGTGGTTTGGTCACTGGGACCAACATTTCCTTGACCACCACTGATAATCACCATAGTGCGCTATAAATTCAAACCATTGTATTATAAGTTCAATAGCATATAAATCAAATATTATAAATCTTTTATAAATGAATTTACATTATTATTCGAGAACTTACTTCCAATTGTTTACGTTTCTATAAAAACAATTGAATCCTTTTTTCGATTCCTTCTATTTGTGGAACTGCCAATGTTAGAAGAATCAGTTCCTCATTTTTTTTTTCCCTGGTCTTTTGTAGCACCCTCAATGGGTCTGTAAACTCTCTAATTTCACTATCTCTCATCAAATGGGAGACCTAATTCTATAAAGAGTTTTGAGACGTTATATAAAATGAATCCCCTATCTGTAACTGAAATATATAAAAAATTGCTTAGTCTTTGAAGCAATAGTGTGTGCAAACAATTATATTAACAAAAATTGTCTATCATGGTAGATTCATAGTATTACATCTAGGATTACCTAATGCCTAGATGAGAGTGTGGTCTGATCAATACATGGGGACTTACCTCGATTAGCCACCTGCAAAAAAATTAGAGAACATTATCACAATGAACGCAATATGTAAAAGTTAACAAATACAGAAGAAAAATAAACACTATGCTACATGTTTTATATGTGTACATTTTTGAAGTATATAGAATGTGGAATTACATTTAGGTTTACTGGTTGCCTCGAGGCTCCATTCGTCTGATCAACAGTTGGGTACTTTCCCCAGTCAACCTGCAAAAAAGTTAGACAACATTATCATCATGAACGCAAACATAAAAACGAAAGAATACATAACAAAATAAACATTATGCTACACGATATACATGTTTACGAATTTAAAGTATTTGAAATGGAGAATTACATTCATGTTTTCCTGTTGCCCCGATGCTGTTTTCGGCTGATCAATAGAAGGTTGGATTTCTTGATCAACACTTTGCATGGAAAATAGATAAGATTATATAAAAAAACCGAATGTACTAATGAAAAGACATAACAACATATAATTGCCGCCTAAATTTATACCTGGCTTCCTAAATTTATTACATTGGCAATATCAATGTATACCTACCGCCTTGACTTGGGTCGACAAACAGCTATGGAGATGGAGGTGCCCCTAAGAGAACCCTGCATCAAAAACATACTAAAAATTACCTAACGAAACCAGAAAAGTAGAAAATTACAATTATATGCTAATGAAAAATCCTATAGATGTTAAAATAATTAATAAAAGGTTGGTTAAATTGTTGGATGTACCACAACCATACTAACCATGTTTGTATCTACACGATTCAAATTGTAATTAATAAGTAGTTCTTCGCCAACAGCTATTAATTTAATTGCACATACAAAGAAACAGTTTCCTTCATGTGACTTGAATATGCAGTTGGGTTGCTTAAGTGTAGACCCCGGTTGTGTACTGTTTATAAACCCCGCAATATTACCAGTTGTTTTTGGCCTTCCGTCTATGTACAAAGTTGCTCCTTTATTTTGAGCTCTGTCTTTCAGTTGTATATAATTCGTTGAAAACCCATATCTATGCATACTTCGTGTATATTGGACCAGGCTCATCCAATCACTGTATTTGTAAGAGGGTCCAACATACTCCATCAATTTTTTACATCTACCGTATCCAACCTTTAGGCCGTCCATGCAAAACAACCCCAATCCATGCAATGACGACGGTGCAATTCTATATATCCTCTCATTCACACAAAAATCAATGTTTACTTGAGAAAGATCCCTAGGCACCCATTTTTTCACCAGGTGTTTGTACCTTAAGGGCACGTTGATGGCTCCCACTATCTCATCATCATAGGAACATGACCCCCCTCCTTTGAGAAAAAATTTCATGCGTTTATTGAATTTTCTTCTGATCTTATGAAATCTAGTTGATCTAGCCCTTGTGGACCTACTGGATGTCTCGCCTTCCTCTATCCTTCCCAAACTCCCCTCACTGGAGGAAGACAGGTCTGACAAATACCTTTTTGGTTCTACCTGCACCATGGCCCGAAAAAAAATTGGCAAAAACATAACAAAATACCAACAAAAAAACTTGGAAATACTTATAAGCAAAAAACTTGTTAAAGAAAAATCTTGTCAAGAATGAGTTTGGGTAATAGGTGTGGGAATTTGGTAGCCCTAAAAATTCTAATGTATACCCCTCTTTTAGTTACATGCAAGTCTCCATTCTCACTTATTGCTTGCATTGCCTTTTCCTAACATGTATTGGGTAGGCTCACAAAGTATCATGTAATACATGGGCACTATGATATGCTCACAAATATTTATATAATGTATTATAAATGTGTGTTCCTAAAGGATTTGGCAATATACATGGATGGGCACTATGATTGGTCACCAATGCTTTCACGTCTCTGGAAATATGTTAGAAACATACAGCAAGTATGATGACATGTAGAATGTTGGAGCAATTATGGTGGCTGTGTATTTGGATATGCAGGTGTCCTTATTACTGGCCTAACCCGCTTTCAACAATAATATTTGTAGATTTAATGAGTCTATGTCTAATTCTCTTGGTCCTCATTACATTCAAGGAACCAATGCATAGGTCTCTGTAACCCATAACAACAAACACTACACAAACTTAATTCATAGGAGTTCCAAATTCCATTTGTCCATTCACAAGATTCATATGTATGCTTGTGCCCATTGGACTTTGGCCTTTCAACGTTGTCAAGCTTGAGACAAACTATTATGCATGTGTAGCAAATATAACACTGCAATTTATGCTAATATATGTATGTACAGGGCATGGAGATTCTCCTTTAATGGACTATCTCCTTAAAATAACATATCTTCGCATTCATTCACATTTACATCGGATATAAGTGACACAGAGTTGTTATGTTGGTAACTTCCCTCAAAAAACATCTTTGACATGAGTTCCTTTTTCAAGGAATCTTGGTTAATCTCCTCTTCCAAACTTCTAGGTCACTTCTCCACTCTACATTGGCTCGATTATTCATTTTCTTGGCCACTCCTCTCTCCTTAATCTACACTCGTTGTTGTTGTAACCCTTAATTTTGATGGTGGTAAGTGGTTTTTAGTTTTCCCATGAATGTTTTTGTGATGTTGTAGATGATTATCCATTTTACCTAATATGTTTTATGATCTTTTCCATCATTGCTAGGGTGCATATACCTGTCTTTTATGGATTCTTAAGCTTGAAGGCTCAAGGGCCTAAAAGTGCCTAGATCTCATGTAGGACCCTTTAAGAGTCATAATAAAAACTATTATTAAAGGATGTTATTCTCCAAATGACACACCAAAACCATACTTATCAGTTAATATTTGTGTAGGGATGTTTTTGCCTCTCCAATAATTTATCATACTAATGGGATTGTGATTATCAATTCAATGCCTTATTTGCATACTGGCAATCCTACAACAGTACATTGGAAATTCTAAAAAATTCTAATGTATGCCCCTCTTTTAGTTACATACAAGTTTCCATTCTCACCTATTGCTTGCATTGCCTTTTCCTAACATGTATTGGGTAGGCTCAAAAAATATCATGTTATACATGGGCACTATGATATGTTCACAAATATTGATATAATGTATTATAAATGTGTGTTCCTAAAGGATTTGGTAATATACATGGATGGGCACTATGCTTGGTCACCAATGGTTTCACGTCTCCGGAAATATGTTAGAAACATACATCACATATAGCAAGTATGATGACATGTAGAATGTTGGAGCGATTATGGTGGTTGTGTATTTGGATATGCATGTGTTCTTATTACTGGCCTAACCCCCTTTCAACAATAATATTTGTAGATTTAATCAATAGTACATTGGAATGCCTTATGACTAACTCATGAATCTTCCCATGGTTATTAAATATCCATCTATAAACGAATATTGTGGTTTCATCATTGCTCCCATTCAAGACCAAAAAAGTAGACAAGACTTCTCTCCCTACATTAATTCCACGTGTACATAATGACTAGCTTTGGTACTTCCTAACTTTTCAATATTCCTTTTGACAACAAAAGTGAAACATGAAACAATATCCTTACTTTCAGCATCTTGCACAGCTAATGGCTTTGATCGAACTATATAAGTACTTTGTTCCCAAAGTAAATATTTTGAGACCTACGAACGAATGGGAGAGAGATGAATGGTTGAAGGACTCTAATGGAGGATGAATTGATTCCCTGTTCTTCCTACCCAAAGGTCCTTTTATAGTGAAGATTATCCCTAACTTATCATTGATTTATAGTCTTCTATTTTTCACCCATACTACTCAAAGCAACACAGTTTTATGTCGAACTAGTATGTAACTTCATGTCACAATTTCTTCCTTGTAGATGAATATGGAACCCTAGAAGGTAGTGTTGATTTGGAAATATAATTTTACAATTTTCCATCCCATCTTTAAGAAAATATTGGAGAGTAATTTATTGTATAACATTAACATATTAATTTTCAACCCTAAGGCAATGCTAACTTGAACAAAGTTGGGAGATTTCAAATAGGTACCACCACAATAATGGAAGAAATCAGACCGGCTGCTACATGCATTCTTGGAGGCATATTTCCTAGTGGTAACCTACAACACTAATATATATATATATA
The DNA here is from genome assembly GCA_001517045.1 of Pseudotsuga menziesii. NCBI lineage: Eukaryota > Viridiplantae > Streptophyta > Pinopsida > Pinales > Pinaceae > Pseudotsuga > Pseudotsuga menziesii. The sequence continues at coordinate 83,482 of LPNX010733520.1, read as the reverse complement.
TAATCCATGGTGGTGAAGAGCAGACATTTCCATATCTGCTACTTGGCACATTCAGGAATGAAAAGAATGTTTTAAATACATTTATATCAATCTATAATATTTGTTGATTTATTCCTTTTATCTTGTCATGATGATGCTTGTTTTCCCATATTAATTTTCAACCCTAAGGCAATGCTAACTTGTTTTCCCATACTAATTTTCAACCCTAAGGCAACCCTAAGGCAATCCCATAGTAGAAAGAACCAAAAAAGACTATTCTGCACAAATCAAAAGGCTCTTAAATTAACTGTATCATGCCTTCCTCAATGATTTGATGAATCCTTTGAAATTGTATTCTAAATATAATGAGACAAGGCTCAAAACACTTACGTAAAGAGATTGTTTCCTTTTCTCTTTATCATTAATTTCTATGATATGTGTTTCAAGTGATTCTAATGTTGTTCATCCTGTGCTATTCTCTTGTCAATTTCCTAATAGGGTGGAATTAAATGGCTTGCATTCTACTTTGATCAATCTAACAAAGTCTTTTTCTCCAACCAACCATATTAAACTTGAATGGATTTTGGACCTTTCCTCTCTTTCCACTTGGAGAAAAATTAGCAAATGGTTTGGTTCACCTCCAACTTTGACCCAAGTTATTATCCTTTTGTGATCACTCATCAAGGAGGCATAGATTAACCTAATGTTGTCAACAAGAACACCATCGTCTTCTTTATCATTAGATTCTATGCTCTATGTTTCAAGTGACACTAATGCTTATTGATCTTTTATTATTTCTTATCATTTGTGTAAGATATTGTTGTCGTTTTCACAAACTTGAGGTTTGAAACAAATTGTAGTCTTATAGACAATTTGAGAGAGGAATAAATTGGTTTGTGTTGAGTTTATTAAGCATGTACAGAAGGCATCAAGAAGAGAAGCTCAAATTTGTCCTTTTCTACTCCATCATCAAATAGCTTGTGGTTAGCTTCTTCAACACCACATATAGGTTCACTATAATTGTCTGGGGATAAATTAAACCTTTTTAATCTTCAATAGTCTCTACCAACAGAACAGTCTATTATATGTACTAGGAGCTTCAGTCAAATCAAGAGAAATCTTCCACAAACATGTGAAGAACAGTTTGATTTTGTAAACCAAGGGGATGGAAAAAGGGCAAGGAAACATCAAAGATCACTCACACCAGGGAATAATTCTAAATCTAACCAACTGTCTAAACCACAAAGGTCATCTTCTCGTGTTAAATGTAAGAGGGGCAAACAAAAATCAGACATGGTGACAATTGACATAAAATGTTCAAATAAAAAATGGAGGACATCAAAATGACTAGTACTTGCTTCTAGACCCAAAGCATAAACCATAAGATTCATGATTGTCCACTAATGACCAATTATTACCTAACCCGATTTCCAGTGAAATAAGCACCTCATGGTCGAATCAGGATATTGGGCCAAGTTTATTATAACTTCCAAGAAGCAACTGATAGAGAAACCAAGCATCCACTCTACAATATCTTCAAGAACTAACATCATTCAAGTGAAGGATGTATGCAGATTGTTGCAGACATTATATCTCTACTCATTCGATTTCCTACAAAGTGTTTTAGCTTGCTTAGTTCTCCTCTTTGTTTATCATTTACGTTCAACTTAACGATGAAATCAACAAGTCAATGCAAATCTTCTAGTGCATCTCCTTTATAGTAATGGACAAATAATGATGTTAGTTCTTGGAGATCCTGTAGAGTGGATGTTTTTACCTCTTCAGTGCTACTCTATAGTGCATAATCCAGCACTTCAGATAAGACTCTAATGGTTTTCTTGGACATCTTGGGGTATCCTAGTCAATTTCATAATGATAGTTGGGAGGAATGCATTCTGAAATTCCATGGGCAATAGGATTCTTCTAGGTTTCATGTTGAATTACATATTGAATCTCTTCCAAGGTTGAATGTGACCCTGAGGATATTAAGATGAATATGTTCAATATATATCTTAACTTTCAAAAACGTGACATAATAAATTGGTATATATGGATTCCTAGTAAGGGTGTATACTCAATTGTAAATATTCTCAGGTTGTTATACAAGATATGGGATCCTATTATTGATGAGGAATATTTTGAGGATCCAGTTTACCCTCCACAAAATCAAGACCTTGAAAAAATCCATGAAGATTCCTTTGAAGAAGGCCCTATTTAAGAAATAACCCATTCTCCTATTATATTATCTCATCCCAAGAATCTGAATTAGATGGTCCATATTGTTGATATTCTGATGAGGAATAGTTTGTAGGAAAACCCTTGTTTGATGATGAGATGGAAAATGCATCCATTTATCCATTTCATGAAGAGTTGGATGTTATATTTGAAATCAATAATCATATTTTTGGGGACCCCATATATGATTCATATAGTGAAGCATCTAATGAGGAACCTAAATAATTGGAACCTATAGAGAAACCAAACATCCACTCTACAGGATCTCCAAGAACTTACATCATTCAAGTGAAGGATGTATGCAGACTGTTGTAGACATTATATCTCTACTCATTAGATTTCCTACAAAGTGTTGTATCTTGCTTAGTGCTCCTCTTTGTTTATCATTTATGTTCAACTTAACGGTGAAATCAACAAGTCCAGGCAAATCTTCTAGTACATCTCCTTTATAGTAATGGACAAATAATGATGTTAGTTCTTGGAGATCCTATAGAGTGGATGTTTTAACGTCTTCAGTGCTACTCTGTAGTGCATAATCCAGCACTTCATATAAGATTCTAATGGTTTTCTTGGACATATTGGGGTATCCTAATCAATTTCATAATGATAGTTGGGAGGAATGCATTCCGAAATTCCATGGGCAATAGGATTCTTCTAGGTTTCATGTTGAATTACATATTGAATCTCTTCCAAGGTTGAATGTGGCCCTGAGGATATTAAGATGAATATGTTCAATATATATCATAACTTGCAAAAACGTGACATAATAAATTGGTATATATGGATTCCTAGTAAGGGTGTATACTCATTTGTAAATATTCTCAGATTGTTATACAAGATATGGGATCCTATTCTTGATGAGGAATATTTTGAGGATCCATTTTACCCTCCACAAAATAAATACCTTGAAAAAATCCATGAATATTCCTTTGAAGAAGGCCCTATTTAAGAAAGAACCCATTCTCCTATTATATTACCTCATCCCAAGAATCTGAATTAGATGGTCCATATTGTTGAGATTCTGATGAGGAATATTTTGTAGGAAAACCCTTGTTTGATGATGAGATGGAAAATGCATCCATTTATCCATTTCATGAAGAGTTGGATGTTATATTTGAAATCAATAATCATATTTTTGGGGACCCAATATATGATTCATATAGTGAAGAATCTAATGAGGAACCTAAATAATTGGAACCTATAGAGCAACCAGGCATCCACTCTACAAGATCTCCAAGAACTAACATCATTCAAGTGAAGGATGTATGCAGACTGTTGCAAACATTATATCTCTACTCATTTGATTTCCTACAAAGTGTTGTAGCTTGCTTAATGCTCCTCTCTGTTTATCATTTATGTTCAGATTAACGGTGAAATCAACAAGTCCAGACAAATATTCTAGTACATCTCCTTTATAGTAATGGACAAATAATGATGTTAGTTCTTGGAGATCCTATAGAGTGGATGTTTTAACCTCTTTAGTGCTACTCTATAGTGCATTAACCAACACTTCAGAGAATATTCTAATGGTTTTCTTGGACATCTTGGGGTATCCTAATCAATTTCATAATGATAGTTGGGAGGAATGCATTCCGAAATTCCATGGGCGATAGGATTCTGCTAGGTTTCATGTTGAATTACATATTGAATCTCTTCTAAGGTTGAGTGTCACCTTGAGGATATTAAGATGAATATGTTCAATATATATCTTAACTTGTAAAAACGTGGCATAAGAAATTTGTATATATGGATTCCTAGTAAGGGTTGTATACTCAATTGTAAATGTTTAAAAATCTTCAGTGCTACTCTGTAGTGCATAACCCGGCACTTCAGAGAATATTCTCTCCACTGTATCTTGAACATGCCCCCGGTACATTAATTTTGGATGCCTCTTAGTTGCAGTAATGATACTGATCAACCGGTTGAAGAAGGATTGAAAAGAGTTCGAATCTAAAATATTAAGCCTTACCAACCTCAAAATATTGAAGAGCTCTTTAAAATTGTTCTGAAAAAGGCTGCATGACTATAACACCCGTCTCCTCATATGTATTTGGGAAAGAGCATGGTGTATGTTGGTGTCCTTATTGCATGGGAAATTCCCTTCATCTAAAACCAACAATCTTGGTCCCTAAAGTAGAATTTGTTGGCAAGATTCACCCAATGGTTCAAATTAAACACTTCATATTCTAAGGGTTTATTAAACATGATAAGATGAAAGATAGTAGGGAATTGATTCAACATCTATACTTACAAATTTTGAAGATACAAATGGTGGATGGACCACCACTCCTTAATGAAGTCATTCTTTAAATAGAAAATATGATGGCAAGTAAACCCTAACCATTTTAACTGTCTTTCAAATCTTTGTGTTTGAGGGGCTTGAGTAATTTTTTCTAAAAAACATCTCAACCACCCCTCAATGTAATCTTGCATCAATACTACAATTATATCTTGTAAAACCCTTATTTTGAATAACCCTTCTTCAATTTTTTAGAGATCCTAGTGCTTCTTCCATGAGCTAGTCACTTGATCTTCATTATCATTCACATATATTACTACTAGCCAATTTCTCTTTTTTCTTTCAGAAAAAATGGTAAGGTTATAAATTTGATGCCTCCATAAGGTTCTAAGATTACAAATCTTCCTCTATTTTCTCCCTTTTTAGAAGCATTGAATATCTTATGAAAGGAGGGCCCCCAAGTCTCTTTTTTACTTCAGTGGCTTTCAGGAAAGTTGTGTTCTTTCTCTCCTACAGAATACCGCAAGTGGTGATCATTTATCAGAGGATGTCTATATGCCCTATCTAGCCAACCCCTATTTTTTTTTATTTGTTTTGAGAGGGGAGCACATACATATTTCTTCTCACCACAATGATGCCTGATACCTGGGACAAAAAGGTACTAACTGTGCCCTAAACCTAAAAACATGACATAAGAGTTATTTAAAGCTGATATGTATTATATTCATTAATTAATATAGGTGGCAGCATGCAGAGAGAAAAATTCAATGATAGTTGTGTCCTTTCCAATGTTTAATCTTCTTAATCTTCCAGTTGTTTCTTTTCTATGTTTTTCTTATATTTTAACAGCCAAACAAAATAACTTCTGGAAAATACCTGTTATCGCTAAAATTTGGAAATTATTGGGTTAGGTTCGAGTTGATTTCTAATAAAATGTTTTTATAATAAAAAACCTAAAAGAAGAAATCCATAACATTTGGCAGACTTCTGGAAAATATCTGTTCTCGATACAATTTGGAAAATACTGGGTTAGGTTCGAGTTGCTTTCTAACCTAGGGATTTTATAATGATTTTGAATTATATTATAAGTTTTTTGTAAAATCCCTAGTGGTTATGGTATGTGTGCCTTCTCCTCGATTTCACACTTGGGTGCATCTAATATACACCCAAGGGTAGGATGTCACACCCCCAAACTCTGTTTACCCCTATTACCTATGTTTCTGTGGGTGTTTAATGAGGGTAACCTGCTCTAATAACCTCTTCCTTTCCTATATTGGCCTCTAATAGACTTTGATTTTCCTTTATTGTCCTTTCCTCTATGAGGATGACGATGAATTTCCTTTATTTTCCAAGTATCCCATAATATATCTCGGTCATCACTACAATAGAAATATCACTCAGCTATAATAACAGTGCAGTATAACAACTAATAAACCTGAGCCTACAAGTTATTTGGAGCAGGACATGAAAGAAAGTAAAGGGAAGAAAAGGGATGTAGGGAAGGCGTTAGGGAAATATGGAAAAAACAGTAAAGGGACAAGAAGGGATAGACATCATACAGGAGTGATACTACCACGATCCTGGACTATGAGGGAAATCTTATCATTATAGTATCACTAAGCTAAAATCAAACTCGTTCAATGAACTGCTCTAATAGATCGAATTAGTAATGAATCCCTGGGGATCTACAAAATATTTTTAAAATTTTTTAAATCGAAATGAAGTAGGGAATTGTTCTTTTTGTTGTCTAATTATGTGGTCCCTTAGGCATAAATATCCCTAGAATTAAGTCTAAAATATATTTGAAGGAAATCTGTGCATCAAAAATGGAAATGCAGCCCGTTTTGAAGTGATTCTGGACATGGACAGCGGTGGAAAACAACATATTTCACAAATATAGGCATGTAAATAGTGATGAAGAGGGTTATTTATAAGGTATGGACCCAACTAGCAATTTACCAAACATATATCAAACCCAAACTTAGCCCTGAAATGGCATTCTGGACCAACCCAAAACCATCAAACAGCAACCCTTTCTCAAATATGGGTGCATAAGAAGCAATTAAGGGTTGATTATGAAAGCTGAGAATAATTTTTTTCCCACTCAGACTGTAGTCCTATGAATTCTTTCCATAGTAACAACCCTAAGCCATGAAATCCATGCTTCATTTTCTAGGTTCTAGGAATGAATAACCTTCAAACATCTAGGGTACCTTGATTTTCTTCATCGTCGGAGGGTCGAAGGATGGACACAAACGCACAGCAATTTCTGTAGGGGCGAGAGTTCTAAACACTGTAATGGCAATTTCCGCAGGCATGAGAATTCTAAAGGTTGTAATGGCAATTTCCGCAGGTGCCAGAGTTCTAAAAGCTGTAATGGCAATTTCTAGATTATTGGGCATTAAACTACATAAACACCAACCTCCAATGTGGTCATCATTGAGTTGTCTTTTCCTAATTAAGACAGGATTAACTCAGTCCTTCATATTATTGATTATATGTGATTATTGCATATGATATTTTTCGAACATCATTTCATTTCCTAATAAGTTGTGGCAAATCATTTGTGAGAGATCTAAAGCATTAGACTCATTAACCATTAAAGTGTAAACTCTATATTATAACATAATCATTTAATAAAATATATAGAGATTTGCATTAAGATCAAAACTGTCTATTGGCATAAAAATGACTTGCTTTCATAATCAATCGTTGTTTAATATTTTGTATATATTTAAGTACAATTAACTAGGAGTTTCCATATAAAGATTATAATAATAAAATTGTGAGTTGTGACATCTTTTTATCTAAACATACTAAGTATAAGAAAATGAATTATAGTGTTTGTATATTGTTATCTCATAGTAATTAATCAAGGTCATAATTTCAATTTATTTGAAATCATTATCTCTTGATTATAAAAATCAAACATATACTTGTGGAACTATTTACATTAAAACCTTTCCAAAATAATTAAACATCAAATAATTTCCATTTACCTTTATGCATTAAAGGTGATCGTAAACTATAATTCTTGTCTTCCATTCTTCGGCATATAAATCTTGAATGTACCTATGTTCAATAATATTGAGTATTTTCTAATGAATTTAGATAAATCATAGTATTGATGTTATGATACTTTACCATTCATATGAAAAGGTTGTTAATAATATAAAATCCCCAAATTTTTGATGAGAGGCCTCACTACTTTGGGATGTGTAATTAACTATTTAATGATCTATTCATCTAATTTTATGCACAATAATATATATGTTTAAGAATCTATGTAACTTTTTTCATTAACTGAAATTCTGACACTGTTGTATGTGTCATGTACATTTGGTCATGGGTTTTGAATCTGGATGGGGACAAATATAGCATACTTCCCCAACCACCCAACCTAAAAAAGGAACCTTCATCATCATCATCATCATCATCATCATCATCTTCATCGTCATCATCATCGTCGTCATCGTCGTCTTCATCATCGTCGTTGTCATCTTCATGATGATGATGATGATGTTGATGATGATGATGATAATGATGATGATGATGATGATGATGATGATGATGATGATGATGATGGTTTTGGTTATTCAGTTTCCTTTCTTCCATCAATAAGAGGATGACGATGAATATGATGATGGTGGTGGTGATGATGATGATGATCACGGGGAAAACGATGATGATGAGGAGGAGGATGATGAAGATGATGATGATGGTGATGATGATATTGACGAAGATGATGATGATTATCATCACCAAGAGGATGACGATGATGTGTGATGATGACGACGATGATGATGTTGATGAAATATATGAAGATGATGATGGTGATGATGGTGATGATGATGATGATGAAAATGACAGTGATGATGATGAAGATGATGATGATTATCATCATCATGAGGATGACGACGATGACGATGATGATGATGATGAAGATGATGATGACATTGATCATGACGACGATGTTGATGATGATGATCATCATGAGGATGAAGATGATGATGATGATGATGACGATGAAGATGATGATGATGGCGATGACGATGTTGATGATGATTATCATCATCATGAGGATGATGATGATGATGATGGCGATGATGATGAAGATGATCATGATGGTGATGATGATGACGATGATGATCATGGGGATAACGATGATGATAAAGATGATGATGATGGTGATGATGATGTTGATGATGATTATCATCATCATGAGGATGACAATGACAATGATGATGATTATGATGTTGATGACGACGATGACAATCATGATGATGATTATCATCCTCATGAGGATGACAATGATGATGACGATGATGATGAAGATGATGACGATGGTGATGATGATGTTGATGATCATGATCATGATGACGCTCTTGATGATGATGATGATGATGTTCATGATAATGATGATCATGATCATGATGACTCTCTTAATGATGATGATGATAATGATGATGACAATGATATATAATGATGATGATGATGATGATGACGATGTTGATGATGATGATGATGATGATGAAGATGATGATGACAATGATGATGTGTGATGATGATGATGATGATGATGATGAAGATGATGATGTGTGATAATGACGACAACGACGATGGAGATGATGATGATGATGATGACAATGATGATGAAGACGACGATGATGAAGATGATGATGACGACAATGATGATGATGTTGATGACGATGACGACAATGATGATGTTGATGACATGGGACAAACAATTTCAAATATGACATTATTTTATTTCAAAAAAAACTATGAAATAGTGTCGAAATTCCGACTACACACCCGTCGAAAAACCCCACAAACTAGTGCCCCACATCCGACACATGGCCATCGAATATCCTATGCATAAGCATCGAATATCCTGCACATAACCATCGAAGATGACGATGATGAAGATGATGACAAAGATGATGATGATGATGATGATGTTGATGATGATGATGATGTGTGATGATGACAACGATGATGATGAAGACGATGATGTGTGATGATGACGACGATGATGATGAAGATGATGATGACGACGATGAAGACGACGACAACGACAATGATGATGATAATTATGATTTTGATGACGACAATGACAATGATGATGATGATGACGATGATCATGAGGATAGCGATGATGATGATGATGACAATTATGATGAAGATGATGATGATGGTGATGTTTATGTTGATGAGGATGATGATGATGATGATGGTCATGATGACGAAGACGACAACGACGACGATGATGATGATGATGAAGATGATGATGATGTTGATTATGATGATGATGATTATGATGATGATGATACTTATATATGATGATGGTGATGGTGATGATGTTAGTTGTAACTCTTTTAAAAAAAAATACGATAAAAGAATAGGTCTATGATGATGATGATGATGGCGATGAAGATGATGATGATGGAGATGATGATGACGATGAATACGATGATCACAGTGATGATGATGATAATAAGATGATGATGATGAGGAGGATGATGACGACGATGAAGATGATGATGATGGTGATGATGATGATAATAAGATGATGATGATGATGATGATAATAAGATGATGATGATGACGATGATGATGAACTAGATGATGGTGATGGTGATGATGATGAAGACGATGATGATGATGTTGATGATGATGATGATGATGGTGATGATGAAGATGACGATGAGGATGATGATGATGATGAAGATGATGATGATGATGATGAAGATGATGATGATGTTGATTATGATGATAATGATTATGATGATGATGATGATTATGATGATGATGATGATTATGATGATGATGAATATGATGATGATGATGATTATGATGATGATGATTATATATGATGATGATGTTAGTTGTAACTCTTTTTAAAAAAAATAAGATAAAAGAATAGGTCTATAATGATGATGATGATGATGATGATGCTGATGGCGATGATGGTGATAATAAGATGATGATGATGATGACGACGATGAAGATGATGATGATGGTGGTGATGATGATGATGATGATGATGATGATAAAATGATGATGATGATGACGATGACGATGAACTAGATGATGGTGATGGTGATGATGATGAAGATGATGATGATGAAGATGATGACGACGACGACGACGATGATGATGATGTTGATGATGATGATGATGTGTGATGATGATGACAATGATGATGAAAATGATGATGATGAAGATGATGATGTGTGATGATGATGATGATGATGATGAAGATGATGATGATGATGACGATGAAGAAGACGATGACGACGACGATGACAATGATGATGATGATGATGATGATCATGAGGATAACGATGATGATGATGATGATGATGACGATTATGATGAAGATGATGATGATGGTGATGATTGTGTTGATGAGGATGATGATGATGATGATGGTCATGATGATGAAGACGACGATGATGATGAAGATGATGATGAGGGTGATTATGATGATGATTATTATGATGACGATGATGATTATAATGATGATGATGATTATATATGATGATGATGGTGGTGATGATGTTAGTTGTAACTCTTTAAAAAAAAGATAAATGAATAGGTCTATGATGATGATGATGATGATGATGAGGATGACGATGAAGATGATGATGATGGTGATGATGAACATGATGATGATGGTGATGATGAGGATGACGATGATGATTACAATGATGATGAAGATGATGATGATGTTGATTATGATGATGATGATTATGATGATGATGATGATGATTATCATGATGATGATGATTATATGATGATGATGATGATGATGATGATGATTATGATGATGATGATGATGATGATGATGATGATGATGATGATGATGAGGATGACGATGATGATGATGACTATGATAATGAAGATGATGATGATGGTGATGATGATGAAGAAGATGATGATGATGATGTTGACGATGATGATGATGTGTGATGATGATGACGATGATGATGAAGATGATGATGTATGATGATGACGATGATGATGATGAAGACAATGATGTTAATGATTATGATCATCATGATGAAGATAGTGATGATGAAGTCGATGATGATGATGACGATTGTGATCAACATGATGATGACAGTGATGCTGATGATGTTAGTAACTCTTTTTTTTAAAAATAAGATAAAAGAATAGGTCTAATTAAACATTTACCTTTCAATATATTTCATCATCTTCTTCATCTTGATGCAGCTGCAACATTTTCCCAAAATTCCAAAAAATTTTAGGACCCTCCTTTTGCTTGGGCTAGCTTGATTTTATGCTTTGATTTGGTCATGGAGCTTTCAAAAAGGGTTTCTTATGCTGAATTGGTTTACCACCTGTTCACATCTCCCTCTAACGCTGAAAAAATTCCCTTTTTTATCAAGCCTTATCATTATCTTTGAATACCTTTGAAGCCACTCTGAATCGGAAGCTTGTTTAATTGACATTCCCGCCGTTGCGGAGGTTTTTTCTTTTTCTTTTCCCACCGTTACGGATAGCTTTTGGTTTTACATTGGAAGGTGTGGTTATTTCCTTGTTTGCCATTGTGGACAGATCTTTGCATTTGGCCTCTGCCGTTGCGGATGATTTTGGGGTTTGATTTTCAATGTTCTTTCCGATGTATATGTTTTGCCCCAGCGGATGCTTTTTTGGTTCCGCATCGGAAGTGTTTATGTTCTTTTCTTCCGCCATTACGGATGATTTTTGTTTGACTTTGATTTCTTTCACCCCGTTTTGATCGGAAGCTTTTGGGTTTTGTTATGATTTTGTCTTCCGCCGTTGCAGACGGAATAACCCTTTCATCCTCCGATTTCAAAACCTTTCGATGCCCGATCTTTCAACTGTTATAGGACCAGAACGTAAGGCTTGGCACTTTAATTATCCGGGCGTTGCGGAAGAATGTTCATTTTCATCTCCCGATTTGAAAACCTTCCAACGTCCGATCATTAGTTTTTCGCCTTGCTTATCACCGTGGCCAGATTTAGTTTATGGATTTCCGTCGTTGTGGAAAGTTTTACGTTTTACCCTCCGACCCAAAGTTGTTTCCCGTCCGATTTAAAACCCGTCACACGTGCGAACCATTTGTATATATGGGGATAAGCGAGTTGGATTATTCTATTGTTTGTTGAAACTGTCGTGATCATCCTGCACTGTCAACCCCTCGAAGCTCGTGGACCACCGTGCCAGTACTCGCATCCAGGTGGCAGTTGAGGAAGCCCGATCGCTTTCGCCCCGTCAAGTACGCGTCTCTGCCAGGTAGGCTTGTTCTTTCCCTACCTTGTTCTGTTCAAGGTTTTTGGTGATGTTTGCTGCGATTGGGTTGTTTTACTAGGGTTGTATCCCCCTAACCCCGTGTTACATGCATACGAGGGTTTTACCTGCGGTTAGGTTTTGCTGCAGTCGTTCCTTTGTCTGCCTTATGATAGCACCCACATATTAAGGAATCTTGTTTGCGGTTGAGGGCGTTTTTTAACCTACGAAATAATTATTTTGGCCCGTGACCATTGGTGTGCGACCATGTGCATACTCAATGGAGGTGGTGCAGGAGGCCGTTACGCCGACTACACCTAGCCTCCTCATATGTCACGATGAGGTGCAGAGGAAGGTTTGGTGGGGGTTTTTCCTGTGGCATTTGATGTTTCCTTTTTCGGTCGAATTTCATGTTACCCATCGCCTTGAATCCCAGCCTTGTTGCTTGTGTAGCTCCGCGCAGCTCTTTTATGTTCAATCATCTGAAACCCTAGATGGTTAAAAGGGATATGCCGCTGTTGTATTTCGTTAACTGAAAATAACATGGGTAGTGGTTTTGATGGAAGAGTCGTGTGCAGAAAAGTGATAATAATACCCGCAGAGAATGAAATGTGTAGTCGAGTTAATGTAACTCTTTTGCCGCAAACCGCATGAGTCTTCGTTAGTTTTATGTCTGCTAGGCTATATTGTTAAAATTTTTGGTGTTGGAAAACATAGGCGACTAGCACGATCTTGATGCATTCAACCCTCTTCTTTGTTTGCTATGCAATAGACCAAATTTCTGAATGCTGCAACTTGCATTTTCTATACATGTATTTGCTTCACGGATTGCTATCTTAGGAGAAACAACACATTACGTAGTGATGTAGATTTTATGCTGGCTCAAATGCAGCAGCAGTAGATTGCTCATTTTATTACACAGGACTGAGTTTGCTTCATGCTATATATAGATAAGGTCATAGAATACTGCACATTGGTTTCAGTAGTTCTGATAGTCAGGGCATTTCAGGGCTGTACAATGCATGCATTTGTTGCACTGATCACTATCATATTAGACATAGGAAAATGGCACATTGCACAGTAATGCATACTAGTTTGATTACTTAGCCCAAAGGGCTTATATCCTAACTTTATGGACTAGTTGTTATCATAATACACATTGAAGAAGTAAAATGCTGCACAGTGTCTTGTGAATGTCTGCAACTTGAATTTCTTAATGTCAAGATGTTATACATGGCAGGAAGAGCTCACAATGTCCAAGAGGCAGAAGAAGAAGGCACCTGCAGTCGAAGAAGAACCAGAGGTAGAGGTTGTCACGAAGACCGAATACATATATGAAGACACTCAATGTGTTTCTGGTGTTGAACCTGAGTACAAATGGGGTGAAATATATAGATTGATTTCCCGCAAGGAGGTTCCCAACATAGGCCTTGAAGAAGAATCCATCTATGCTAATATAGAGAAATCTTCCCTCATGAAAGTTTCCACTAGGCCAGAGCTGTTCCCATGCTCTGAGGTAATTGGCTGGATCCTGCCCCGAGCAGATACAACCACGATGATTATGGGAAATGTTGAAGGACAGGGCTATGTTGCATTCAGCCCTGGGTATGTGGCTCTACCCTATCACTTGCCAGAAGCTTAGGTGTTCTTATCTAATGATTGGTTAAACAGCATAAGAATGGAACTTATAGAGACCATGAAAAGGATTCTACTAAGTGGTAAGCATTTTAGGACCAGAGTAACAAATGAGTATGATACAGCGAGCTTGAGGGTTCCCTACATATTTATAGCTCTGATGCTTAATAGGGTCTTCGGGAGAGCTCATGGCAGACTCTTCAAGCTAGAGTGGATACCCATCATTTTCCATGTGGCCACCCAAGGGACCATTTTCAACTGGGCCAGCATGGTATCCAGCAGCCTTTCTTCTTGCTTAACCTCAGCCTTGGAGGGAGAGTCCCGAAAAATATCGGAATTCTATATGAGTTCATTTTTGATAGACTGCATATTGTGCAACCAGCCTTTCCCCGGTCTCAGGTGCATCTGGGACAGGGAAAGAATGTCTGTGTATGCCACTTATAGACCATTGTGGGCTCCCTAGTACCATAGCCATTATAGATAGGTCTGTGAGCACTTCATTATTCCCTTGTACACACTCATTTTTCGGAAGGAGTGTGACTGTATGTCAGAAGAAGCCATGCAAGTGATGGAGGAATACGCGGATATTTCTTAACTGAAAATGGCATGTACTTCCGGATGTTTGGAGGATCAAGAGCACCTTCACTGCTGCCCAAATATGCAACGGATTACATAATCCACAAGGAGGCAGTCAGAAAAGTGTTCATAGATGGAATAGGCAGTTTTCTGTTTGAACATAAGAAGACTGCCTACCCTCCTTTGCCATTCAAGCTAGGAAGCTACAAATTCACCAAGGTGAAACAAGCTGCTGAATTCATAGAAGAGTTAGAGAAGTTCCATTTTGGTGAGATGCCTTTCTGGAGAAATGATACTCACGGGAAATTAGCTGAGCACTGTAAAGAACACAAGGTGCACTTCGAGTATACCCACCATTTTGATAGGGAAGAATCTGTCTTCCGGAATGCCCCAAACATGACAATGCTAATGAGAAGATTCAAGAAAAATATCACCACCAAAGGTTGGAAGGGGGATGAACAGGAAAATACTGAAGAAGAGGCCAAAAAGAGAAATGAAGAAGCCCAGAGGTTGGAAAAAGAAGCTGCAGAATGGCTGCATACAGAAGAAGCAGCTGAGAAAGCAAAGGAAGCAGCCAAAGAAGCAGAAGAAGCAGCTAGAAAAGTAGCTGAAGAAGAAAAAGGAAAGCTCGAAGAAGAACTCCAAAAGCAAGAAGCTGAAAGAATAAAGTCTACCCAGCAGTCATATTCTGAAGCAGTAGCAGGGAAGACCCAGGAGGTTGAAAATCCCAAGGTTCAGACGCCTCAAGTACCTGCTACCAGCATACCCATGGTCCCCATACTCAAGCTAGTCCCTTTTGTGCAGGAAAAGGGAAAGGAAATCCCCAATTTCAACACTGTATATTATGATAGGGAAACGAAGAGAATAATAAAGAGGACAAAGAGGAAATTTGAGGCAGAAGGTTTACCTAGTAAAATGATAACAGACACGGTCGTCATGTTAGGAACAGACCAGGATCTTAGATTTACCCTAAGATTAGGGTCTGCGTTCATCCAAGCTTCAGAAGATAATGTAAGCAAAATCATGATTGACCTGAAGCAATCAAAGAAATCTTCTTCCCAATTGAAAGATACATTGAGCCACGAGAGGGAAGAGAGAAACAGGATCAAAAGGAAATATGAAGATGTGCAATGGGAAATAAAGTCCTCAAGAGCTGAAGTACAGGATCTCCAAGTAGAAATGCAAGTCAAGGAAACAGCACAAGGGGCCCTGGAGAAAGTGCAGAAGGAATGCCAATATCTAAAGAGTGAGAAGGGACAGCTACTAGCGAAAGTGGAGGAGCTAGAAGAGCAACTGAAGATCCTCTTGCAAGCAAATGATCTACACACTCAAGAACTGAGAAAGGAACATCAAGAGTAGATTTATTCTTTGAACACTGCTTTGGAAGTAGCAAGAGAACAGTAGGTCGATCTCCATCCTTTCAAGGAGCATGTATTGACCCAGAAAACCAATATGTTGCAGCTGCAGACTACTGTTGAAGAAGAAAGATGCAGAGTGCTGCAAATTAATGGCAGGTTGGAGGAGATCCTGGACACTGCATCCTACTTTGTGGACCGATCCCAGGACATCTTAGAGATCCTAACTGCAAGAATGGCAAGGTTGGAGAACAACAAAGAAACCCCAGCAGATTTACCGGCAAAAGACTAGCAGGCCCTCAAATGGGACTATAACCTAGTGGAGTTTGCTATTAACACCGCTGAAGACTTCAAGAAGGCAGTAAAGAAAACAAAGGGATTATGCACCGATTTTTTCAGAAGACTTATCATTACATATAACAGGTTCCAGATAAAAGCAGAGGAGAGGCTTGAAGTTTTCCCAGATCACGATGCCTTTGTGGAGTTATTGCAGAAGAGATTCCAGGAGGAAGAATCTAAGGTGCAGGATATCAAAGCCATGGATGATATGATCTTGAGAAGCCAAGTAGATCACCCAGCCGTCAGTGTACTACTTCTGGAAGATCAGCTCCGATTGAGTACACCCAGGGTCGAGGCTATCAAGAAACAAGCTGAGAAATTTGAGATAAATGTTCAGTTTTTAGAACCTTGTACTTTTGAAGGCATTGCTAATGAGGGTGCAGCATGGAGGAAGTTTCTGGATAGTCAAGTGGGCCCTTCCTCATGAAGGGTCGGTGATCATTATAATTTGTAACTAATTTTTGTAAAACATTTAAGAAAAATAGAACGTTGGGAGACGAGAGGTTGGGAAGCCCAAAGGTCACTTTGGGCAACCCAACAGTCTGCCCCTTTTTGTATAAATGTAAAAGACTTAGAAGAAGGGAAAGGGACTTTTTCCCAGTAAGACTGGTGAAGACATATTGTAAGAAGAACTATTTCCTTTTGCAATAAAAAATTGACAGTTTTCCTGTTGGAGAAAGCTTAGTGGAATATTCAAATGTTGTGCTATGGATTTGTTGAAGAGGAACGATTTTGTTTTCAGATTTATGTCCATCAACTGTGAGACCGTTCTAACTCATTGAACTTATGTTCTTGCATGAATGTTTTCTGGTTTATTTTATGAATATTTCCACTATGAGTAATGGATGTTGTTAATAAACAATTGGCTATCTGATTGTCGAAATATCTTTAATCTTTCATGTGTTGTATATAAGAATATCAGCTACCTATAATTTCTATTTATA
Source organism: Pseudotsuga menziesii (assembly GCA_001517045.1). Classification (NCBI taxonomy): domain Eukaryota; kingdom Viridiplantae; phylum Streptophyta; class Pinopsida; order Pinales; family Pinaceae; genus Pseudotsuga; species Pseudotsuga menziesii. The sequence continues at coordinate 65,900 of LPNX010733520.1, read as the reverse complement.
ATGCATGAATATTCCACATTACTCATAAATAAATCATATTCTGGCTCCCCGGGGATAGGTGTATAGATAGGTAGTTAGATGGATAAGTTAGTTTAATTTTTCCTTGCATATGTGATGTAGATGCTTGTGAGCCTAAGACGAGAGGTAAGAACCTACGCATCACATTGTGATGCTCCACGCATCCCCATCATCCTGCATTGTTAATTAGGCCATTGCATTTCATGCACTAAGTCAAAAATACAAAAACTCGGTGGACCGGGCCGCAATCGGTAAAACCTTTGTTTTGTTACTTGACCTACGGCAGCCAGACCATAAACCGGATAGATTCCCTATACCAAATAGTCAATGGGATAGTTGGGAACGTTGATTGGGGAGAATCCCTTACTGTTGCTGCCTACGAATTTCCAGGCCTCAACAGAATTGGCTCTAGAAGGAGGTCCGCCAGTCCATGGCTGGCCATGGAAACTTAGTTTTCCCAAGATCACCTTACCAGCAGATATTTGAGGTTTTCATCCTGACCCAAGTACTTACAGGTTTCAATTGCTCTTTTCTCTTTTTCCTATACTCATGGCTGGTGTGATTGTGAACCAGCCCAACCCATTGCCTGCATGGAGAGCTAGATCCCCTTTGAACCTTACACCGCCTCTGCATAATCTACCTCAAGCCTTTGACAAGTTGTTGCCTAAGTTTGACCCCGAGGAAAGGACTGATGTAGATGATCACCTGCAAAGCTTTTATTTAGCATTAGAGGGGCTAAGAGCTGGGGAGTATGAAGATGTGGTCTGTAGACTGGTCTCGCACACCCTGAAAGCAGCAGCAGCATCTTGGTATTTCGGTTTGCCCGCAAAATCTATTCCTGATTGGGACACTTTTGAAAGGGTTTTCAAAAGTAAATATACAACCCAAAAAACTCACACCTCCTTGATGAAAGGGTTTGGTTTGTTGAGAAAAGAGAAGAATGAGAATGTACATATTTTCACTCAATGATTTTCAATATACCTAAAGAATTTCTCTAAAGCTAACAGACCCTCAGATAAGGTCTTAATTGAGTATTATACCTCAGCCCTAGGGCATGAGCTAGCCATGTTTTCCAAGATGAAAGCCAAACCCACATTGGTAGAGACCTATGAAGAGGCCAAAAGAGTAGAGGCTGAGAGAGAGTGTGTAGAAGATTATCTTGATTTACCTAGAGAGAAAACTCCAAACAGAAGAGCTTTATTGCTGTCTAAACCTAAAGAGGATCACCCACATGATCTTGAGGGAATGATGAAAACAATGCAGAAGCTTTCCAACCGAATAATGGATCTGGAAAAGGAAAAGGACATTCAGAAAACTCATAAACCCAATTATCCAGAAAGAGAGGATAATAACCAATGGCAAGTCCCTCCCCTGCATCTGCCATCAGTAAATATAATAGAAATAGGGGGTGATAATTTCTGCACTTTTCACCAGCAACCTCACTCTGAGAATAAATGCCCTCAATGGTTGAATTCAATGTCTTTGGTAATGAATAAGTTGTTGGACTTCAAATTGACTGAAGATAGTGGTGAAAAGGGAGGAAAAGAACAGACCATAGAGAAGCAAGAGGATGATACAATGCTCTTATGGAATGGGGTTTCACTGTTTAACACAGAATAAAATGCTCTCAAGTCTCAATATACACCTACAGCCACAAAAGATAAGAACCTAGCAATTAAGGACAATGCAATACTTCTAAAGGTTAAATAATTGCAAGAGAAAGTCAAGAGGCAGGTAGATGTGAATGCTAAAGATGACATGCCTAAAGCCACTACTTGCAAACAGGAAAAAGAGCCACTCGTTGAACCTGCCAAACCTGTGGAAGATGATGAGGAAGGAAAGGATGACAGACTTAAAGAGGAGATGCCCACAAAAAACCAACCTATGGAAGAAAAGATTGAATTAACTAAGACAAATAAAACTAGCGCTCCACCTTTCCTGGTGACTCTTGAAATTTTGAATCATAAGGTGCATAATTGTTTGGTGGACTCTAGATCATCCACGAATGTTATGCCTCTTGCAGTTTGCAAAAAAATTAATGGGCAACTAAAACCTACTATTTGGGATGTCACTCAACTTGACAAAACTAGTTTCAAAGTAGTAGGGGAGATGGAGAACATTATGATTCGATTGTCTGCAAATAAAAGGATATGTCATTACATTGACATCGTAGTAGAAGACATACCTGATGGTTATGGAATGATCCTGAACCGAGATTGGAAAGCAAGAATAAATGGGTACTTTGCTTCAGATTGGTCTCACTTGTGGTTACCCCAGAAGGGTAGCCCAAACCTGATTAAGATTTTAAGAGAGCCCTACATGAAGCACAATGTCACTAAGCTAGGAGAGGGAAAAGAATCTGCTGATTCTGTCCTGGGAAATTATCTGACTGAGTTTGAGTTAAGACATCTTACTTCAAGAAAGGCTAGTTATATAACTGACACTTAGCCTGAGCTCCTTCAACTTACTCAGGCTATAAGAGATGATTATAGAATACTAGACATGTGTTCAGCTTCAAAAATAGCACAACTAGATCATGGTTAAGCAGCTCATTTTTATTATTCAGCCCACCCCTTAACTCCCCATGATTAAAGATTTTTAGGAGTGGGCAATGATTTTTCTTTTTCTTTGCTTTGTACATAAATAAATTGATTTTGTGTTCTTTAATGCTTTGATGCTTTTTATTTTGATTATTTTATTGTTTTGCTAGCATTTCTTTTGGTCTTGAATAAAGAGGAAAACCTTTAGTTGCAATGGGGACATCAGGGTTCTTTATTAACTAAAATCTTTAGCGAAAGACTGTGCTTTAAAGTATAGAATGTCTTCTTGTAACATGTTTCCTAACTGGCAATGCATTCATTGAAGTCTTACTTAACCCAGCAAATAGATCAGAAGTAAAAGAGGTCTGGAATACTATTTCGAGGCTCCATCCATTTCACTATTTAAAATATCCAAGGGGGTGATAGCAAAAGACCCACGAAAAGGAAGCAGAGTAAAACAGTATATCATATATAAATGATCCCATGTCATATATTCATAAAATAAATAAGCTATCAAGAGTCAAAACTCCTTAAAGAAAACAACACGTAACAAAGCAAAATATCAAAGCATGGGGTACTAAATGGCCACAAGATCCTCTCCGTCCGTGAACTGAAATATGAAGTACATTGTTCACACAAAAGGACACTATGGGATAGAGGATCTTGAATTAAAATTCAGTAAGAAAGGCCTGCAGGAGGACTCATATCAAAAGAAATAAAGTTCAAAGGGCACAAAAGTGTAGTTGGCAAGGGAATGGGGAACAAAAGGATAATACTGTTTACATTCTGTGGTGTCCTAGCTGTAAAATACCTGAGGAAAGGAAAAATAAACCTCACTTAGTTGGCCTCAAAAGAGTTATTCAGACTTGTAATACTTCTGATGTTACCATCTCCCAAAAGAATGGACTTCTTTAAATAATTTAAATGCATTATTTGGCTTGCTTAGGAATACAAGCATCTAGAAGATTTCAAATTTTATTCAGACAGTCTTGCACTGGGAAGGAGTTAATTCAGAGATCTGGGGTTCACCAGGTAGTCTCCAATTGTTGCAGCTGCAACATTTTCCCAAAATTCCAAAAAAATTTAGGACCCTCCTTTAGCTTGGGCTAGCTTGATTTTATGCTTTGATTTGGTCAGGGAGCTTTCAGAAAGGGTTTCTTATGCTGAATTGGTTTACCACCTATTTACATCTCCCTCTAACGCTGAAAAAATTCCCTCTTTTTATCAAGCCTTATCGTTATCTTTGAATACCTTTGAAGCCACTCTGAATTGGAAGCTTGTTTAATTGACATTCCCCCCATTGCTGAGGTTTTTGCTTTTTCTTTTCCCACCGTTGCGGATAGCTTTTGGTTTTACGTCGAAAGGTGTGGTTATTTCCTTGTCTGCCGTTGCAGAAGGATCTTTGCATTTGGCCTCCACCGTTGCAGATGATTTTGGGGTTTGATTTTCAACATTCTTTCCAATGTATGTGTTTTTCCCCAGCGGATGCTTTTTTGGTTCCGCATCGGAAGTGTTTATGTTCTTTTCTTCCGCCGTTACGGATGATTTTTGTTTGACTTTGATTTCTTTCCCCCCGTTTCGATCAGAAGCTTTTGGGTTTCGTTATGATTTTGTCTTCCGCTGTTGCGGACGGAAGAACCCTTTCATCCTTCGATTTCAAAACCTTTCGACACTCGATCTTTCAACTGTTATAGGACCAGAGCGTAAGGCTTGGCACTTTAATTATCCCTCGTTCCAGAAGAATGTTCATTTTCTTCTCCTGATTTGAAAACCTTCCGACATTTGATCGTTAGTTTTTTTCCTTGCTTATCACCGCGGCCAGATTTAGTTTATGGCTTTCCGCCATTGCGGAAATTTTTACATTTTACCCTCCGACCCAAAGTTGTTTCCCGTTCGATTTAAAACCCGTCGCACATGCGAACCATTTGTATATATGGGGATAAACGAGTTGGATTATTCTATTGTTTTGTTCAAACTTTCGGGATCATCCTGCGCTTTCGACCCCTCGAAGCTCGTGGACCACCGTGCCAGTACTCGCATCCAGGTGGCAGTTGAGGAAGCCCGACCGCTTTCGCCCCGTCAAGTATGCGTCGCTGCCAGGTAGGCTCGTTCTTTCCCTACCTCATTTTGTTCAAGGTTTTCAGTGATGTTTGTTGCGATTGGGTGTTTTGCTAGGCTTGTATCCCCCTAACCCCATGTTACATGCGTACGGGGGTTTTACCTGCAGTTAGGTTTTGCTGCAGTCATTCCTTTGTCCACCTTATGATAGCACCCACGTATTGAGGAATCTTGTTCGCGGTTGAGGGCATTTTTTAACCTACGAAATAATTATTTTGGCCCACATCCGTTGGTGTGCGACCGTGCGCATACTCGATGGAGGTGGTGCAGGAGGCCGTTACGCCGCCTGCACCTAGCCTCCTCGTATGTGACAATGAGGCGCAGAGGAAGGTTTGGTGGGGGTTTTTCCTGTGGCATTTGATGTTTCCTTTTTCGGTCGAATTTCATGTTACCCATGGCCTTGAATACCAGCCTTGTTGCTTGTGTAGCTCCACACAGCTCTTTTATGTTCAGTCGTCTGAAACCCTAGATGGTTAAAAGGGATATGCCGCTATTGTAGTTCGTTAACTGAAAATAACATGGGTAGTGGTTTTGATGGAAGAGTCGTGTGCAGAAAAGTGATAATAATACCCGCAGAGAACGAAATGTGTAGTCGAGTTAATGTAACTCTTTTGCCGCAAACCGCATGAGTCTTCATCGGTTTTATGTCTGCTGGGCTATATTGTTAAAATGTTTGGTGTTGGAAAACATAGGCGACTAGCACAATCTTGATGCATTCAACCCTCTTCTTTGTTTGCTATGCAATAGACCAAATTGTTGAATGTTATACCTTACATTTGATATACATGCCTTTGCTTCACGGATTGCTATCTTAGGAGAAATGGCACATTACGTAGTGATGTAGATTTTATGCTGGCTCAAATCCAGCAGTAGTAGATTGCTCATTTTATTGCACAGGACTGAGTTTGCTTCATGCTAGATATAGATAAGGTCATAGAATACTGCACATTGGTTTTAGTAGTTCTGATAGTCAGGGCATTTCAGGGCTGTACAATGCATGCATTTGTTGCACTGATCACTATCATATTAGACATAGAAAAATGGCACATTTCACAGTAATGCATACTAGTTTGATTATTCATCCCAAAGGGATTATATCCTAACTTCATGGACTAGTTGCTATCATAATACACATTGAAGAAGTAAAATGTTGCACAGTGTCTTGTGAATGTCTGCAACTTGAATTGCTTAATGTCACGATGTTATACATGGCAGGAAGAGCTCACAATGTCCAAGAGGCAGAAAAAGAAGGCCCCTGCGGTCAAAGAAGAAACAGAGGTAGAGGTTGTCACGAAGACCGAATACATATATGAAGACACTCAATGTGTTTCTGGTGTTGAACCCGAGTACAAATGGGGTGAAACATATAGATTGATTTCCTGCAGGGAGGTTCTCGACATAGGCCTCGAAGAAGAATCCATCTATGCTAATATAGAGAAATCTTCCCTCATGAAAGTTGCCACCAGGACAGAGCTATTCCCATGCTCTGAGGTAATTGGCTGGATCCTGCCCCGGGCAGATACAACCACAATGATTATGGGAAATGTTGAAGGACAGGGCTATGCTGCATTCATCCCTGGGTATGTGGCTCTAGCCTATCACTTTCCAGAAGCTCAGGTGTTCTTATCTGATGATTGGTTAAACAGCATAAGAATGGACCTTATAGACACCATGAAAAGGATGCTACTAACTGGTAAGCATTTTAGCACCAGAGTAACAAATGAGTATGATACAACGAGCTTGAGGGTTCCCTACAGATTTATAGCTTTGATGCTTAATAGGGTCTTTGGGAGAGCTCATGGCAGACTCTTCAATCTAGAGTGGATACCCATCATTTTCCATGTTTCCACCCAAGGGACCATTTTCAATTGGGCCAGCATGGTATCCAGCATCCTTTCTTCTTGCTTAACCTCTGCCTTGGAGGGAGAGTACCGAAAAATATCAGAATTCTATATGAGTTCATTTTTGATAGACTGCATATTGTGCAACCAACCTTTCCCCAGTCTCAGGTGCATCTGGGACAGGGAAAGAATTCCTGTGTATGCCGCTTATAGACCATTGTGGGATCCCCAGTACCATAGCCATTACAGATAGGTCTGTGAGCACTTCATTATGCCCCTGTACACACTCATTTTCTGGAAGGAGTGTGACTGTATGTCAGAAGAAGCCATGCAAGTGATGGAGGAATACGTGGATTATTTCTTAACTGAAAATGGCATGTACTTCCTTCACTGCTGCCCAAATATGCAATGGATTACATAATCCACAAGGAGGCAGTCAGACAAGTGTTCATAGATGGAATAGGTAGTTTTCTGTTTGAACATAAGAAGAATGCCTACCCTCCTTTTCCATTCAAGCTAAGAAGCTACAAATTCACCAAGGTAACAAGCTGCTGAATTCATAGAAGAGTTAGAGAAGTTCCATTTTGGCCAGATGCCTTTTCGGAGAAATGATACTCACTGGAAAGTAGTTGAGCACTGTAAAGAACAAAAGGTGCACTTTGAGTATACCCACCATTTTGATAGGGAAGAATCTATCTTCCGGAATGCCCCAAACATGACAATGCTAATGAGAAGATTCAAGAAAAAGATCACCACCAAAGGTGGGAAGGGGGATGAATAGGCAAAGACTGAAGAAGAGGACAAAAAGAGAAATGAAGAAGCCCAGAGGTTTGAAAAAGAAGATGCAGAATGGCTGCATATAGAAGAAGCAGCTGAGAAAGCAAAGGAAGCAGCCAAAGAAGCAGAAGAAGCAGCTAGAAAAGTAGCTGAAGAAGAAAAAGGAAAGCTCGAAGAAGAACTCCAAAAGCAAGAAGCTGAAAGAATAAAGTCTACCCAGCAGTCAGCTTCTGAAGCAGTAGTAGGGCAGACCTAGGAGGTTGAAAATCCCAAGTTTCAGACCCCTCAAGTACCTGCTACCAACATACCCATGGTCCCCACACTCAAGCTGGTCCCTTTTGTGTAGGAAAAGGGAAAGGAAATCCCCGATTTCAACACTTTATATTATGATAGGGAAATGAAGAGAATAATAAAGAGGATAGAGAGGAAAGTTGAGGCGGAAGGTTTACCTGGTAAAATGATAACAGACATGGCCGTCATGTTAGGAATAGACCAGGACCCAAGATTTACCCTAAGAGCAGGGTCTACGTTCATCCAAGCTTCAGAAGATAATGTAAGCAAAATCATGATTGACCTGGAGCAATCAAAGAAGTCTTCTGCCCAATTGAAAGATACATTGAGGCACGAGAGGGAAGAGAGCAACAGGCTCAAAAGGAAATATGAAGATGTGCAAGGGGAAATAAAGTCCTCAAGAGCTGAAGTACAGGCTCTCCAAGTAGAAATGCAAGTCAAGGAAACAGCACAAGCGGCCCTGGAGAAAGTGCAGAAGGAATTCCAAGATCTAAAGAGTGAGAAGGGACAACTACTGGCGAAAGTGGAGGAGCTAGAAGAGCAGCTGAAGATCCTCTTGCAGGCAAATGATCTACACACTCAAGAACTGAGAAAGGAACATCAGGAGCAGATTTCTTCTTTGAACACTGCTTTGGAAGTAGCAAGAGAATAGCAGGTCGATCTCCAGCCTTTCAAGGAGCATGTATTGACCCAGAAAACCAAGATGCTGCAGCTGTAGACTGCTGTTGAAGAAGAAAGATGCAGAGTGCTGCAAATCAATGGCAGGTTGGAGTAGATCCTGGACACTGCATCCTACTTTGTGGACCAATCCCAGGATGTCTTAGAGATCTTAACTGCAAGAATGGCAAGGTTGGAGAACAACGAATAAACCCCAGCGGATTTACCGGCAAAAGACCAGCAGGCCCTCAAACGGGACTATAACCTAGTGGAGTTTTCTATTAACACCGCTGAAGACTTCAAGAAGGCAGTAAAGAAAACAAAGGGATTATGCACCGAGTTTTTCAAAAGACTTCTCATTACATATAACAGGTTCCAGATAAAAGTGGAGGAGAGGCTTGAAGTTTTCCCAGATCACGATGTAAAGAAAACAAAGGGATTATGCACCGAGTTTTTCAAAAGACTTCTCATTACATATAACAGGTTCCAGATAAAAGTGGAGGAGAGGCTTGAAGTTTTCCCAGATCACGATGCCTTTGTGGAGGTATTGCAGAAGAGATTCTAGGAGGAAGAAGATAAGGTGCAGGATATCAAAGCCATGGATGATCTGATCTTGAGAAGCCAAGTATATCACCCAGCTGTCAGTGTACTGCTTTTGGAATATCAGCTCCGATTGAGTATGCCCAGGGTCGAGGCTATCAAGAAACAAGCTGAGAAATTTGAGATAAATGTTCAGTTTTTAGAACCTTGTACTTTTGAAGGCATCGCTAATGAGGGTGCAGCGTGGAGGAAGTTTCTGGATAGTCAAGTGGGCCCTTCCTCATGAAGGGTCGGTCATCATTATAATTTGTAACTAATTTTTGTAAAACATTTAAGAAAAATAGAACGTTGGGAGACGAGAGGTTGGGAATCCCAAAGTTCACTTTGGGTAACCCAACAGTCTGCCCCTTTTTGTATAAATGTAAAAGACTTAGAAGAAGGGAAAGGGACTTTTTCCCAGTAAGACTGGTGAAGACATATTGTAAGAAGAACTATTTCCTTTTGCAATAAAAAATTGGCAGTTTGCCTGTTGGAGAAATCTTAGTGGAATATTCAAATGTTGTGCTATGGATTTGTTGAAGAGGAACTATTTCATTTTCAGCTTTATGTCCATCAACTGTGAGACCGTTCTAACTCATTGAACCTATGTTCTTGCATGAATGTTTTCCGGTTTATTTTATGAATATTTCCACTATGAGTAATGGATGTTGTTAATAAACAATTGGCTATCTGATTGTCGAAATATCTTTAATCTTTCATGTGTTGTATATAAGAATATCATCTACCTGCAATTTCTGTTTATAATGCATGAATATTCCACATTACTCATAAATAAATCATATTCTGGCTCCCCGGGGATAGGTGGATAGATAGGTAGTTAGATGGATAAGTTAGTTTATTTTTTTCTTGCATATGTGATGTAGATGCTTGTGAGCCTAAGACGAGAGGTAAGAACCTGCGCATCACAATATTGTGACGCTCCATGCATCCTCATCATCCTGCATTGTTAATTAGGCCATTGCATTTCATGCACTAGGTCAAAAATACAAAAACTCGGTGGACCGGGCCGCAACCGGTAAAACCTTTGTTTTGTTACTTGACCTACGGTAGCCGGACCGCAAACCGGATGGATTCCCTATACCAAACAGTCAACAGGATAGTTGGGAATGTTGATTGGGGAGAATCCCTTACTGTTGCCGCCTGTGAATTTCTAGGCCTCAACATATCCATGTCATCATCTTCTTCATCCAAGTCATCATCTATATCGTCAGATCCAGAGTCAACATTGTAAGGGTTGGCCATATCATCATCATTTACACTCATCATGTTATCATTGGTATAATCTTCATCGACATTGTCTGCTACATCATCTGATTCAACTATTTCTTGGAGTACATATTCTGTTGGATCATTATCATCAGCTAACTCATGTTGATCATGCTCTTCATCATCGTATTCTTCTTCCAAATAACCCTCTTCATTAGCATCGTCTAGGTTATACTTTACCGACCTTCCCCTTGGATCATGTCTCACAACAAATGACCAGCTTGCTTTACTTGGAACCTCTGAGTAAAATACCTGTTCACATTGGCTTGGAAAAACATAGGGCTTTGTTTCTAGCTCAAACAACCTTGTGTTTACCATGGTAAATCCATTATCATGTTCAATAATAGTTCTATCGGGATCACGTTGATTCAATTGTAACTTGTACCATTTGACAACGAATAGAACTACCTTAAAAAATTTAAAGTCACAATGTATAATATCTTCCAAATACCCATAGTATCGATTTTCTGAGACTTCTGTATTTCTGTCACTTCTAGATGAAACATTGGTCACCTCAAAGACAGCAGATATCCTAGAATTTGATGTTTTATTTGTTTCATCCAATTTTTTAATATGATATCTACCTCCATTGTAGACCATATCCTTATGGTGTTTTACCTACAATAAGCAATACATGAAAATATTACACAACCATTCAGTCCTTATGCAACAATACATGGAAAAGAACAACATGTACGTCAAAATTTAATTTGCAAAATAAAAGATTTAGAGGGATTGATTAATATGCTTGCCATTTTATCTTTTAAACCATATGCCAAATTGATTTCCATTTCTGTTAGATTTCTATCTCCATTGCAATGTGTTGCTTTTACCAATGAAGCCACACCTTCCCATGATATTCCATGACCCAATTTTTCACATTGTTCAATCCATACCTTCATCCAGTCAATATTGTTTGCAATGTATAAATGAATTGCATCCCATTCTCGACCAACTGTTTGATGACAATAACCATTAAAATGAAAGACAAGTGTAAATCTCCTAAACAAAGTATATGCTCTTAATTGAAGTAATAACTAGAAAATACAATTAGAATATGAATGATATAATAAACATCCAATAGCTAATAATTACCTTTCATCTTCCTCAATCTACCTTTCCCTTTCAGTTTCTCCCCTTCAAATTTGTTATTGGAGTCTGGATCACAAATGCGATGTAAATTGAGCTTTGACACTAAAATAGGAAGATATTCATTAACATACAACATGTTTTGGTATACCGTATACCCTTCCATCATAGAACCCTCAGCATGTGCTCGTTGTCTCACCAAACCCTTCATAAATTTCAAGTGCCTCTCAACCATCCACATGGACCTTGAGTGCACAGGTCCACACAACTCCATCTCCTCAACTTGGTGTATGAGGTAGTGTTCCTATGCATTGAAAAATGCCGAAGGTAGATGCTTCTGCATTTCACACATGAGACGAGGAATTTCTCTCCTCGAATACTTTATATCTTCTTTATGGATTTCTTTATATGTCAACCATCTACAAGTGATGCAAACCAATAATGATATTTAACAAAAAAAAACATGAAATTACATATGATGAAATAGTGCACAAAAAAAAATATAAATTATATTGAGAATTAAAGAAACACTAAGCACATGCAAGTAATCGCTAGTTACCTCATGTATTTACCAAGATTATATATAGCTTGTTTGACATTGTTTTCGAAGTTTCCTAGGAGAGAGAGAGGTAGAACATACTGTATCAATATACAAACCACGCCATTTATTAAACAAAGAGTATACAAACAAGAAAAAATAATATACGCAGTAAAATGAAAAAAAAAATTATATGGACATAACAATAATAATTACCTTGATGAAGACGTGCCAATCATGTATAAATGAATTGCATCCCATTCTCGACCAACTATTTGATGACAATAACCACTAAAATGAAAGACATGTGTAAATCTCCTAAACAAAGTATATGCTCCTAATTGAAGAAATAACTAGAAAATACAATTAGAATATGAACGATATAATAAACATAAAATAGCTAATAATTACCTTTCAGCTTCCTCAATCTACCTTTCCCCTTCAGTTGCTCCCCTTCAATTTTTTTATTGGAGTCTAGATCACAAATGCGACATAATTTGAGCTTTGACGCTAAAATAGGAAGATATTCACTAACATACAACATGTTTTGGTATACTGTATATCCTTCCATCATAGAACCCTCAACATGTGCTCATTGTCTCACCAAACCCTTCATAAATTTCAAGTGCCTCTCAACCATCCACATGGACCTTGAGTGCATAGGTCCACACAACTCAATATCCTCAACTTGGTGTATGAGGTAGTGTTCCTGTGCATTGAAAAATGCCGAAGGTAGATGCTTCTGCATTTCACACATGAGACGATGAAATTTCTCTTCTCCAATACTTTATATCTTCTTAATGGATTTCTTTAGATGTCAACCATTTACAAGTGACGCAAACCAATAACGATATTTAACAAAAAAAAAACATTAAATTACATATGATGAAATAGTGCACCAAAAAAAAAATTATATTGAGAATTAAAGAAACATTAAGCACATGCAAGTAATCGCTAGTTACCTCATGTATTTACCAAGATTATATATAACTTGTTTGACATTGTTGTCGAAGTTTCCCAGGAGAGAGAGAGGTAGAACATACTATATCAATATACAAACCACGCCATTTATTAAACAAAGAGTATACAAACAAGAAACAAATATATATGTAGTAAAATGAAAGAAAAAAAATTATATGGACATAACAATAATAATTACCTTGATGAAGACATTCCAATCATGTTTTTTGGCCCCCGCAAAATCACCTTTTTTGGTTATGATATTCTTCAAGTTCACACAAAATCCAGTGGGAAATTTAATTTTCCACATTACTTCTTTGACAACATTGCTTTGTTGCTCCGTAAACATCCATGGAATTGAGTTTATATTAACTTGGTATCTGTTGCTATGAAATTGGATGACATCTTTCATTGCATGGTTGCTTTCTTGAATGTCTTTGCAAGCTTTCACAACTTTATCTTTCTCCCTCAGCTCCAGTAGTCACCATAATGTTTCAGTAACATTCTTTCCAATATGCATTATATCAAACAAATGAGCAATTTGTAGGTGCTCATAGTAGGGAAACCTGCTGAATTGAATAGGATAACTTTTTATTCCTCGTGGAAGCCCATTAATGCCTTCATGATCACGATGGACGTCATGAATATTATTTTATAAATAAATTACATCATAAATCAAATACACCCACTACAGTAAACAACTCACAATAAAAATTAAAATACATAACAATTCATATACGATGATCCATACGTACCATGATGACGATTTCTATTGTATTGCATCTTCCAAAGGTGAGGTGTCATTCTTTGTGGTTTTAATGCAGTCTCCTACTTCCCATTGAAAATATTTTTTCAGTTGTTCTATACCTATGATTCTTAGAGAGGAAATGCCTATACTCATCAAACACCTCCTTTCTTAAGTGTTTTGAATGACGAGATTTTATCTTAGGACCACAAACTAGACATGCAAATTTACCCTTTGTCTGAAGACCTACAATATTTAGATATGGAATGTCTATGTCAAATATATTCATATATAAACTATTCTAACTACTCCATATAATTAAGTGCAATTAAAGTGGAACTTAAAAATACAAACCACAAAATGAAGTTAACCCAGGGGCATCATGTATTGTCCATACAACCATTGCATGGAACTGAAATTTCATTTGTCGTATTGGTCTAGATACGTCATACACAGTGATGCCATTCCATAACTTGAGTAGCTCATCTATAAGAGGTTCAATGTATGCATTCATATCTTTTAATTGGAACTTACTTGATTGATTTGAAGTACATATCAAATATTTCATTATGAGAACCATTAAGATATATAAACCATGCACAAGAGTAAATAAAAGATATATATATGAAATTAGGAAACATAATACGACAAATAAGATGCCATGACTACATTATAAATAAAACAAGTGTAGACACAAAAACTTGGAATAATCATCGAAAAAATTATGTGCTCCCTCTTTATTGACAACCATGGAGGAATGTTATTGTTGATAACAAAAATAGGCCACACCGTGTAAATGGATTCCATCTGTGCAAATGGATTAACACCATCTGCTGCCAAATAAATCCTAAGATTATGTGGTTCTTCTTTAAAGTGAGGCCACTTTTCCTCCATATCTCTAAAAGCATAACCATCTGTAGGAATTCGGATAAGATCATCTTGACTTCTGTTCCTGGCATGGTAATCCATAAATTGCGCTATGTTTTTGCACCTGAACAATCGTTGCAAATGTGGAATGATGGGAATATAGCGAATAACCTTCCGAGGCACATTTTTTGTTACTTTATCTGTACGATATCTACTTACATGACATTCCAAACATTATGTTGCAAATTCATGCTGATTATAATATATAACATGGTCATTCGGGCATGCATGAATTGCTTCATAATGCATTCCAATATCTTTCACAATGGAAGATAAATCTCAATATGTGCGAGGTAAAATATTTGATGGTGGTAACAAAAATTCAGCTATCAAGATACAGAAAAAATAAAAAAAGTAGTTAATGTAATAAATAAATAATATTAACGAAACACGCTTCATCCGTACGATGATCAATAATGAGTTAACAATACAATTATTAGAGGAATACAGATAAAATTTATCACAATCCTATATATGTGATGGATTATTTTACATACCTTAGCATCCATGTGATTGCAATGTTTGAAATCCCATTCATAACCTTCAAGTTCATTATCAACAATACAACAGAGAGAATATTTGTTTTGGAGCCTTCATAAAGGGGTTCATATGCCTTATCGAGAAGAGGTATATCGTGAACATTATCAAAGTCACCATCATTTTCATTATCATCGCCATCATCATCATCCATTCTAACATTAAATGAATCATGGATCAATGTATTTGTACCACCATCTTCAACTACATTATCAGTATGATCATCTTGTTCAATATTATCATTCACTTGTTCTCCATTAAACATACACGCTCCATGATCCTGACCCTGAACTTGTTCTAAAAGCACTTCCTCTGGACGATATGTTGTAGGGTGTCTTTCCTTTAATATAAATACATGGAAACATCAATAGATATACATTGATATATGAAAAATAAAAATAATACATACAATTACCAAAACAAATAATATAATTTTTTTATAATGCTAAACCTACAAATGGACGATATTCGTTCCCCCCCTCAGCGTGTCCATATTCCCTCAATGTTTTGTGGATTTTGATATCAATATTCTTCTCCTATTAAATCCCCTTCATTGGGTACATGTACAATAACATTTTCATAACCCCTTCGTTTCGCTGCATCCCATAGTCTAGCAGGCAATTGTTGGTTGTTTTCATTTGGATCCGGAATATTTCTATTTGAAATTTTATCACAAGCTTTGTGAATGAATATAACCTGTTTTATTAAAAAATAAAGTTCCACGCATCACAATTTTCTCAAACGAAGAGAATTCGAAGAATAAAAAAATCCCAGCAAACTGTCTGTCGAAGAAAAAAAATTCCCATAACCGCCTGTTGAAGAATAAAACAATTCTTGAAAATATCCATTGAGGAATAAATAATTTTTGCAAATCGTCTGTCACTTCTAGAACAAACATGTCAAAATGTTTAAAAAAGTTTAATTTTATAATGGTCTTGTCATTGAATATCTGACGCCTTGAACATAGTTACCATTGGAAATATGGAACCAACAATTTCAAATTTTTCAAATTTGACATTATTTTCTTTCAAAAAAACCTACGAATTAGCGTCGGATATTCAACACCTGTGCGTCCAAAAAACTATGTAGTAAGTTTCGAATTCCAAACACATATACGTCGAAAAAACGGCTCCAAAGTGTCGGATATTTGACACCTTAGTTATCGCAAAACCAACTCCAACGTGTTGGATATTCGACACCCTTGACGTCAAAAAACCAACTCCAAATGTGTCGAAAATTCAACGACGCTAAAAAAATTTCCTAATCGCTGTACTTATCGATGATTGTTGTCCGACACATCTGTACGAAATGTTGGATGATGTCAGATTTTGTCGTCGGATTTTGGGTTCAAATCCTGTTGTGCTTGAGATTTATAGCTCCTTTCTGAACCATGTCTCTAATGAAGTGATATCTTACTTCAATGTGTTTTTACTTATCATGAAACACTGGTTTTTCTATCATCTTGATACAACTTTTATTGCCACAATGGATATTAGTAACATCTATCTCTTCATCAAATAAACCTGCCAACATATTTCAAAGCCATACTGCTTTGCTACAAGATGAACAAGAAACAATGTATTCTACTTCTACTGTGCTAAGTGTAGTACTGGTCTGGTTTTTGCTGAACCATGAGATCATGCCTAATCCCAAACTAAAACAACCACCTAAGTTGTTCTTTTTGTCTTTAGTATTTCCTGCCCAGTATGACTTAGTGTGTTTTTACAACAAAACATATACCAGGTCTGGTATTGGTTAAGTACATTAGTGAACCAATAATATGTCTGTACAGAGTGGCATCTACAGCTTCAAATGTATCATCATTTAGTAACTTCCAGTTGTTGTCATCGGAGTAGTCATGGCCTTACAATCTAGCATTCCAAACCTCTTCAAGATTTGTACCGTATATTTTCCTTGGCTTAGGAAGATCTCATCTAGGGATTGCCAAACTTCAAGACCTATAAAGTAGTGCATCATTCCAAGGTCCTTCATCTCAAATTCTGCAGTGAGCTTCTTCTTGCATTCATTTATAAGTTTGTATTCTTTTGTTAAGAATAAATCATCCACATATAAAATTAGTAGCATAAGCCCATCATTCTCAACCTTATAGAAAATGTTAGAATATGTCTTACTCTTGGTAAAGCCTAAACTCATCAGGAATCTATATATTCTTCTGTACCATGATCTACATGCTTGTTTTAGTGCATATAATGCTTTCTTGAGTTTGCATACATAAGCTTCTCGATCATATTAATCTGTCACAGTAATCTAGGGACTAAACACAAGTCTCATCAAATATTAATAACAATAAGGCATGAACATGGTGTAATTGTGCTACAAAATGAGTAGTAGCTCTGTATATTCACAAAAAGAATGAGTAATACAATACAAGATCATGCTGCAAGAATGAATGACAAAGCAATTCAAATTCCCAAGGAGGTCATTCAAATTGAATGAGTGAATCTAGCTTAACTGAATGTAAGCCACAATCAACACTCAAGTTATTCACTGAGCAAAACCCTAATTGACTCAACTGAGCCCTAACTGAAGTTGGAGTGCAATAAATGACTAAGTCTAACTGAAATTAGGTTAGACACATATCACAGCAAGCCAACCATCAAGTGTTAGCGCATCAATAACTCCAATGAACCCTGATGAGATTAACTGAAGTGTAACTAAACATCAGAAGTGGTTGGAGGCGCCCTTGTTGACTCCAATTCATTAAATAATCAATAAATAATCAATTTAATGAAGGAATGCACCTTCACTACTCTGTTTAACTGATTGTAACCATCAGTTAGCAATATGGGGCATTAATGACACTCATATCACCCCTAGAGTGCTCCAATTAGCCTCCCCGAATGTAGGAGAAGGTTAAGTTAGCCTCCTTGACTGAAGGTAGGCATGGGTGTGATATAGATGATGTCATCTAGTGCTCCTCTGATATCAATTAAGTCAATCAAAATTAGGCTAGTGGTTTAGCTAGGCCAAATTGACCAAAATGAGTGTGTATGGTGGTAAATGTCTCCAACACCCCCCCTTAAGCTATACTCAGGAGGAGTAGAAAACATAAAATGCATAAAAATGCTAGGGCCCCGAAAAATAAGGCCATAGGTCACCCTGTACAATACAGAAACTAAAACAATGCTAAAAAATAAACTAAGTGAGGAAAAGAGGGAAAATCAAGTGATAAAAACCCCCCCTCAAGCTGAACACTGAAAGTAATCTGATCACCTTGATGGGATCACCCCCAATAGTGAACGGAGGTAAGTGAAATTATTTTTTGAAAATATCTTGGTGAAGATGTCTGCAATCTGCTCATCAGTCGAGTAATATTGCAGAATGATGGTCCTGTCATGCACTAGCTCCCTGATATAGTGCATGTGGATATCTACATGCTTGGTCCTATTCCTGGTAACTGGATCTGTGGATATCTTAATAGCACTTTTATTGTCAGAAAAGAGGACAGTGGAAAAAGTACTACCAATATCAAACTCTGAAAGAATTCCTTGCAACCAAACTGCTTGGATACAAGCATTCACCGCTCCTCGATACTCAGCCTCTGTTGAAGATAATTCTATGGAAGCTTACTTTTTTCTAGACCAGAAAATGGGACCACCACCAAAAATGAATACATATCCGAAAGTATACTTCTGATCAATAGAATCACCCACCCAATCATAATCTATGTATCCAACCAGCTCTAGCTCGGAGTTTGCAACATAGTGAATGTCGTAGGTCCTAGTTCCCTGAATATACTGGAGGATCCTCTTGGCTACCTTACAATTAATATCATGAGGCTGCTGCATCTATATTGATACAGCATTCATAGCATAATATATATTAGGCTGACAATGTGTCAAGTACAACAAGCTACCAATCAGCTGTCGATAGATAGTGCAGTCCATGGGAGGTGTGTTTTTTCCTTCTTCAAGGTTGATCCCTGAAAGGAAAGGGAATGGTTCAGGCCTACATTCAGCCATGTTAAACTTTATTAATAGGTCTGATATTTATTTGTACTGAGTGACCATTATCCCATCCGAATTATGCTCAATTTCGAGCCCCAAAAATTGTTTTAAGAGCCCAAAATCGCTCATTTCAAAAGCATTGTGGAGAGCAGTTTGATGGCTGAAATAGAAGCAACTGTGCTACCTGTGATCGGTAATCCATCAACATATAAAACCATAATAATCAAATGAAAATAATACTATTGTATATACACATTTGTATCTGATCTACACCTTTGGAATTTTTGCGAGAGAAGGAAGGCATCCATCTTGGAATAGCACTCTCTTGGGCCTGTTTTAACCTGTATAGTGACTTCTTTAGCTTGCAAACCAAATATGGATCAGAGCTATAGCCCTCATTCTGCTTCATTTATATCTCCTCATGAATATCTCCATGCATAAATTCTGACTTAACATCCATATGATGCACTTCTCAGTGCTTAGATGCTGAAATTGCCAAAACTAGGCGGATGGAGTCCATTTTTGAAATCGGTGCAAAAGTCTCATGGCAGTACACACCTGGGACCTGAGAGAAACCTTTTTCCACCAGCCTTGCCTTATATTACAGGTTCTTCCATCAGCAGAAACCTTGGTCCGAAACACCGATTTCCATTGAACCAATTTCCTTCCCAGAGGAAGAGAAACTAGCTCCCAAGTAGTGTTTTTTTGAAGAGAATTCATCTCTTCATCCATGGAAACTTGCCATCTCGGATCCTTCTGAGCATGGTAGTAGGATTTTGGGTCTGAAATAATAATCAAATCACAAGTTTTGGACAGAAAATGATCAAGACAAGAGATCGCAATACCCGCTATTTGGAAATCAGACCGGGTTCTCCTTGGATCATCCAGATTTCCAATGTTATCTCCTGCAGAGGAGAGTGTCTGTCGGGCCCAAGTGGGAAGATGATTTTGTACTTCAGGTTCTGATTCAAAATATGATGTTTTCTATACACTAATATCAGAAATCAGAGGATCCAAATCAGGGTCATCACCCCCAATTTCATCATCCAAATATTTAGTATAATAGGAAGGAAATTCAACAGTTTTCTCCTTCACTAGTTCCACCTCCTGAAGAGGCTCATCGAACTTGACACTCCTTTTGATGATGATATGTTTTTTTTTTATCCAGAAGCTTGAAACATTTTGATTCATTAGGATACCCAATAAATAGACATTCTATGCTTTGCAGTTGCAAAGCCCTTCTTTTATCAAGTAGAATTCGGGCCCATGCAGTGGACCCAAATACCCACAGGTTCGACACATCCAGCTTGTGTCTAAAGAATTCTTCAAAAGGGGTCTTCCCTTTCACAAATGAGTGTGGAACTCTATTTTAAATTTATGCTGTAGCATGCATGGCTTCAGTCTACAAATTTGCAGCCAAACTCTTTGATTCCAACATACAGGTGGTCATCTCCTTGAGAGACCGATTCTTCCTTTCCGCTACACCGTTCTGCTGGGCAGTGTAGGGAATTGAATGTTGGACCTGAATACCAATTTGGGAGCATATGTGCAGAAAATAATTACTGACATACTCCCCACCATTATCAAATCTCAATATCGTTATCTTAATCCCAGAGGCATTCTCGATCAAGGCCTTCAGTTCAGTGAATTTTTCACATACTTTAGACTTCTTTTTTAGAAAGAAGACCCATGTGTACCTTGAAAAATAATCAAAAAAAGTCAAAATATACCTTGATCCATTCATTTATGTGATATGAATTGGACCGCTGATATTAGAATGTATCAGCCCCAATATGCATGTAGCTCGGTTTGCCTTCCCCCGATCGAACTTGTGCTCAGGGTGTTTTCCAACCACACAGCCCTTGCAAATTCCAGTGGTTGCCTTGATAACCGGGAGACCTTCAACCATGTATTTTTTCTATAATTGCTGAAAATATTTGAAATTGAGATGGCCAAACCTCTCATGCCACAGCCTACTAACTTCATTTCCATGAGTTAGCAAAGCGGTGGGCTTTTCATCCGCCACAAAGTGGGAAAACACATAGGCTTTTGCATGATGGTTTGCAAGGCCTTTAGAAACAAGTTTCCCGGATGCAAGTTCCATTATCTCAATGTCATTCAGGATGAAAGATACTCTCTTAGGCACTCCTGTATGTGTAATCTGATAGACACTAAGGAGATTTGATGGCAGAGATAGTACATACAAAACATTTGAAAAATAGCCATTCTCAAGATCAATCGTACCTTGTCCTTCTGAAATGATGGTGGAGTCATCTCCCATGTGGATGGGGATGGATTTTTTGGTCTCCAAGGATTAGAAGGATTCTTTTTCAGCCATCATGTGGTTCGAAGCTCCAAAATCAATCAAGAGTGGTTTGGACTTTGAAGTGCTTGCCATGAGGGCATGACCTCTTTCATGCTGTGGTTCTTGATCTTGCTGATCTCTCCTCCGAAAGCTTTCCGGAATATTGATGTGATTTCTCTCAAGGAGAGAGGTAGCTTCATCAAGATTCTTGTTCATGCAGGCATGTTCAGGGTAGAATCCCTTCCCGTAGTATGAACACATGACTTTTTCCTTTCAATGATGCCCTTTTCCTTTGTTCTTCTTTGAGCTCGAAGACTCATCATGTTGCCAGTTTTCAACTTTAGGCTTAGGAGCTTTGAATTTAGTTTTTGGGTTCTTCTGCTGCTTTCCTTTACCCTTCACATCTTTTGGCCCCAAGACATGGAGGACTTGATCACGGGAGGATCTGATGATCCCCATCTGGATAAGCTTATCATGTTCACTTGTTAGGGACTTAATGAAGGCATTGAGTGTAGGCATCTTCCATCCAGGGGTTGTGAGCTTCCTTGCACAGAATGTAGAGACAAAAAATGAATAATCAACTCCAAGTTTGGAGAGTATGGTGAGGATGAACTGATCATCCTCCTTCCCCACTTTGCATTGCTTCAAGAATAAGACAATGTGCTTGAACTTTGTGAAAATGTCATTCAAGGTCTCGAAATTAGAAGGCTGGAGAGACATCAATTCATTTTCGAGCTGGTAAAATCTCAAATCATCCTACTTTCCATATAGGGTTTCCAATTTGTCCCAAATTTCCTTTGGAGTCTTCAATCCCGAAAGATGGAAAAGAATATCCCGGGAAACAGAGAGGCACAAGAATCTGAATGCCTCATCCTTCTTATTCAAGAATCTAGATTTGTCTATTGTAGAACCAGGCTCTTCTTCAGTGTCCATGGTGACCCTATAGAGTCCTATGGAATGTATCTATATCTCCATGTCTCCTTTCCATGAGTGGAAATTGAATGGAGTCAAAATATCTACGGAAGAAGCCGTTTAAATCTGTTGGAGCGAATGCTTTCACCTATTAAAAACCTAAAAATCACAACAAAAGGGGAAATGTAAGGTTGGACAGCCTGCACATTTTAGGCTTTCATCACACCCATCATAGTCAATCAAGCAATCTTTATCAACAATTTCCTTACTTGGGGTATTAATTGGTAAGCCTTGGCTTTTGGTGTAGTGCTGGATTTTTGAGCTATTGCTCAATTTTCATGCAAGATCTGTCAAAAACTTGTTTTTGAGAGATCTGAGCTTCGTCCCACTGTGAGCTCTGATACCATATTAATCTTTCACAGTAATCTAGGGACTAAACACAAATCTCATCAAATATTAATAACAATAAGGCATGAAAATGGTGTAATTGTGCTACAAAATGAGTAGTAGCTCTGTATATTCACACAAAGAATGAGTAATACAATACAAAATCATGCTGCAAGCATGAATGACAAAGAATTTTGAATTCCTGAGGAGGTAATTCTAATTGAATGAGTGATTCTAGCTTAACTAAATGTAAGCCACAGTCAACACTCAAGTTAACCACTGATAAAAACCCTAATTGACTCAACTGAGCCCTAACTGAAGTCAGAGTGCAATAAATGACTGAGTTTAATTGAAATTAGGTCAGACATGTCACATCAAGCCAACCATCAAGTGGTAGTGCTTCAATGACTCCAATGAACCCCGATGAGGTTAACTGAAGTGTAACTGAACATCAGAAGTGGTTGGAGGCACCCTTGTTGACTCCAGTTCATTAAATAATCAATAAATAATAAATTTAATGAAGGAAGGTGCCTTCACTACTTTGTTTAACTGATTGTAACCATCAATTATCAATATGGGGCATTAATGACACTCAGATCACCCCCGGAGTGCTCCAATTAGCCTCCCCAAATGTAGGAGAAGGCTAAGTTAGCCTCCTTGGCTAAAGGTATGCGTGGGTATGATCTAGCTGATGTCATCTAGTGCTCCTCTGATGTCAATTAAGTCAATAAAACTTAGGATAGTGGTTTAACTAGGCCAAATTGACCAAAATGAGTGTGTATGGTGGTAAATGTCTCCAATAGATCATTAGTCTCGAAACCTTGCGGTTGTTTGATATACACTTCTTCTTCTATCAATCCATTTAGAAAATCTATCTTCACATCCATTTGATGTAAATTCCATTTATTCTTGGCTGCCAAGGCAAGAACAGTTCTAATTGAAGTGTATCTAGCTACTAGAGCAAAGGACTCTTCATAGTCAATTCCTTCCTTTTGGGATAACCCTCTTGCTACGAATCTTTCCTTGTACTTTTCTATACTACCATCTGTGGAATGCTTTTTTTTGAAAATCCATTTTGAGGATACCACTGATTTGTCTTTTGGTCTTGGGACAATTTCCCACACATCATTCTTTATTATGGATTGGTATTCCTCGACCATTGCATCAACCCATTCCTTCTGATTTGTTGCTTCTTCAAAACAAGTTGATTCTTTATCAACTAGATCACTCATTAGGGCCATATAATTTGGATATGACTTTGGCTTCATTCTTTCTCTGGTGGTTCCTTCAGGGGTACCAAGTCTTCTTTCTTCTTCAATTATATCACGAGCCTGGGTAGGATTTCTCTTTCGATATATTATTTCATTGGGAACTTATGTGGGAAACTGAGGTTTATTCATGTCATGATCCTCGGGTATGTGACTTTCTTCTTCATTCCTAACTGGTTTAGGATTTTCTGTAACTTTGATAGTTTCATGTTCTTCATCTTCTCTATATTTCTTCCAATTTATAAAACCTGAGTCTTCGTCAAATGTTACATCTCTGCTAAGCTCAATCTGACAGTATCCTGGGATGTAGATATGATAAGCTTTTGTCTGTTCACTATATCTGACAAACAATCCCTTCTTTCCTAAAGAATCTAGCTTTGATATTTTCTCCTTGGGAATGTGAATATACACAGGACAACCAAATCTCTTTAGATGACTTACCTCGAGATTCTCTCTGGAGAAAATTTCTTCCAGAGTTTTATTCCCAACGGCACTATGGGAGATTATGTTTTGAACATATACTGATGTTCTGGCTGCTTCTTCCCATAGGTACATTGGTAGATCTTGGCCATGTATCATCAATTTTACTTCTTCCATGATAGATCTATTCTTTCTCTCTGCCACACCATTTTGTTGAGTATTATAGGGAATGGTGAGCTCCCTCTTAATCCCAACTTCTTTGCATAAATCATTGAAGTCATTTGATGTGAACTCTCCTTCATTATATGATCTTAAAGTCTTTATTTTCTTCTCATAAATTTTTTCTATTAGATCTTTGAATTATTTAAACTTTTCAAAAACTTCATCCTTCTTTCTCAGAAAATATATCCAAGTCTTGCAAGAGTAGTCATCAATAAAAGAGGCATAGTATAGTTGTTTGTATTGGCCCAAGAGGTGCTTTCTACAACTTAAATGCGAGAGATGTGTCTCGTCTGTAACACTGCGGTGGCACATGTGGGCTAAATAAATAAATAAAAGTAAAAAATAAAAAAATTATAACATGTCGGCTTATAATTAAAAAATAAAAAAATAAAAATATTATACTCATATAAACATACAACCATATTAGGGAAATACTGGCAATCTTACAAATTGAGTAGTAAAATTTAATTGAATTGAGTATTAAAAAGAAAAATTATATAACCAAGAACATATAAAATTTAATTTTAAATTAGTTAAATTGTAAAACACATTTATGTAATTATATATCAAAGTTCAATTTAAAATTCCTTTGACTTGAAACCTAAGCAGACATAATGTTAGAAATAAAATATGTAATAGAAAATAAATTACAAATTGGTGAAGGATGCCAAGAGCATGTGTCCTTCTCACTTTGGTACATTACAATGTAATATTACAACCATATTTATAAAGTTCTTTAAATGCAAATACAACTAGCAAGAAACCAATGGCCACTAAAACCATGTGCCGGAAACCACTTACATCCTTGCTCATTCCCAAGTCAAGGTTAACCCTAACATGTAAATGTTTATTTTTAGTTATAGAGAAAAACAAGTCATTTCTCAAAAACATTTGGATAAATCTTTAAAATATTCATTTGATGGTAAAATGTTTTTCAAATTCCAATTTATTCTAGAAATCTAGATTTTAACTTATTAGAAAAAAAAATTAAATTAAAAATGGTTTGCACCTTAAGAGAACTTGATCCCTCTAGGTGCTTGGTAGAGCCATAGTTAAGATGGATCTAGTAAGTAAACATACCCGCTTAATGAATTTGTTTGTATTGGCCCACATATGTCTGAATGGATAGTATCTAAGACCCCTTTCGCTTTGTTGTCACTCTTAGGATAGGGATTCTTAGTATTCTTCCCTTGTGTACATCCTTTGCATACACCTTCATGTTTGATCTAAATTTCTGGTAGACCAGTCACAACCTTACTTACAATTGGAAGAGCTATGTAATGAAAATGAGCAAGCCTTCTGTTCCAAATTTCTCATGGATTTATTGTACTAGTTTCTAAGGCTGAGTCTGCATGTCCTTTCAACTTGTAGAGTCATCCTTCTTCAATTCCAATTTCTACTGCATCATCTAAGGTCTTTCCTTTTGACCACATGAGTACTTTTCCATCTATGAAGGAAACTTTGAACCCTCTCCTGTCCAAGGATGAAATAGAAAGGGGGTTCTTCTTTAGTCTAGGTACATATAGAACATCCTTCATCTTAATGGACTTTCCAGAATACAACTTATAAGATGGTTCTCCCATTCCTTTGATGGGATATTGGGAGTCCTCTCCAAGAATTACCTTGTGAGGAGAATCCTTTTGTACACGGCATGATAGTGAGTCTTTGTAACCTATCATGTGATTGGATACACCACTGTATATTAATCATGTTTCATTTCCTGGTGAGACTGATCCTATTAGGGAAGATATCAGTACATATTCTTCACTAGATTCTTCATATTTCTTTGTTTCCTCTTCTACTTCTCGATCACTGTCTTTAGCAGCATGGGCTTGGAATCTTTCCATATTTTTAACTCTTTCTGCTTTCATGGGACAGTTGATGGAAATGTTTCCCATCTTACGACAAGTGAAGAACTCAAAATTTGAGAAGTATTTCTTGGGTCTTTTGAACCCTTGAGTCTTGTGAGGATGATCATGACTCTTCCTTTTGTACTTTCCTTTGGCATGGACTATTAAGGCTTGGTCTTCATTATCATTTAGCTTCACTTCTCTGGCTAAGATTCTTTCCTCTTCTTGGACACATTCTTCCCATAGCTTTCTGAATTTGGTTAGTTTCCTTCTTGAGCAGATTCCTCAGATAAAAGCTTCCCAATCTCTTGGAATACTATTTAGGGTGGTCATCACAATTTCTGCTTTTTCCACTGTATCTCCAATGGCTTCTAGTTGATCTCTTATTTGTTCCACTCTTGAAAAATAATATTGCATAGTCTTTGAATTTAGATTCTTTACACTTTTAAGATGATTCCTCAAGATCATCTTCCTATTGATGTTTCTCCCTTCAAATAGACTGGAGAGGGTATCAAACATTTATTTTGGACTTTCCCTTAATGATACTTGAGGAATCAAGTTATCCTTAATGGATTCAGCTATGATCCTTTTGGTTATAATCATGTCCTTTTTATGCTTGGACTTAGTTTCCTCCTCTTCCAGTTCTTTTAATTCCTCCTTCACAAATTTGTCCAGATCATTCTCTTGCAGGATGAGCATGATCTTATACTTCCATGCTCTAAATTTTTCAACTCCTTCAAGATTTTCATCTAGCTTGGTGCTCTTAGTCATCTTCAATAGAATGATAACTTCAAATGGAACAGGGAGGAAGAGTACTTACTTAAATAGAATAGTTTCTGGTTGACCTCCTTTTGGAAGACCTAGGGTTCGATGTAGAAACCCTAATTTCTCAACTGGAAACCCTAAAGGGTTGAGAGGTGGAAAAGATGTGCCCTCCTGAGGTGTGGTAGACTGTATCTTCCTTTTTCTGAGATTGATGATGAAACCCTAGGAAAACTAAAACCCTAGTTTGTCCCAGCAGTAGTAATAGGTCCAAAATTGAAAATTCTTGGAATTCAATTTCGTCACCACAAAAAGATGCACCCTTCAGAGGCAAGTTGGATGAGCCCTCTTTTCTAGTTGAATTGTTGATGGATTTTTTAAGAACCAAAAACCATATATGTGCAGTATCTCCTTTCAAGGTGGATTTGATACCATGTTAATGTTTTATCAATTTTACTTAAATGATATCTTAAAACAATTTGCCACTAGAAGATCACTGAAAGAACAACATGCACAAAAACATAAGAACACAAGAACACAGATATTTTCCTCGAGGAAACCACAAGGGAGAAAACCCGACAAATTTTCCTCAGTATAGAACTCAATCAATGCAATGTAAGATCTAGATAACAACTGCTTCCTTCTACTTGGTGCTCTACTACTTCTCTCTCTTGCTAAGACCAGCTTGAGCGAGTGAGTTCAAATGAAGGGTAGCACCTCCCTATTTATATTTTTTTGTTGACTTGACCCCTAACTTGGTGGGGCTGACTTCACTAGCTGTCAGGGTCGGCTTGTCGAACTGGACATTACAAATAGCATTTATTATATTGACACTTGGGTACTAATGACCCGACTTACAATAGGAGTTTTACATTGCATCCTTCAATCAATCTAACAATACCAAACTCATATCCAATAGGAGGAATACAATACAACTAGAATATCTTCTGAAGTTACATTACTTTAACACACACTTCAAGATTTTTGGCTCTAAAGCCTAGGCTAGAATTCCACTTGAAAAGAGAAAGGATTTGGAACCCCAAAGTCAAGAATTACTATTTTTTGGGTATTCAAAATATTCCAAAGGGTGAAATTTTATCAACGTGATCACTTAAAAATCCTTCATTGAAAGGAGTGTTCAGTTTGAACAAGAGGCTATGCCATCAACAGAAATTGGAGAGTCCTCTTCACCACTACCACCTTTGATTGTAAGTGAAAAATATAATAAATTTTATGATTATGATATGTATGATAATTAATATTTAATTGCATATACTAACACTCCTACAAGACCAAATTGGGAATAAAATAGCATTCAATCAGTTGGGGAACTAGTTGGGAATCCTAGTGATCCTAGAAGAACTAGATCTCAATTCAAGAGTGTCCTTTCTGTCAAAGACCCATGATTTGCTAATAAGTTTTATATGATTATTGAATATTATATACAAACATATGAATAATATTCAGAATATCCAATATATAAAATAACCATGAAAGAATAATTCCATTCACTGTAGAAGAATGAGACATGGGAACTAGTCAATCTCCCACTAGGGAGAAAGCTAGTCAAGTGAAAATGGGTATTGAAGACAAAAAAAATTGCAGATGGTTCTTCCCTAAAGTATAATGAAATTTTATTTTCCAATGTCTTATTCCAAAATCCAAGGAATTTACTACAATGAGACCTTTGCACCAGTGGAAAAGAGGGACTCTATAAGACTAGTTTTGGCCATTGTTGCTTCCAAGCAATGGGAGGTACATCACATGGATGTGAAGAGTGAATTTATAAATGGAGATATTAAATAAGATATATGTATGAAAAATATATAGGGTTTTGTTACCAATCCATATCTTGTGTGCAGGTTGAAGAAACCACTTTATGGGCTAAAACAAGCTCCCAGAGCTTGGTATGCCAAGATTGATGGCTTCTGTTATCACAGAACTTTTGTATATGCAAGTGTGATTTAACTGTCTACTTGAAGCTAATCCATGGTTCAATAATTATTATTGTCTTGTATTTGAATGACCTTTTGATTATAGGAATTTCCATTAAATAAATTACCTCCTTGAAGGATGCTTTGAATCATGCCTTCTCCATGACTGATTTGGGACTGTTGAGTCAATTCGTGGGGCTTGAGATTTCTCAATCATCCCTTGGAATCAAAGTAAATTAGTAAAAATATACTTCATACCTGCTAAAAAATTTCAACATGAAATATTTCAAGCCAAGCAATACTCCTTCCTCTCAAGAGTTAAGCTTGAAGAAGAAAAACCAACTCCTTTGGTGAACAATACTATTTGCAGACAACTAGCTGGTTGTCTTCTCTATTTTACTAACACTCGAATTGATATTTATTATGCAATGAGTGTGGCATATAGACATATGGAATAGTCACATGATATCCATTGGGGTTCATCAAAGAGAATATTTCACTTTGTGCAAGGGACTAAGACACATGGGATTCACTATGTTGCAAAATATGACATAGAATTAGTTGGTTTTAATGACTCTAATTGGGCAGGTGATAAAACTGATAGAAAATCAAATTCTATATTAGTATTTATGCTTGCAGATGGACCAATTATCTAGTGAAATAAAAATAAAATTACCATTGCACTTTCTTCTATAGAGGAAAAATATAAAGGAGCTATAAATGCAGCTACTCAATGTGTATGGTTGCAGGGCATACTTGGAGAGTTTGGGATCGAGTCTGACACTTCCATAGTAAAATTTTGTGACAATAAAAGTGCTATTTGAAGCTTTATAGACCTAGTATAGAGGAATTGAACCAAACACATATATATCCACATGCACTACATCAAAGGACTTGTACATGATGAGGTCATTGCTCTGCACTATTGTGCATCATGTGAGCAAGGTGCATACATCCTCACCAAGGAATTATTTGAGAAGACATTCAAAAATATCAAATAACTAATTGGGATATATGATCACATGGTGAATATTGATTGAAGACAATATTTCACAAAATTTTGTTCATGTCTATGTTTTGAGAGAGGATTTTCCCTCTGTAGTTTTTCCTCTTTCCTCGTTTTTATGGACAAGTAGTATGTAAAGGGTGACTAAGACTTATTGCTAGGACCTATATCTATGATATATTTATATTATTTCACATAATCCATAATTAAGAGGGAGTATTAGAATAATAAAAAACCCATTCCCATACTTGGGATACATTTATTAATCTTTATGATTAATTTCGTAGGTCCTACCCTAGCTAGTTGGTATCCACTTCCACCACTTGGTCAAAAATTTCCAAAACTACCTCTAGGAGCACACTTCACAGATTTTGGATAATATTCTAATAACTATACATACTGCCCAGTTTATCAAGTGTGCATTCTTTCCTTATCTAGAGTTAGACTGCTTTCCATTAGCTTTAAGGAAAGATGATTAAAGCTAATCACATGGAAGCTGCCTTGTTTTTTGAAGAACTCATATTCCATATTTTTTCTCTCCTGAAACCATGATTATATTGAATTCCCATCACTTATCAGTTTACATACATCATTCATCCAATTCATCACCTCCTTGAGTGTGTTGGAAAGTGTTTTATGCACCTAGGGGGAATTTGTGACTTTTACTAAGCCTGCTATTGTGAGGATTCAACTTGCCTCCTTAGGAATTTGAATATATGATGGAATTATATATTTGGATGGCCTATTATTTTATAATGTTGCCTTATGTACACTTATGCAATGAAAGTTAGTGTTATGCACCAATTTCAGTATCCAATTGTAGTGGATCCATGCATGTCTTCTAGCAATTTTTTGTGAGTTCAATTGTACTAAGAATGGGATTAATTTCTACAAAAAACTAGGGGAGATTCACTGAGATCAATGTATCCCACATCCTGTTTAGAATGCGGTGCCTACATTCAAAAATTGTAAATATTAGACCATTTAAAAAATTAATGAACTAACATGTATTGACAAAATGACATGTTGAAATATGACCTCACTGTTGGTTGTTTCCACCTCGAATACAACAATACCATGTACATTACCACCCCTTGTAGAGGCATCGAGATTCTGCAATATTAAAAATTATAGATATTAAAAATCTTCTAATATTGTACAATATGGAAAAAATAAATCGAACAACATTAGATTTTTTACAATATCCTTACCTAACCAGTAGTCATCTTAGAGGTACCATGTGTTGGTCCATGAATATAGTATGTTTGACCACACGTCATACACATGTGTGTCTCAATATGGGGCTCATGGTATGTCAGTATATCCCTACCAATAGATGGTCCTCTTCCACTGAAAGATGATAGTTGTACCCCACTAGAGGAAGAGGTCCTTGTATGGTCAATAGATATGGCGTGGCAGGAAATCATCTGAGCTAGCATCATAAATTCCTATAGTGTCTAGGGAATCATATCATGTGTAGGACAGATGTCTAGCCTTGGTAACTGGATACGATGTGGAAGTATATGTTGATCCCCTTATTAGTGCCCTGGAGCCCCAACATGTCAAAATAGTTGACATGCTTTCCCATCGAAAACTCTACATAATGTTTCAAGAGGAAGTACAATGGTACTTCCCTATTGTTATGTGGGGGGATGTAAAAAAACATGTACCTTATGTCTATCTAGTGATTTTTTATTGATTGAAAAACACACCTTTCTATTAAAATATGTGGTATGCTAGTCTTTGGAATTTTATTTGTCTCAAGAACTATAAGTTGTGAATATATATGCACTTTGGTTATTTTCATATTCTCAATGTCATTGTAGCTCAATCTATTGGCATGTTCTTATCGGTTTCTCTCTATGTACGATGCTATGATATACAATGCATCATTGGATCTACTAATAGTGTCTACCATGGAATCCTATGATGCCGAAAAGGAGTGGAGGAGCTCATATCCACCCCTCCAAGATGCACCAATATCTCTCAATGACCAATAGATCTCAAAATATATGCATTATAGTCCATAACATCCACTATAATCATAAATACAATAAAAATATCATTAGAAAAATACACATGGTATAATGACATCTCTAAGCAATGAAAACTATAAAACTAGTGTACGACAAATAACAACATGAACTATTTAAATTTTAAAATTGAACAAATTTACATTAAAGAATAAAGATTTAACATTTTTCCATCTTAAATTTATGTCATATATGTGTATTAATTTCAATTTCCAGATGTGTAGATTAAATGTCCTATGTGTATGTGTTCATTGGGAAGTTTCTCTACCTTATTTTAAGGCTTGGATTATGAAGTTTCATCAAAACTGTGGGTTGTTGATTGATTCCCTTGGAGAACCAAATTCGAGATTCTAGGTAGTGTAACATCCCTAAAATTCATAAATAAATAAAAATTATTTACTACATGTAACTTTAGAAGTTCCTAGGAACTAATTCTGAGAGATGTTATACTTCATAATTATTCTGTTGTGCTGATTATGGATTTGATAATAACTGCAATATTTATATTTATTATTCATCATTAGCATGCTTTGTTTATGAACTTTGGTCGATACTGTCATACATTCTGGTTTATATGATTTTGTGACAAACATTGCTTTTAAGCACTTTGTTGAAAGTACTGTCGTAAAAACCGTTTGTTGTTTCTTCAGTTTGTTCTACTTAAGATTTGATAAGGCAAATATCGTAGTCTTACTTAGCCTCCAAGGATAATGCATGAAACATCATGCTTTCTTTGTCTAGACAGATTAATTCACCATTGATTTTTCCAAGGAAAAATAATCTTAGACTATAAGGCTTCAAGCTCACATAAAAAGGGGCCACTAAGGTTTTGAACACAACTTGTTCCTAGCCCATAAACACACTGCAAAGCTAAACCATATACCTTATACTCCATGGTGAGAACTCATGCCAAAGAATTTGGTTTTAAAATTTATGTGATGGTTGACTTAAGATTTAATCCTACGATGGTGACAACGTTTAACGAAGGACAAGTCATAATTCAAATCTCGTGCAATCCATGTGACTGTAATAAAAACGTGCTTCCATGGAAAAAGGACATAAATCGAATCCCTAGGGTCTTAATGTACCTCGAAGGATGCAACCATCGTTTTGATGGTGTTTTGTTTTTTTTATTATCTTCCTGCAAATTCTCTCAGCTTCGTGCTTCTCAACTTTGTAAAAATACTAAAAGAGAGTAGAGATGGAGGGATTATAGAACTCGTCCCTCGTCCCTTCCAAAACATGTCCATGGTTGATTTGCTTGCGGATGAAGTTCATTGTCCTAAAACTGGTGAAGACTGGGTGACTATTTCTGGTTCTAAAAATGCCAAGAAAGGTAATATCTCTGTTGTAAATCCCATTCTTTTTATTTCTATTTTCAAGGAACAGCTTTAAGAACATTTTTTATTTGTGCACACAGTAGGTAACAGAGCGTTCCTCTGCAACATAATATTCGCTGGAAGTTAACTAGGGAGACATTTCAACTGTTAAGACTCGTGGTCTTACCTTTTTGTGGCTATGTGGACAAGATGGGTGTCTTGGTGTGTGTTTTAAAAACCTCCATAGCTTCGGGGCTTATCTCTATTCCTGTCTGTTGTTATGAAAGTGATAAATTGACTTTGGTGTAATTTGAACTCAATATTCTGTGGAGTCTTAAATGACTATGCCACTTATGAAAGTTATAAAGTATATGCATTTCAGTTCTGTTACCTATTTTGATACTGTAATGATCTGTTCTCTTAACTCTGTAAGAACCCATGAGGGTTTTGATACTGTAACCTCATTTACTAAGTGACTGCATATAACTTGGGTAATTTCCTGGAATTGGAAATTTTAAGGATTTTGTCATCTGTGGAGTCTTACGACTATGCCACTTTTTAATGTATCTCTGTTTCGATACTGACCTTTTGTTTTTGTAAATATTTGTAGTGTGTAACAACTCATGATTTTTTTATTCTTCCCAAGGGGCAGTCGCATTTTTTCACAATTGAGAGAGGCTCGTGCATGCTAGGGTTCCATGCTGCTACACGTTTTGACAGGCCTCTGCCCCCTGCGCCTCTGGGAGGCAATCGCTCTGTCTGGGACGTCATGCTTGAGGGAATATTTGGGTCCCCCATGGGCCTGTGTGATGAACTTGTAGCGTTCAAATCTATGATCTTTGGCAGAACCAAGACTTATCAGGCTATTTTGATCCCTAAATTTGTGAAGAAAATTGACGAAGTCCCAATCATTGATATTCCCTTATAGCATCCCATGCATGTGGTTGTTTCTCTGGAAGATAGAGATTTGGTTGGCTAGTTTACTGGGCTTTGGACCTCACCTAAGACCACAAACAACTGGATTCAAAAGAACTAGAGACCTCTGATCTCCAATAGCATTACGTGATATGTCGTAGGCAGAGGTTTCTTCCTCTTTGAATTTATTGCCAAAGAAGACTGAGATCTGATCTTTCGAAGTGGACCATACTTCATGGGGCCCTAAGGCTTATATCTTAATAGATGGAATTCTGACTTTGATCCTGTAATAGATGTCCCTAAATTCATTCTCGTTTGGGTTCGTCTTCCCAACCTTCTGATCCATTGTTGGAATTCCTCATCCTTGCAAGCCATTGGAAACAAGATCGGTAAGCACATTGATAAATATCACCCAAAAGAGAACTATTCTTGTGCCAGAATCTATGTAGAAGTAGATCTGGAGGTAGGGCTCCATGAAGCAGTCAAATTAGCACTAGGAGAATGGAAACACTACCAAAAACTTGACTACGAACAACTGTCGTTTAAATGCTGTCACTGTCATGAGTATGGTCATTTCCAAAAGATCTTCCCTAAGAGGATTATTGAGCTAGAAAAAGAGTTGGAAGAAGGATGGATCCAAGCAAAACGAACCAAATCCAGCTCAATATAGGCTCATAAAAAATACAAGAGGAAACTGGGCCCCTCCAGGACCGAAGAAGCCCCCAATATCTCCCCCATCGACCAAGGCACCAGCTCGGAGACCCAGGAAACTGAAGCCCTAGAAACTAGGAATGAGAAGGTACTAGATCGGGAGGATGGGAACCCCTGAAGATCGAATCCAGAAATATTAATCCCAAAAAAAAATAGAAAATCCAGGAAGAAAATAGCCTCCTGGAATCTACAAACCAGTCTTCATATGAATATTATGGGAGCACAAGCCACTATTGAAGCCCTGATAAACTCTAGGTTCATAAGAAAAAAAGGGCAGCCCAAAGGGGCTGCAAAAATCCCAAAAAGTAAGTAATGAAGATTGTCTCCTGGAATTGTAGAGGATTAGGAAGCAAAAAAAAATCTGATTCAATGAGGGATCTTAGTCACATTTCCAATCGTGATATCTTGTTGATCCAGGAGACAAAAATGGAGGAAGAAAGCTTCCTCCAATCAGTTCACTTATTCTGGAATAATGGTGACGGTCTTGCAAAAAGCGCCCGTGGTGCTTCTAGTGGTATAGGCACCTTATGGAAAAAAGAGGCCTTTGATCTAATCAAGTCCTTTTCGCATACACATTGGATCCTTTCCCTTCTTCATCATAAATAATTGGGCATCCAAGTAAGCATTCTTAATATCTATGTTCTTGTTTTGATGACGAAAAAAAGAGATTGCTGGCAAAGTATTCAAGAGATCCTCTCTTCCAAAAAACCAAAAAAAATCATCCCAGACGGGGACCTCAATATTACTCTAAATGCCAAAGAAAAAAAAGGAGGCTCAATTGTGAGAGACCCCCTAAGAGAAATAGTGGAGGATGTCATGAGGGATTGGGATCTTGAGAACATTAAGCCGAATCGGGGCAAATTCACTTGGACCAATAGAAGAATTAGACCAAGTCATATTGCGGCCAGGCTCGACATATTTTTAGTCCAACAATCCATTGTTATTCCAGGGTTCATATCGGATTCAATCATCTTACCCTTCAGCATGTTGTACCATAAGATGATCTTGTTGGACTTGACTAAAGAAAAACATTTATGGCCCATCCCCTTCAGATTCTACCCCTGTTGGATAAGCCAAGATGGTTTTCTAGATCTAGTCAAATCAATCTGGGATGTTCCAGTTTCTGGATCCCCCTTATTTATCTAGAAGACAAGCTTTGAAAACTAAAAATATCTCTTAAGGCTTGGGCTAATACTTTAAAGTCTCCTTATGCCCAAAGGTTAGAAGCACAGAAAAATTTGGAAAATCACCAAAGATGGCAAGAAGATCAGCTGATGGATTATACCAGTCTTGAAAAAGAAGCCAATCTTCATCGTGTCCATCAAGATGCTTTTCAAAATGAGGAATAAAATCTCAGACATAAATCTAGATGTATTTGGCTCAAAGCTGGAGATCAAAATTCCACCTTCTTCCACAAGCAAGCGGAAGGACAAAAAAATGTTCAAAGCTGTAAAGGAGATCTAGAGTCAGGGACAAACAATCCAAGAGTTCAAAGAAATTAAAAAGGTAGCACATGACCATTTCCAAAAGGTTTACACTGAAGACAACTCTCGTCCCCCCCTCCCTGGCTCCCCCATTCTTGATTCGGTTCCCCTTTTGATCCGCCGCTCCATTAACAGAAAAATTAGTGCCCAGGTCTCAAAGAAAGAAGTGAAGCAGGACCTGGAAACTATGGAACCTGAAAAGGCGCTGGGCCCGGATGGATTCAGAACCAGATTTCTCAAAGTGTGCTGGATAATTATCAAACATGGTCTGGTTAAAATTGTCCTCAAGTCTCGGTCTTTTGCCAAAATTGGAGAGAGCACTAACTCGACCTTCCTATCCCTCATCCCCAAAGAAAATGGAGCTACTTCTTTTGATAGGTTCAGGCCTATATTGTTATGCAATATTGGCTACAAAATCATCACCAAATTCAATGCCAATAGGATCAAATAGGTGCATCCCTCTATCATCCTAGACAACCAAGGTGGTTTCGTTAAAGGGAGGCAAATCGCTGACAATATTATTCTTGTCCAAGAAGTAATTCACTCCAGAATCAAGCATCAGGAAAAAGGTATGGTTATAAAACTTGACTTAGATAATGCCTTTGATAGAGTTAGATATGACTTTCTCTTACAGGTTATGCATTGTTTTGGCTTCAATCCAGGTTTCATTAGCTGGATCCAAGCCTGTATCAAATCCCCTTGGATTTCCCCCTTGGTGAATGGTCATGCCGCTAACTTCTTTTAGGCTTCTATGGGCCTTCGTCAAGGTTTCCCTTTTTATCCCCTTCTCTATGTTATTCAAGCCTCTGTTCTAATTTTTCAGCTCAATCATTTCCAGCAAAACAATGAGCTACTTGGGCTTCATATTGCCCGAGGTGTCAAAGATGTGAACCATGCCCAGTTTGTTGATGATACTATCCTCCTAGGGGGTGTGAGTGTGATCTCGGCCAGGCTCTTTAAAAGAGAACTATACTTCTATCAAGAAGCTTCGGGAAGTCTCATCAACTACAACAAAATTCAAATTCTTAACTAGAATTGCAACCCTATAGAAATGGAGGACATTAGTAGAATCCTGGGCATCAATGGAAAAACACAGTGGGATGATTTCAAGTATCTTGGAGTCCATATTTTCAAAGCCGCTTCGAAATCCTCTTCTTGGCTTCCTATAATTGATAAAATTGAAAGTAGGATTAGTACTTAAGGAGCAAATTGGTTGAATCCAGCTGGGAAGGTAGTCCTTATAAAAGCAGTGTTATCTAGTATTCCCATATATCAGTGTTCCATCCTGCTTGCTCCAAAAGGTGTTCTGGACAACATTGAATCTTTGATCAAAAAATTTCTCTGGAAAGGTGGGAAACGGAATGAGAAGAAAATCCCCCTGGTTAGCTGGGAAAAAGTGGTCAAGCCCTTGATGCAAGGCGGATTGCAAATCAGGTAGATGGCTCTACAAAATGTGGTGCTTGGAGCCAAAATTCTCTGTAATTTTATCTCAGGTAAGCTCACATGGTGTAAAGCGACCCTTTGGAAAAAATGTTTTTTCGATAATCACCTTAGACGCCTTGAAAACCCCCCTAGGGTGAGAAAGGGCTTTTCCATCCTCCCTATCCTGTTGAAATCTCTTCCCTTTTTCTATTCTAATATCATGTGGATTCATGGGAATGGAAAGCATATAAGGGTGTGGGAGGACTCGATCATGGGTGATCCCCCACTGGCCCAGATTCA
This sequence comes from Pseudotsuga menziesii, assembly GCA_001517045.1. Taxonomy (NCBI): domain Eukaryota; kingdom Viridiplantae; phylum Streptophyta; class Pinopsida; order Pinales; family Pinaceae; genus Pseudotsuga; species Pseudotsuga menziesii. The sequence goes on along the minus strand of LPNX010733520.1, from coordinate 27,778 downwards.
GGGTATGGGGAACCTAAAAGAATACATGCAAAGAAGGAACTTGATTACCATTTAGGATATTTCATAATGGAATCCTGATGACTCCTAGAAGAGCTGGGTTATTCCATTTCCAATTCAGCTGGAAAGTGTTAAGGAGAAGCTCCTTATTAATTTAAAGGGGAAGTCCCCTGAATCCAAAATAGCTAAATATTCAAGAGGTTGAGGGGATAGTTCTGGTAGTTATTCTACCTCAGCAGGATATAAGATACTTTCAAATACTAGGAATATCAAGAATCCTTCCATCTGGAAAAGTATCTGGGATTTTAAAATCCTCCCTAAAATTGACTTCTTCACATGGAAGGATATCTACAACAAAATTCTTACTAGGTATAATCTAAAGAAAAAAGGTTTTGAAAGCCCAACGAGATGTCCCTTCTATCTCATCAATGAAGAAAACGCTGAGCATATTCTTATCTCCTATCAATTTGCTAGAGATGTCTGGAAAGCATTCCTCCCAAATGAGACTGAGCTCCCCTTGGGAAGCCTCCTGGCTCTCTTTCTTAACTGGGCCTCCAAAGCTCTCTTGAGTCTCAAGTCTAATAGAACCAAATCATGCTGGATGGCATTTCCAAAGGTCATTATATGGAAGATTTGGTTGGAAATAAATACTCAAATTTTTAGAGGAAAAGTGGGGAAAGTCGCTCAGGTTGCTACAAAAGTTCATGGACTGCTGGGCTATTTCCTCTCTCATCTCTAGAGTGATCCCTGCTCCCTTTCCACAGCCAATGAAGCTTGGATTCATAGCTTGTTCCCTAATCTCCCTTTAGCCATCCCGAACCACAAGGCAAGGAACTCTTGGGAAATTAGGATGGAGGAAAAGGAACTCAACTCTTGGCTGAGACACTTGAGAATGAAGGTCCTGTTCATGGACGGAGCCTCTAAAGGATATCCTAGGGCAGCAGGGGGGGGGTGGAGTTATTATCACTCTGGAAGGAAACTTGGAAATAAATTTCACATGGGGACTAGGCTCGAAAACTAACAATATGGCCGAGGCCCTGGCTCTCTGGCAGGGAATCCGGATTGCCAAGAATCAAGGAATCACTGAGCTCACTGTTCTAGGAGACTCGAGAATAATTATTCAAGACATGACTGAGAAATATCTTCGTAATCAAATGCACCTCAAGAACCTAATCCAAAAAATCAAGTTACTATCTCTCTCCTTCCTTAAAATCGATTTCTATCATGTCTTGAGGAAAAATAATAAAGAAGCTAACCAAGTAGCGAATTTGGGTTCCTCTCTAAGTTTTGGAGTGCTAAAAATAAATGGGACTAACTCTCTTTGTGTTCCTCCATAGGACCGAGGCTCCATCGTGGAGCCTCTCCCCCCATGGGCCCTCCTTTCCATGGCCCCTGACTCGTGTTCGTTAGCATCCAAGGTAGGTGGATTTGAGAGGGCACATGGTCACTTGTTTGAAGGTAGGATAGGTTTAAATGTGAATCATGGTAAAATCCCCTCACCTGGTGCAAAATTGTTATTTGTCTCATCGAAGCAGGGTGAAAGGAGTGATATCTTGGCTGGATTAATGGCTCGCATGCATGGCGTAAATTTGGTGATCATTGCATCCCTAAGATGCAATGAATTTAAACAATGGAGAGGCAGGGCAGGAGGCACCATCATCTGGCTAAATGTTTGCATGGTTAATAACTTGGAAGTGCAGGAACTGTGCTGCTGTATCGTGAATGGGAAGAAAATTTTGGTGCTCATTATGGAAACCGAGTGTGCATCCACCAGCATGTCCCCACCTCCTAGGTATATTGAGGTGGTTATCAGGGACCTGGAGAATGATTTCAAGGTGTTGCAAGATCAAGTTGAAGCAATAGATAAATAAGGAGGTAGGCATTTGAAAAACATGGACAAAGACCTCGCGTATCTACGAAAGAAAATCAGTCATGAGGTGAGGAAGGCCAAGAATGATTTCATTGGTTAGATCATGGAATTGGAAATCAAGGTAGACAAGCTCACCTTGAAGCTCGTCAAGCATGATGCTCCTCCCAAACCAGGTTCTCCGTCTAGCTTTGATGTGAAATTCAACTAAATTGAGGGAATTGGTCTGTTTTTTGTGTTGATGTTTACTGTGTGTGCTGGGTTCCTCAATGGTTATAAATATGCTGCTCTCTGGACACTATGATATTCTAGAATCGGTTAATAATATCCATTTTATTTTTTCCTTGGTTTACTATAAATACTATTTTCAATCCTTTCTATTAAAAAGTCTAAATTTTACAGAGGGCTCTTAAGACTATTAAAATCCTCTTTGCCTCTTCCATAAGGGCTTATTTAGAAACTAGAATCTTCTATTGCCGCTTCCATAAGGGCGTATGTTGATACTTTGAACTCCTATTGCCGCTATCTCAAGGTAATTTTGTAAACTGGTTCGATTTTTGTGGTTACACCACCTTCTTAATATATTATAACCATTTCTGAAGAAAAAAAACAACTCATGATTTTTCTTTACAATACTGTAATGCAAATCCTGAGGTGAATTTAGTTTCACGCTATACTTGTTTTATCCTTTACACAGTCTGTGAATATTTTGTGAATAAAGAAAAATATGGTCGTGACGCCCTTCTTTAATGATTGGTTTGGATAAAGGCCATAAGACCTCCATCAAAGATGTCGACTATTTAAAACATTCTATCAAAGGTTCTCGTTATAGTTTTTTTAAAAGACCCATGAGGGTTTATAGCATTATTGTAGGTTCGTTAAAAAACTTGTCAAGAAAGAATACAACTATGTAAGTGTCGTGTACCTATTTTTAATGTTGTTCCATTTGATTTTTATATATGTATCATTCATTACTTACTGATTACTTGCACTGTGTAAGTTTAATTGTAAATATACTTTGATATTTTTCTTGGTTTTTATAAAAGCCTAAATACTGTCGTAAGTCCTTGTATGACTGTAATGAAATGTGATAATGAGGCATTTTACCGTAAGCATTTTTTCTTTGAAGGAAGATACTTTCCACACATCCATTGTCAAATAAGTTATTAGATTCTAATATTTGGTAGCAAAGGTTATAGCCTGTAAGGTGATTTTCAGTTACTCTATTGGATATTAATTGAAATTTATGCAAATGTTTTCCTCCATTAGATAGTTTAATAGGTTGTGGAATCTTTAACAACTTATTAGGTAGTGAAATATATTTAATTGTTTATTCTAGTTTATAAACAAAGGGTCATAAGGCCACTGTCACAGATGAATAATCTCAAAGGGCTTTAGTAGCTTGTAAAAGACTCATGCAGGTTTCACAGTCAGAATCCTGACATTGCATATCAGTATTTTATCTTATATTTTAGTTTTAAAATATATTTGGCCTTGATATTTTGCTCATCTTGTTGTTTTATCAATAAAATTCAGTAAGGCCATACTCGGTTTACAAATTATGAAACCATTAATAGGTTGTTTAAACTGTTTCTTTACAAGGAAAGATACTATTTTCTTTCTGTCATTGGTCAACAGTTCATATGTTAGGATAGTAATTCTCCCTTGTCCAATTTGGTAAAATATTGTGAATAAATTAGGAGTCTTTTCAGTCTATTTTAGTCACTAACTTCATTGGGTCCACATGGCCTAATTGGGACACATGTACCAATTAATAGAGTGTGGAGAACACTAGTTGAGGATAACTACCACTAATTGCACTTGCATGCATCAGTTTAGGAGCCTCCTATACCAATCCCTACAATTTCAAAGCCACTAGGTGTGCCGGAACCAACCTCCTTCAATTGAGTTCAGTTAGTGACTAGTTAAGCCTAGTTAGGAGTCAGTTACATTTAGTTACATCTAGTTACATTCAGTTAGTGCTAGTCATTAATTGATTGCATGTGGGAAGGTGCAATTACTCACCTAACACATTTAGTTATACTAGTTAACTGATTCTAACTTACTGGTGCACTGATTTAGATATCTAGAGCTAACTAGTTGGGTTCTGATAGTGATTTAGACATGTCTAGTTATCCATGCAATTAGGTAGAGTCAATAAATTTTAATTCCTCTCTCATGGATTCAAATTGACTGGTTATTAATACCATTGTATTACATTTTAATCAACTATCCAATTACTTTTGATTAATGAAAGCATTACACAGTTGCAAGCCTTTTTTTGCACTGTTTCATTCTTCAATTACTAAGTAAAATTGTCTGATCTATTATGTGAGTTGTATTTTGATCCATATATATATGTGCTCAATTTTATATGGTATCATAGCTTCGACAGGAAAAGGAACTTCTCCTTTCTACATATCTCATGCTGGATCAAATTTTTTTTGAGCAAAATTGCTCCTTCCAGCTCTGCACCAGAAGCGGCAAGTTTACACAAAAATCCTAAGCAAAGGAATTGTTGATCAAGATTTCTTGATTAGCTAAGCTGGGTGTGATGAAAAATTGAAAAGTGTAGGCTGTTTGACCTTACGGTGCCCCTTTTTTGTTTTTGTAGGTACAACTTAGAATGGATTCAGCATTTCCTCTTCTCACCCCATTCACAAGCTATTCAGAATGGAAGTTGAAGATGATTTCATCTCTCAAGATACAAGATCTATATGAAGTGTCTATTGGACTTGGTAAATACTCTTATGATAATGAGAATGACTGGCTAAATGATGGTGATGCAGCCTTTGGAGCAATATGTATGTCCCTTTCTCCAAGCTTGCGCTACCTCACTAAATCTGTTGAATACCCAAAGGATCTCTAGACAAAATTGGACAGAAACTTTGGCAAGCATAATGAGGATCATAATAGCACTTTGGAGAGCACACCCAGAACCATAAGAGTTCTTGATCCAAAATCCTCAGCCTCTACTCTCTCTGTTGAATTTGTTCAAGATGAAGAAGTAGCAGAATCTTCTACACAGTCAATTCGAATTAAAGAAAGTCTCCTTGCAGTGACTCCTTCTCTTGATGCTCCAGAAGTTTGTGAGATCTCTGATATCTCATCTTCTCATATTGGTGATACAAAATAAGACACTTGAATCTCTTATCTTGAATAAAAACACTGCTGTACTTCTATGGAAACATTTTCCAGTGATTCTCCATTAAATGTTGTGCAAAATTTGCCATTGATTGCTTCTGAAAGTGAATAGAAATTTGATTTATCTCCCTCTAATGTTGTTGTTGGTGTGAAGATAAGTAATACCTTGGATATTTTGGAAAAAAAAACAGATTTTAGGAGTGATCCATTCGCTCTCCTTGATCTATATCTTCCAGCAAATTCCTACAGGATTGCATGCATCAATATTCAGAATTTTGAAAAGGGAGAAAATTGTGCATATATTGTCTTGGTGGACCATACTTTTGAATCTAATATGAAATTTATCAGATATGATATGATATTATTTGGACCTGATATGATATTACTTGGTTCAATATTTCAGGTTCATGATCTTTCAGTACTACTTGTAGCTGTTCTCATCAATTTTGGTGTGAAGAAACGAATACCACAAGTCTCCTTCAAAATTGTTGCTGGGGATTTGATTTCATTGCACACTTTTGGATCTGATATGAACTTATTTGGATATTATATGATATTATTTGGATATGATATTATATTATTTGGTTCAAATTTTATATTCCAAGAGCTTTCATTCATGCTTGTAGCTTTTCTCACCAATCTCGGTGTGAAAAACAAGTACCGCAAGTCTTCTTCAAATTTGCTGCTGGAGATTTGGTGTTAGCTTACTCTTATGAGGTTGCTGATATTTTATTTTGTGAATCATTAGTTATTTCTAAATCTATATCATATTATGGATATCAATCATTCTCTCTCCAAAGTTTTAGGGCTTCTATACCTTTGGTCACATGCTCATCCCCTCACAAAATTAGCAAAGAGGAAGACATTTTGCATCTGCCTAGACACTTGATCCTAACACTTGGGGATGATTTTAACACTCATGGTTTTCTATTCAAGGTTTCAACATATCAGTTTCTTGAGTGTTCCTCACATGGCTTGAATCCTAAAGAACTTTTTCTCTCTTATTAGTTGGTTTCAGTTGATCTACATGGGTCAAGCTTTCATCCAACAGTTGTCTATGTTCCTGATTCAGTTGAGCACATTATTCTTCTTCCAAAGAGGAATATTTCTCCAGACATAAGATGGAAAATTCTACATTCCAGGCCCCAGGATACCTGTGCACAGAAGAACAAAGATTGATCTTGATTCTACCTTCTTAGTTTGAGGGGGAGCTTTTTTCCCATGTGTTTTTTTCCCCGTTTTTTTGTATTAAGCAGTTACTTTGATTTAGATGTAATGGGTGACCTATGGTATTAGTTACCAGGGCCCAAAAATTTTCCAAGTTATCATTCAGGGGGGGTGTTAGGATTATAATCCTCCCTTGTCTAATTTGGTCAAATATGTCTAAATTAGGAGTCTTTTCAGTCTATTTTAGTCACTAGCATCATTGGGTCCACAGGGCCTAATTGGGCCACATGTACTAGTTACTAGAGTGTGGGGAACAGTATTTGAGGATAAATTCCATTGGCTTCACTTGCATGCATCAGTTTAGGATCCTCCTAGACCAATCCCTACAATTTAGGAGCCACTGGGAGTGCCGAAACCAACCTCCTTCAATTGAGTTCAGTTAGTGACTATTTAAGCCTAGTTAGGAGTCAGTTACATTCAATTACATCTAGTTACATTCAGTTAGTGCCATTCATTGATTGATTTCATCTGGGAAGGCACAATTCCTCACCTACCACATTCAGTTAGACTAGTTAACTTATTCTAACTGACCGGTGCATTGATTTAGACAATTGGAGATAACTAGTTGGGCTCCGATAGTAATTTAGACATGTCTAGTTATCCATGCAATTAGGTAGATTCAATCAATTTGAATTCCTCTCTCATGCATTCGAATTCACTGGTTATTAATACCATTGTATTACATTGTAATTAACTATCCAATTGCTTTTGATTAATGAAATCATTACACAATTGCAAGCCTTTTTTTTGCACTGTTTCATTCTTCAATTACTGAGTAAAATTGTTTGATCTGTTATGTGAGTTGTGTGTTGATCCATATATCTATGTGCTCAATTTTATATCATAAAGCCGTATATAAATTTTATTAGAATATAAATAAGCCCTAAGGTTGTTACATATTTTTTCCTCTGTGAATGATGCCATCAAAGATCTAGAATACCAACATGGCTTACAACCTGGGAACAGTGTTGTATCCTGCCAATAGCTTGACTTGGTATTAAATAATTAATAATTAGGATACTGGGATATGATGTTCTTATATGGTCTATGGTGAAAACTAGCTCAATTACTGTCGTTATTTTGAAACTTTGATTATCCTAAATAATTCTAGGGTTTGAATTACTTTGAAGTTTCTATTTAAAAATATGTTTATTTCTGCATAACCTTATTTCTTGTTACTATTTCAAACCCTTCTTAATTTACATATCTATCGAAGATTTATTCTTTAAATTATTTATAAATCCTTTATAATTATATATACATATATTTGTAAGTACTCGTATTTAAATATTTTTATGTTAGTAATCTCTATATATGTTCACTAAAGGACTTTTATGGAGTTATCTATTTGGTTCTAATAGAAATAATCCTACTAATACTAACATCATAGTAGATACACTATAATCATTATACAAAGAGAGGAAATGAAAGAAACATCTTTAATCTGAGTTGTACTTCACAAAATAATTAGATAAATACATTTAAACTCGAATCTTTAAGTAGCTTTTCCTACTCTTAGAACAATTTCCAAACAAATTTCAGATCTAGTGTACATAACATATCCAATCATTCCATTAAAGCTACTGAACATAATTCAAATAAATATAAATATTTATAATTAAATAATAGTTGAACCTCAATGATATACAGAAAGGGGACAAACAACCAAAGGAGACTGTTACACCCACCCTTCTCTTGAAGCAACCAATAATTACTTTCTTAGGACTCCCTAGCCTATTCATTGAACCACTAGGACAAAGATCTCTGAATTTATCCCACACAACAACCTTGCTACAAATTAGCACTTGGTAGAAGACTTATCTCTGCAAATCACTTTAGCTATCCCCTCATCAAATTCCTTGAGTGCTTGACTTTCCATTTTGCAGTAGTCACAAGGTTCATTCACTTAGAAAATCAGAATGAGTGGTGAGCCTCCTGCTCAATTTGATGGTTTATATAAGATTTCCTAGGTCTTTGGGTCAGTTTTGGAATTAAATGAGCCACCATCTTAGTTTTCCCTCTCAAGGAACATGACCACTTTTTTAGGGATTATTCTCTCGCAACAGCTAGAAAGTGACATGCTAGTCGTGCCACTTGTCAACCATCCTTCTACAGCTCCTCCTTCCTCCTAGTGGGTCAGTGAACACTCATTTAACAATATCCCTTGGATAGGTGTCTCCTTTATTTAATTATTAAAATAAATAATTATTCAATTACAGTCATCCTTGACCCACTTGGTCATAAACTTTACAATAAATTTAACATAATGTTTTCTGAAATAAATAATAAATATTTATTTTTCAGTTTTTGGGTATGTTACAAACACCCCCCCTTAAGCTCAACATCATCCTCGATGTTGCTTAAGTTATTCTGAGTCTTCTTGAAACAGAGCCAGATATGCAACCACATATCGCTCTCCAATTCTCAGGTTGCTTCATTTGTACTGAGGTGTTTCCATTGCACCTTTATTTATTCACTTCACACAATCAATATTACCAGAACACCTGGAATATTGAATAAGCCATTAATAGGACAAATATGTATTGATAATTGGATAGATAAGTCATAAGTTCTTACATTGAGGCTTTCCTTTATAGGCTTGTGCATGTGTATTGAAAGGTTACACCTTTTCACTTTAGTATTTAATAACTATAATTAATACATTATTTTATATTTGTTACACTATTTGTTAAGATTTATTTATTTAATTATTAATATTTATTTAGTGTATGTTTATTATATATTTTTGTTCATTACATTGCCTCTCCCTTAGAATTGCTTTGTCCTCAAAGCATAGTTTATTGTCTGACTTTCTTCTCTTGCTCGTAACGACTTTTCATGATGTTGTGAGCTTGGAACTACGATGCTTGATGAAACTAGGCGGTATAATCTTTAGATTGCTGAACTAATGTGTTACCTTTTTTAGGAAGTGATCCATCCCAAATCTACCTTTATTGGAATTGTTTGATGATCAAATGCTCATACAAAAATTCTTAATTTATGCTTCCATAAAAGCTGTCGATGTTGTTTTTGTTCATTTTCAAGGTTGTAGTTGGTTTTCCTATAAGAAGAACGATGTTTATTTTTTTCTTTAATTTGATGTTGGTTGTATGGACTTCTGTGATTTGGGTGACGATAATGAATTCGATCCTTTTGTGGAACCCTTGTAGAAACTTCATTTGTTTGTGATTCTCGCGATTTACTGGTTGATAATAACTCTAAGGATTTTTTTAACTCCTCATTTTTTATTTTTTTATTTGTTCAGTCAACCCTTGATTCAAATTTTTTAAGCGAGAATTTTCTTCATTTTTTTGTAATAGATTCTTATTGACTTCATTTTGGAGATCCACTTCCTTCTGGTGGAATTCTTGTTGGATTTCTTCTTGCGATATTTTTTCCCTTTTTAATTTCTTAATTTATGCGATCAAGTATTGACTATGATTCTTCAAACGAGTAATTTCTTCATCCTTACTAGCGATAATTTTTTCAACTTCTTTCTACTTCTTTTGTTCTGACTTCTTATTACCCTGTGAAATCATATTTGATATATCCACTAATTCTTCAAATGTTGGAGCTTCTATATCTAAATTAATTGTAATATCTTGAAATGTGATTCTCTTTTGCTTATAGGAAAATGTTAGAAACTTCTTTTTGACATTTACGATGAAAGTCCCCAATGTTTTTATCCAAGGTAAGCCCAAAATTATGTCACCGTCAAAGCTCCATAATGAACTAACAATGAATTTCGATGTGACCATATAATATCCAACATTCAGTTTTAAGCCACTTATTTCAATTTGTTTTATGTCCCAAAAGTCTAGTTTTTCCCTTATATTTGACTCAGGAATCACTAAATGGTTAGTGAATTCAGTACTAATATAATTATTACTTTTAGTAGGTGCAATAGAAATGGTGATATCCTTCCCTGCAAGCGTCCCTTTAATTCTAAATAGTAATGCAACATTTCTTTTTAAGGAGATAGGAAATTTTTCCTTCTTTTCAACATTAAAATCCATATTCTTGAGTTTTCTTTGAAATTTAATCAATATCTCCTTTTTTTTTCCAATAGTTTTATAAAATGTGAGTAGATTGGGTGGTTGGGAGGAATAAGTGTTACCTTCACCACCTAAGTTCAAGTCTCACTTGCTTCTTGGTAGTTATTATTATGCACTTTTATATTCAAACCCAAACCCACTTTAAGAAACCACGTGTGGTTTCACTTTTATCCTCTCTTTTTTTTCCTTTTCCTTTTATCTTTTTTTTAACCTTTTTTTTCCTTTTACTATTATCTTTTTTTTTTACTTTTTTTCCCTTTTATTTTGTTCTTCCTCCTTTTAGTTTTTTTGTTTTTACTTTTTTTTCACATTTTTTTAAACTTTCTTTCCTTTTTATTCTTTCTTTTGACTTTCTTTTCTTTTTTTACTTGGTCAAAGACCATGAATTTAGGGACTCCCTAGGATTATGATTAAAAATCATGATAGGGCCAAAGCCTTAGATCACAAACTAGCTCTGATACCAAATGAATTAAATATTGATTCACTTCACACAATCAATATTACCAGAACACCTGGAATATTCGATAAGCCATTAATAGGACAAATATATATTGATAATTGGATAGATAAGTCATAAGTTCTTACATTGAGGCTCGCCTTTATAGGCTTGAGCATGTGTATTGAAAGGTTACACCTTTTCACTTTAGTATTTAATAACTATAATTAATATATTATTTTATATTTGTTACACTCTTTGTTAAGAGTTATTTATTTAATTATTAATAGTTATTTAGTATATGTTTATTATATATTTTTGTTCATTGCAACAGCCAACCCAACCAACACCTCCAGGATTTGGTGTCTCCTACACTTAACAGGATTTCCAAATTTAGCCCTCGACCAAATTCTGCACTAAAATTACCTCCCCGTAATTCTGCTTTCGCAACAGGCTCTTCCACAACTCTGTTTCTGCAACAGGATTTCCGCAAGTAGGTTGTGGGATGCGGGATGCGAGATTTAAACTTTCAAAATTTTCTCCCCTGCAACTTTCCTTCCGCAAGTTTTATGATCATTAGATCTTCATCTGGGGACTCAATCCCCACCGTTTATTCTCTGCAAAAATTTGTTAAGGGTTGAAAGTCTGCGTTCTGGATCGATTGATCTGAGAATCGATCAATCCAGCCTGCAGTCTTCACGATTCATTATCCTAACACTTCTATGCATGCATATACATTCTATTTTAGTTATTCAAGCAACAATTTAACACTCGAATCAATAATTTCACAGAAATACACAGATGTTCAAGAAACCGCCGAGGTCGGCTTCACGGATTCATAGTTCAAATAGTAAATGCATATATGCTAATAACACTACAAACAAACATCTACTCTTCCTATTAAGAAAACACACAAACACACAGCTGAGCTCTCTTCTTCAGTGTATTCAAAAATATTTACAAGCGGAACCAGATGCAAGTCTGTCCTTTTCTCTGCAAATTTGGAGTTCTAATGGTAAAGAGTAGAACCCTTCTCCCTTCTCTAATCCTCCTATTTAAGATAAAATGTAACCTCCTACACTGAGTGGTCCTGCAAATGAAAACAAACAACTACAAGGAATGATGAAAATGTCCCTGTCCCAAACAAAACAAACTGCAGCTTGATCTCCACGTAGGGAGTCATGACCCGACATAATTCCTACTTGCGCTAACAAAGTATGACTCATCAAAATAAACAAAAATATGCCAAAACATGTGACTAACTCACCACATTGTTGTCATGCCACGATGCTCCTGCATCACACTCGCAATGATGAAAATTTTGAACCCCTGTTCATTAGATTAGTTATAGTGAAACCCTTGGCTTCCAAATCTATAGCGCTCATCCAAGTAGAATTATGTATTGGTCGCTTCTTCCATTTGACCAAATACTCCAGATAGTCCTTATTCCTTGTACTATTTACCACTTTAGTGTCCAAAATGTCCTCAACTTCCTATGGCTAGGCCACAGGAATATGCCCCACCCATTGTAGGTCTTTAGTAAGATCTTCACCTTCTACAAAGGTTCCAGTATCACCTGCTACATAAGGATATATATCTGCAACATTAAAGATTGGTGAAATACCCACTCTAGTAGGAATCTCTAACTCATAAGCATTTGCTGAGAATTTTCTGAGTATCCTACAGGGTCCAACCTTCTTCATCTTCATCTTGTTATACTCTCCTTTTGGAAATTTATCTCTCTTTAGATATGCTAAGACCAAATCTCCTACTTCATAGTTCTTCTCTCTCCTTTTGGAATCTGCTCTGGCCTTGTAACTAGTGTTACTCTGTTGTAACCTTTCTTTCACTTGCTCCTGTAGTTCACTAATCCTCATTGCAAACTCTTCTCCATCAACACTCCTTTTCTCCAACTGACCTAAGTCACGAAGTTTACACTCTCTTCTTGGATGCATTCCATACATAATTTGAAATGGACTCATCCATGTACTTATGTTTGGTGAATCATTATAGGAAAACTTATATTGAAATGGACTCATTCTTGTACTTACAATTTGAAATGGACTCATCCCACTGCTTAGGACTCACTCCAATTAGACTTCTCAACATGTTCCCCATAGTCCTATTAACTACCTCTGTATGTCCATCAGAATGTGGGTGATATGCTGAACTGAAGTTCAATATGGTACCCAACTTCTTCCACAAGGTCCTCCAGAAATGACCTATGAACTTCACATCTTTGTCATATACAATGCTTCTAGGTAAACCATGTAGCTTCACAACTTCATTGTAAAACAAGTTAGAAATGTGTGTAGCATCATTAGTCTTGTAGCACATAATGAAATGTGCCATCTTATTGAATCTATCAACAACTACGAATATAGAATAATGTCCCTTGTGATTTCTTGGTAAACCTTGAATGAAATCCATACTCACAGAATCCCAAGGCCTAGTTGGAATATGAAATGGTGTATACAACCCTGTGTTTTGGCTTCTTCCTTTAGCATGTTGGCATAATATACATCTGCTTACAAAATTCTCAACTTCAGACCTCATCCATGGCCAAAAATATAAATGACCTAATTTTCCAAAGGTTTTATCACTTCCAAAGTGACCTACCATACCTCTACTATGTTTTATTGTATCAAGTTCTCTCTCATGGAACACTTTGGTATACATAGTATATTGTTTCTAAAGAGTAAACCATCTTGTACCGTATACTCCATCCATGGCTCTCTGTCCACCTCCACTGGATTCTTACAAGCCCTGTAAGCCTCGTGGAAATCAATGTCAATTTCATACAAATCCCCTAAATGCTCAAATCCCAAGACTTGGATATGATTCTCTTGCACAATCAGCAGTCTCCTACTCAAGGCATCAACTACACTGTTTGCTTTCCACTTATGTGTTTCAACACAAAGGTAAATCTCTGTAAGAACTCAACCCACTTGACATGTTTTAGTTTCAACTTAGGTTGCTGCATAATGTACTGCAATGCATGGTTATTAGAATATAACATGAATTCTCTAGGAATCAAATAATTTCTCCAATGCTTCATTGCTTGAACAATAGTAGAAAAATCATTTATATAAGATGAATACTTCTGCTTTGCATCATTTAGCTTCTCACTGAAATATGCTATAGGCATGTCCTCCTGACTGTGTACAACTCCGATTTCTACTTCATTGGTGTCACACTTTACTTGGAAAGGGTGTTTGAATTCTGGTAACTTCAATACTAGTTTCTCAGTGATATTCTTCTTCAAGAAATGAAAACTCCTTTCATCCTTTGTTGTCCATTGAAATGGTTGTCTATCCTTCTTAATTGTATCGACAATAGATGCACAAATACCACTGAAATTGTTTATAAATTTCCTTTAAAAACTTTCCAATCCATGAAAAATTCTTACGACAAATATGTTCCTAGGTGAAGGCTAATCAATGATTGCTTACACCTTTTCTAGATCCATCTTCAACCCATCTCTTAAGATATCAAAACCTAAATATACCAACTCTGGTTTCATAAATGTACACTTCTTCACATTTACCAACTACTTTTCTTGTTGTATCCTCTCTAACACATATCTCAAATGCTTCAGATGGTCTTCTTCTGTTTGGCTGAAAACCAAAATGTCATCAACATTAGAGGAAATTTCAATTTAAAATGGGTCTTCCAAAAATAATACAAATTCCATGTCATCATGTATTAGCCAATCAAAATTCTTTAAAATTAAAAAAGGGAGTACATCTTAAACAATTTTTTAATATCAATTTGGGGATAGGTATCATAAAAAAAACTACTTTTTTTGTTCGTGTTTTCGACATATATCCCCGTTTTTTTACTCAAATTTTGATCGGGAGAGCTAGTTGGATGCAAAATTTATTTCTGCATCCAAGGAGCTCTCTCGATTGAAATTTGAGTAAAAACACATGGAGATATGTCGAAAATACGAACAAAAAAGTAGTTTTTTTCTTTTCTTCCTCCAAAATTAATAAATATTATTTTATTATTTTAACTACTATTTTATTAATTTTCCTTAGGAGGCCCATTTTGAGTTGAAATTTCCTCTAATGGGTAAAATATCACAAACTTACCTATGAAATCTCTCAAGACTTTATTCATCAATCTCATAAAAGTGCTTGGTGCATTGGACAATCAAAATGGCATGACCAACCACTCATACAACCCATCATTTTTCTTAAAGGTTGTCTTCCACTCATCTCCTTCTCTGATTCTAATCTAATGATATCCACTCTTCAAATCCAATTTTGAAAAGCACATTGCCCCACTTAGGAAATCCATCATGTCATCCATCCTTGGTAATGGAAATCTATATCTGATAGTAATATTATTAATTGCTCTGGAGTCAATACACATCCTCCACTCACCATCCTTCTTTGGTGTCAGTATTGTTGGTACTGCACATGGACTCAGAATCTTTTGGACCAATCCTTTGTCCAACAATCCTTGGACCTATTTCATCATTTCTTCATTTTCTTGAGGTGCCAACCTATACGCTACCTTGTTTGGCAAAACTGGATCCTGGAATAAAATAAATTTGATGGCTTATATCCCTCCTTGGTGGTAACTCATTGGGTAAATCATCCACCACGATGTCACTAAACTCACTCAACATCTCCTAAATATCCTTAGGTAGATCTGTCACGTTGTTCTTCATTGTCACCATTCTCGGTTTGCATACCACATCATAGTTCAACTCTTCCTTCAAAATATGTTGCAAATTTTCTTTTCCTGACAACATCAAAACTTGGGGTGCTGACTGTCCTACTGTACCACCTTATTGTAAAGGGTGAAGCACATGTCTTATCCAATTCTGCTCAAAACTATGACAGTTACTCCTACCATCATGAATCACTTTCTTATCAAATTTCCACAGCCTTCCTAACAATATATGACAAACATCCATGGCCATAACATCACACAAAATCTTGTCCTTATATGGACCTATTTGGAAATCAACTTCACACTGCTCACTTACCAGGATTTGATGTCCTTTATGTAACCAAGATACCTTGTACGGAATAGGATGCTTGGTCCTCTTTAAAATTAGGTTCTCCACCATCTCTGTGGAAAAAAGATTGTCAGTGCTCCCACTGTCAATCACCATCTTACAACACTTCCCTTGGACTTTACAAGTGGTCCTGAATAAATATTTTCTTTAAGCAGGCTCTACTTGCTCCTTCTCAGGTTTCAACAAGACTTTATTCATCATCAAAGACTCTCTTGTCTCTGGAAAAAAATCCTCCACTACCGACTCTTCTTTTTGTTGCTCATTCTGAGCTACATAAGCTCCTCTCTTTCCCACATCTTCCTTCCTTGGACAGTCAAATGATTTATGCCCCAACTAGTTGCATATGTAGCACCTGTAGACAACTCCTCTACCTCTACCTCCATGGTAAGGTCCTCTTATTCTATATTCACCCCCTCTACCATGATGTTAATGATGGTTAGAGTTACTGGAGTCTCCCCTCTGTGCTCCAAATATTCAACCAAAAATTGGTGCAGGTGCGAATCAACCACAGCCAACCCAACCAACACCTCCAGGATCTGGTGGCTCCTACACTTAGCAAGATTTCAAAATTTATCCCTCAGCCAAATTCTACGCTAAAATTACCTCCCCGCAATTCTGCTTCTGCAACAGGCTCTTCCGCAACTCTATTTCTGCAACAAGCTTTCCACAAGTGGGTTGCAGGATGCAGGATGTCAAATTTCCAAATTTTCTCCCCCACAACTTTCCTTCCACAAATTTTCTCCTGCAACTTTTATGACCCTCAGATATTTTTTGGCCTTCTCTGTGACCATCGATCTACTCTTTGGTGCAGATCTCATAGATCTTTGTGGATTCGCTATCACCCTCACAACTTCCTCTTCCAGCTTCTTGTCCTCTTCCTCTAGTTGAAGCTCAACCTCTGTTGAAGCTCCGCTTCCTCGCTATCTTTTCTTCTACCCTCAAGGCACATTGATACGCCTCCTCCATTGTTCTAGGTGATATCATGTTGATCTCTTTTTGGATATCCATCCTTAGACCATTGACATATCTAGCAACCTTTTTTGTTGACTCTTCCACATATCCTGCCCTTAGGTTTACTTTGTAGAACTCTTCAGTGTACTCTCTCACTGTTAACAATATTTTTCTAAGATTCTGTACCTGTCTATACAGAATTAACTGGTAATATTTGGGAAATAACTTAGCCCTCATCTTTTCTACCATCCTATCCCAGCTCTTTATCAATGACTTATTCTTCCTCCTTATTTCTGCTTACACACTATCCCACAACAAGGATGCATGCCCTTTCAACCTTGTCACAGCCAATCTGACTCTCTTGTCTTCTTCAATATCATCATACACAAAGTACTTATCCAGCTCACTGATCTAGTCAATGAGATGCTCAACAATGAGGCTTCCATCATAGGTAGACAACTCAGGTTTCGACCTTGAACTTGCTCCTAGAATCGATCTGAAATACCTTAGCTCCAGTGTCTCCTACATAGGTGTGGCTTCTTCTCTTTTCTCTTCATCCTCAGGTTCACTTATATCCCTTGCTTCTGGGTCTCTTCATCTGTTTGTCTCCATCGCTTCCAGAGATGCTCGTAGATCCCTCCTTTCCTCCATAACTTATGCGTTCACCGCTGGTCAACCTCTGTCATGACCTCTTGCTCTTCCTATGCATGCAGCCATCCTCTTGCACTAAGCCTCTACAATAACAATTCTCTTTCACACTGCTACAACTTACCTGACCAATCCCCTTCTCTATACTTGGTATTTTGGTAACACGTGTCCTCTATCTAGAACCTCTTAAGCACTCTTCTTTGCTCTTTCATGCTTCTACTATTACACTTCTCTCTCACACGAGCTTCTCCTTGCTCTGATACCAAAATTGGTGCAGGTACGAATCAACCCAATCCAACCCAACCAGCACCTTTAGGATCTGGTGGCTCCTACACTTAGTAGGATTGCTAAATTTATCCCTCAACCAAATTCTGCGCTAAAATTAGCTCCCCCCAATTCTACTTCTGCAATAGGCTCTTCTACAACTCTTTTTCCACAACATAGTTTTCGCAGCAAGCTTTCCACAAGCGGGATGTCAACTTTCCAAAGTATCTCCCCCGCAACTTTCCTTCTGCAACTTTTCTCTGAAAATTTTTACGACCGTCAGATCTTTGTCTGCAGACTTAATCCCCACCATTCATTCTCTGCAAAAACTTGTTAAGGGTAGAAAGTCTGCGTTCTGTGCCGATTGATCCGAGAATCGATCAATCCATCCTGCAATATTCAAGGTTCATTATATTAACACTTTTATGCATGCATATACAACCTATTTCATCTATTCAAGAAATAATTTAACACTTTTCAAGGATTCACAGTTCAAACAGTAAATGCATAGAGGCTAATAACACTGCAAACACACCGCTACTCTTCCTATTAAGAAAACACACAAACACACATCTCGGCTCTCTTCTTCAATCTATTCAAAAATATTTACAAGAGGAACCAGACGTAGGTCTGTCCTTTTCTCTACAAATTCAAAATTCTAATGCTGAAGAGAAGAACCCTTCTCCCTTCTCTAATCCACCTATTTAAGCTAAACTGTAACCTCCTATACTAAGTTGTCCTGCAACTAAAAACAAAAAAATACAAGGCACGATGAAAAATTCCATGTTGTTAGAATAATCAAACCCATAGTATTACCCACTTAGACATTAATTCATTTATTTTTGTCTTATTTGCCTAGTCCATGAGTCCCACCATGTGCAAGTTGCTAATTTCCTATCCATAGATGTCAAACTTGCCATCTTTGACTCATGTAGTGCTTGGGAAAGCCTTAGGAATCAAATCTGCTTTATTCCTGGCCTCCTAGGAGCCCTTCTTCTTTTTTTTCTTTAATGCCTTCTTTTTCAGTGTTTTAAGGCACATAGGAAAGCAAGACTAGGTGAGGTGAACTTGTTTTTTGCCCCTTTCATCCTCCACT
Source organism: Pseudotsuga menziesii (assembly GCA_001517045.1). Taxonomy (NCBI): domain Eukaryota; kingdom Viridiplantae; phylum Streptophyta; class Pinopsida; order Pinales; family Pinaceae; genus Pseudotsuga; species Pseudotsuga menziesii. Next base: position 9,061 of record LPNX010733520.1, on the reverse strand, counting down.
CTTTCCTCCATGAAAAAGCATGTATGAGCTGCCATTTCACCACTCATTAGCTTTCCCATGCGCCCTTTCCAATTCGTGATCCTCATGACAGATTTGGGATCAGCTTTTTACACCTATGGGGGATTTGCCTATTTTGAGTAAGCCTGCTTTATGCTAGTTTTGGATGCCTCCTTATGAATTAGACCTCTTGATGTATTCTATATATTCAAAAACCTATGTTATTATAGGGTTGGATATTGTACACTCAGTTAATATAATTTTGTGTTACAGCTCCATATTCAGTCTCCATTGTTAGCAATTTTGCATGATCAATTGATAATTGTTGTGGGTAAAATTAATCTACTGCTGGCCTGAATTTCTACATGGTATCAGAGCCATTATAGGTTGTTACTCTCCTTCAAAAATTGTTTTTCAGGTTCAACATCAAGACTGGGAGCCTTCTACTGACAGCCGGGACAGATTTTTTAAAGCTATGGATTCACAGAAAACTATCTTGACTCCCTTCAACTATTTTGAATGAAAAGGAGAGATGGAGATCTTGTTGAGAGAGAAAGGCCTCTACAGGGTGACTATGGCTACAGAAGTAGAGCCCAATGCTGCTGCAGAGAAGATCAAATGGCACAATAGGAGAGATGAGGCTTATGGCCTCCTATGTCTCAGTATTTCCCGAGACCTCCTTTTCCATCTCGATGGATTAACTTCACCGGATCAAGTATGGGAGAATATTTATGATATTTTTGGAAAGACAGATGAGATGAGGGGACATTAGATCGAAAATGAGCTGATTTCTCTGAGTCCCAGTAGCTTTGAATCCCTGCAACTATATTTCTCCAAGTTCAAAGCACTAGTTTTGCAGCTGAAGCAGTGTGGTATCGAAAAGAAAGATGATCAGCTCGTATTAGCCATCCTCTCGAAGCTAGGACCTAACTACTCAGTATTTGTTTCGACCTTCTATGCCACAAAACTCACATCTCGAACCTAGAAGATGCCTAGCCTTGCAGATTTCATGGAATCTCTCACACAAGAACAGGACAAGCTGGTGATGATGGGCACCATCAAACCATCCAAAGATCAAGATTTGATTGCTGGAGATTCGAGGGTGGATTCAAAAAGCAAAAAGAAAGCTAAAAATCCACCTGAGCAAAGAAGAGACAAGAAGCAGTCTCCAGAGGATCAACAAGGTCCCAAGAAAAATACCCAGAAGAAGAAAAACAAAGGTGAAATGAACAAGTGCTCATACTGTTCGAAGGGCAATCACACTGAAAGCTCTTGTATGAAAAAGCAGATTGATATGCTGACCAATCTCTTGGAGAAGAATGGAATATCCCTTCCAGAAAGCTCAAAGAAGAGAGAAGGAGGATCAAGTTTCGATGACAGAGAGAGAGTTCATGCTCTAGTTGCTGGCACATCAAGCTCACCCAGTTTTATCATAGATTCTGGAGCTTCAAGACACATGGTTTCGACTAAGGAGGCCTTCTCCTCACTGGATATGTTGAAAGGACCATCTATTGTACTGGGAGATGACTCTCTCACTGAAAGTAAAGGAAAAGGAAGAATAGATCTTGATCATGGTCAGTTCAACAATGTGCTGGATGTCCCTGGTCTCGCCTCCAACCTTCTATCAGTGTACCAGATGACCCACACTGGGTCTCCTAAGAAAGTCATATTCTCCCCCGATGAAGTTGAGATCACAGAAATCTCAAGTGGTAGAGTCATTGCAAAAGGAGTAGCGAATCATGCTCAAAAGGTATACATGTTTTCACACTTCCTACCTTACTCAAACCCCTCTGCTCTTCTTATCCATGCTAATGAAGCTAGCAAGCTGTGGAATGAAATATTTGGCCATCTAAATTACAAGTATCTGTCTGATCTTAGTGAGAAAGAAATGTTCATAGGGTTTCCGAAGATAAAATTTTCCAAAGGAGTCTGCCAAGGCTGTATCCTAGGAAAACACCCAGAGCATAAGTTTGAGAAAGCTAGTCATGAGAGAACCTCTACACCCCTCAATCTGATTCACAGTGATGTTGCTGGCCCATTCCCTCATATTTCCATGAGTCAGGCCAAATATGCATTGACCTTTATTGATGATTTTTCCAGGTATTGTTGGGTTCACTTCATGAAACACAAGTCTGAAGTTTTTGGCCTATTCAAAGTCTTTAAGGCTTTGGTTGAAAACCAGTGTGGAAGGAAACTCAAGGTGGAAGGAAACTCAAGGTCCTCAGATATGAAAATGGTGGTGAGTATGTCAAGTCTGAGTTTATTAACTATTGTGTAGATGTAGGTATTCAGATGCAGCATTCTATCCGTTACACACCATAGCAAAATGGTGTTGCTGAGAGGAAGAACAGATCACTGAAGGAGATGGCAACATGCATGATGGAGGCCAAAACTTTGCCACCAAAGTACTGGGCCAAAGCTATCAACTATGTAGCTTATATTCAGAATAGGGTGCCTCACAAACAACTTGATGGTATGACTCCCTTTGAAGCATGGAGTGGGCACAAGCCAGATGTGACCCATTTCAGGATTTTTGGCTCAAAGGCATGGGCTAGAATCCCGACAGAGAAGAGGAAGGCTTTGCAGCCCCAAATCCAAGAGTGTCTTTTTGTGGGATACTCTGAAGATTCAAAAGGGTACAAGTTGATAAACTTGAGCACAAACAAATCCTTCATTGAAAGGTGTGTTCAGTTTGAAGAAGAACCCGTTGCAGAAGTGGAAATTGGTGAAGCCTCTTCACCACCTGAACCTCAAGAAGTAAGTAAAGAGTTTGTTGAACATGCTGATTCTGATTTGTCTGATGGATATGAGTTTATTATAGACCAAAAAATCCCCACAAGGACTAAATGGGCAGCCAAGACACTACATGCAGCAGGTGAGCTAGCTGGGGATCCCAATGACCCAAGGAAGACTAGATCTCAATTTGAGAGTAGTCTGTGCATGAAGGATCCTATGTTTGCTGAAAAATGATATTTGATGGTGGAGTCTAATCCTAAAAACATATGAAGAAGCAGCAGGAGATCCAAGATGGCAAGCTGCCATGAAGGAGGAGTTCATCTCACTCCAGAAGAGCAACACATGGGAGCTAGTGGATCTTCCCCTAGGGAGAAAACTAGTACAGTGTAAGTGGGTCTATAAGACCAAATTTGCTGTTAATGGTTCACCACTGAAGTACAAGGCTATATTGGTAGCTAAAGGCTACTCACAGGTTCATGGCATCGATTACAATGAGACCTTTTCCCCAGTGGCAAAAATGGACTCCATCAGGCTAGCTCTAGCCATTGCAGCCTCAAGGCAATGGGAGGTACATCACATGGATGTAAAATGTGCCTTTTTGAATGGAGATCTCAATGAGGAGATATATATGCAGCAGCCTCAAGGTTTTTCTACTGACCCTTCTCTTGTGTGCAGGTTGAGAAATTCATTGTATGGGCTAAAGCAAGCCCCCAGGGCTTGGTATGCCAAGATAGATAGCTTCTCGCTATCTCTGAATTTTGTTCGGTGCAAATCAGATCCAAATGTCTATTTGAAGTCTGTTAATGGTTCATTAATGATCATTGTGTTATATGTTGATGACCTCCTCATTACAGGAAATTCACAGGCTGAGATTGCTTCCTTAAAAGGAGCTATGAACCAAGCCTTCTCCATGACAGATTTGGGGCTCTTAAGTCAATTTTTGGGGCTTGAGATCTCTCAATCCAAAGCTGGAATAAAGGTGCACTAGTCCAAGTATGCCTTGGATTTGCTGATCAAATTCAGAATGCAAGATTGCAAAGCAAGCAAAACTCCTTTCCTTTCAGGAGTAAAGCTGGAGGAAGATGATTCTCCACCGATGGTAAACAATACACTGTATAGACAATTGATTGGATGTTTATTTTATTTGACACATACTCAACCTGATATTTTCTATGCAGTAAGTGTGGCTTCTAGATTCATGGATCATCCTCATGAGATCCATTGGAAAGCAGCCAAAAGGATCCTTAACTTTGTTCAGGGAACAAGGACACATGGGATATTCTATAAGGCAAAATCTGATCTTGATTTGATTGGATTTACTGACAGTGATTGGTCAGTTGATAGCACAGACAGTAAGTCCACTTCAGGTTATGTGTTCATGCTTGCAGAAGGGCCAATCAGCTGGTCAAGCAAGAAACAGAGTGCCATTGCACTCTCATCTACAGAAGCTGAGTACAGAGGAGTTGTTAATTCAGCAACTCAGTGTTTATGGTTGCAGGGTTTACTTGGAGAGTGTGGTTTCGAACCTAAGTACTCAACTACCATCTACTGTGATAACCAGAGTACCATTCGAATCTACACAGATCCAGTTCAGAAGCAGAGAACCAGACACATTGAGATTCACATGCACTACATCAGAGAGCTTGTGCATGATGGAACCATTCACCTACTCTTCTGTTCATCTTCAGAACAAGTAGCTGATATCTTCACCAAAGAATTTTGTGAGAAGACCTTCAGCAATCTCAAATCACTACTGGGGATTGCTGATCATGCTATAAAGGTATGAGTGGAGACAAGATTCTACAATTTTGTTTTACAGTCCACGTTTAAGGGAGGATTTTCCCAAGTTGGTTTTGCCTCTTTCCTTGGTTCATATGGACTTGCAGTATGTAAAAGGGTGACTAAGCCTTGTTGCTAGGCCTTATATTTTTGATTTATTACTCATAAAGTCAGGCTTAAGGGAGGGTGTTAGAATAATCAAACCCATAGTATTACCCACTTAGACATTAATTCATTTATTTTTGTCTTATTTTCCTAGTCCATGAGTCCCACCATGTGCAAGTTGCTAATTGCCTATCCATAGAGGTCAAACTTGCCATCTTTGACTCATGTAGTGCTTGGGAAAGCCTTAGGAATCAAATCTGCTTTATTCCTCACCTCCTAGGCACCCTTCTTATTTTTCTGCTTTAATGCCTGCTTTTTCAGTGTTTTAAGGCACATAGGAAAGCAAGACTAGGTGAGGTGAACTTGTTTTTTGCCCCTTTCATCCTCCACTCTTTCCTCCATGCAAAAGCATGTATGAGCTGCCATTTCACCACTCATTATCTTGCCCATGCACCCTTGCCAATTCGTGAGCCTCATGACAGATTTGGGAGCTTTTTACACCTATGGGGGATTTGCCTATTTTGAGTAAGCCTGCTTTATGCTAGTTTTGGATGCCTCCTTATGCATTTGACCTCTTGATGTATACTATATATTCAGAAACCTATGTTATTACAGGGTTGGCTATTGTACACTCAGTTAATATAATTTTGTGTTACAGCTCCATATTCAGTCTCCATTGTTAGCAATTTTGCATGATCAATTGATAATTGTTGTGGGTAAAATTAATCTACTGCTGGCCTGAATTTCTACACATGTCCCAAACAAAACAAACTACGGATTGATCTCCACGTAGGGAGTCATGATCCACCATCATTCCTACTTGCACTAACAAACTATGACTCATAAAAAAAAACAAAAATATGCCACAACATGTGACCAACTCATCAAATTGCTAGCATGCCATGATGCTCCTGCATCAATTTCCCTCCTGTTGAGAAGACAATCTGATTCCACTAGAAAATATCCTTCTGGCTCTACCTGAATCACATTCTCGTCAATCACATGAGTAGCATCATGTACGAATCACATTCTCGTCAATCACATGAGTAGCATCATGTACATACTTTTTCAAAATAGAAACATGAAAGGAATTATGTATTCTAAGATTGGTGGCAAGGCTAACTGATATGCCACTAGCCCCACTTTTTCCAATATTTCAAACGATCTGCAATACCCAGGTGCTAATTTAGCATATCTCCCTAGTTTAAAGGAGTTTTTTTTAGGTTTTACCTTAACAAACACATGTTCACCTACTTGGAATTCCATTGGAGTTATTTTTAAAATTGGCATGACTTTTTTGTCTGTCCTGAGCAATTTTCAAATTGTTTTATACATGTTTCACTGTTAGTTCCAGATCTTTTAACAAGTCATGTCCTAACATCAAACAGTCAACTAGATTACTCCATGTAATAGAAGTGTAACATTTCATACCATATAATATTTCAAAAGGACTAAACTTTGTTGAAGCTTGATAATGGTTATTATAAGACTAGGTGTGTCCCCTTGGGGAGCACCGGTCCTTTTTGTTAAAAAGAAAGATGGTACTTTATGTCTATGTATCGACTAGTTTTTTATCATACCTTGCACTTCTACCATGGAAGTCTGATGGTCCGCATGTCAATTCTCTAGAGTTGCATTTAATCTGGGCATTTCATTTGCCACATCTCCAATTGTTTCCTCTTCCTGTATAGTGTGTACGTTGCTGAAGTTCCCCTTCTGATTCGAACAATACTTGGCATAATGTGGTCCTTGAAATTCCCAGCATTTGGGAGGTTCCTTTTGTTCATTATTTTTAACAAAGTTGTTAGGCAAATCCCCTCCTTTTGGTGTTGTAGTATTCTATGGTGCTTTATTTTTAAAATCAGTTCTATGATAGTTATTCTTGGAGAAATTATGAGATTTTCTCCCATAGCTCTTGTTTGACTTAAACCCTCTTCTCTTTTGGTCAAAATGAATTGTCTTCTTATTCTTCCAGTTAGGTAAAGTTTCTCTTTTCTTATTCTGCTCATAATAGAAACAATTTTTTTGCATAGCTTCCTTAAGGGTCTTTAGGTTATCAAACTCAATCCTATCTTTAAAGCTAGTGGGAAGACAACATACAAACCTTTGTATTTTAGGCTTTTCATCAATTATGTAAGGTACATATCTTAACAGACTTAGAAATTTGTTGCTTAGCTCTTTCATTAACATTGAATGAAATTTTAATTCATAGAATTCCTTAGCTATTTCCTCGTAGTACTCTTTAGATAAAAACTTACTTTTAAAATACTTTTTAAAAAATCTCCAGGTGAAGTACTTTTCCTTAATATTTTTTACCCTTTTTATGTCTTGCCACCAGATATCATCTTTTTCGGTTAAATTGTAAATAGCCATCCGGGATTTTAGTCTGTCAGAATAGTTGTAAATATGGAAATATTTCTTCATTCCTGACAGCCAAGCCTCTGCTTCTTCACCTTTCTCTACTCATCCGTTAAACATGGGAGGCTTTATTTTTTTTAATTCCCTAGAAATTTGTTCATAGGGTTTGTACTTCCTTCTCCTAGGTTTACAATCACTTTAACCACTATCACTTATGTATTTATACCTTCCCCTATGTGACCTTGCATTAACCTCTGAAGAATATTCACTATCAGAATATTTTGCTTTCTTTCCTTTATGTTTATAAGACGTTGTTTTAGAATTAGTGTCATAAAGATTTCCCTTATCTTTTCCGTTGTTATGCATATTGTCTAAAAATATCTTATTCATTTCTAGAATTATTTCATTATCTATTTTTATAGTTTGTATTTCCTCTTTTAACTCCTTAACTGTTTGTAGTAACTACAAATTTTTCAATTCTACGTAAATGTTTTCTGGGTTGTTGTGCTGAGAACCATTTTCAGCAGATGCTAAAACATTTTCCATTTACCTGCAAAACATATTTTATATTTATGTACAGAAATAAACGTAAACACAATCAGTATATTAGTTTTCTTATTTGCATGTGAGTAATCCAATCAAGCCCAGTGTTGGAAACTCACTCTGATACCACATGTAACATCCCTAAAATTCATAAATAAATAAAAATTTATTTACTGAATGTAACTTTAGAAGTTCCTAGGAACTAATTGCGAGAGATGTCATACTTCATAATTCTTCTGTCGTAATGATTATGGCTTTGATAATAAATGCAATATTTATGTTTAGGATTCATCATTAGCATGCTTTGTTTACTACCTTTGGTCAATATTATGTCATACATTCTGGTTGATATGAGTTTGTGACAAACACTACTTTTAAGCACTCTGTTGAAAGTACTATCGTAAAAACCATTTGTTGTTTCTTAAGTTTGTTCTACTTAAGAGATGATACGGTAAATAACGTAGTATTACTTAGCCTCCAAGGCTAATGCATGAAACGTCGTCTATAAAGCTGAACCATATACCTTATACTCCATGGTGAGGACTCATGCCAAAGAATTTGGTTTTAAAAGTTATGCAAGGGTTGACTTAAGATTTAATCTTATGATGGGACAACTTTAAACAAAGGACAAGTCATAATTCAAATCTCGTGTAGTCCATGTGACTGTAATAAAAACATGCTTCCATGGCAAAAGGACATAAAACAAATCCCTAGGGTTTTAATGTAACTTGAAGGATGCAACTGTCATTTTGATGGTGTTTTGTTTGGTTTTTATTATCGTCATGCAAACACTCTTGGCTTCTTGTTGCACAGCTTTGTAAAAATCCTAACAGAGAGAAGAGATAGAGGGATTATAGAGCTCATCCCTCATCCCTTCCAAAACTTGTCCATGGTTGATTTGCTTATGGATGAAGTTCAAGGTCCTGAAACTGGTGAAGACTAGGTGACTCTGTCTGGTTCTAAAAATTCCAAGAAAGGTAATATCCTCGTTGTAAATCCCATTCTTTTTACTTCTATTTTCGAGGAGAAGCTTTAAGAACATTTTCTATTTTTTTTAACCTCTAAATTTTGTGCACGCAAAAGGTAACAGAGCGGTCCTCTGCAACATGATATTCACTGGAAGTTGACTGGGAGACATTTCAACCGGTAAGACTCGTGGTATTACCTTTTCTTGGTTTTGTGGACAAGCTCGGTGTCTTGGTGTGTTTTTTAAAAACCTCCATAGCTTCGGGGCTTATCTCTGTTCCTATTCGTTGTTATGAAAGTGATATATTGACTTTAGTAAAATTTGAACTCGATCTTCTATGGAGTCTTAAACAACTATGCCACTTATGAAAGTTATAAAGTATATGCATTTCAGTTTTGTTACCTATTTTGATACTGTAATGATATTCTCTCTTAACTATGTAAGAACCCATGAGGGTTTTGATACTGTAACCTTGTTTGTTAGAATAATCAAACCCATATTATTACCCACTTAGACATTAATTCATTTATTTTTGTCTTATTTGCCTAGTCCATGAGTCCCACCATGTGCAAGTTG